>CM052901.1:72534070-72549741 GCA_028534135.1 Potos flavus
TAGCAGAGAATTTCCCCAATTTGGTGAAGGGAACAAGCATCAAAATCCAGGAGGCACAGAGAACCCCCCCCCTCAAAATCAATAAAAATAGGTCCACACCCTGTCATCTAATAGGAAAACTTACAAGTCTCAGTGACAAAGAGAAAATCCTGAAAGCAGCTCGGGATGAGAGGTCTGTAACATACAATGGTACAAATATTAGATTCACAGCAGACCTATCCACAGAGACCTGGCAGGCCAGAAGGGACTGGCATGATATATTCAGAGCACTAAACGAGAAAAATATGCAGCCAAGAATACTATATCCAGCTAGGCTGTCACTGAAAATAGGAGGAGAGATAAAAAGCTTCCAGGACAAACAAAAACTAAAAGAATTTGCAAACACCAAACCAGCCCTACAGGAAACATTGAAAGGGGTCCTCTAAGCAAAGAGAGAGCCTAAAAGGAACATAGACCAGAAAGGAACAGAGACAATATACAGTAACAGTCACCTTACAGGCAATACAAGGGCACTAAATTCATATATATCTTTCAATAGTTACCCTGAATGTAAATGGGCTAAATGCCCCAATCAAAAGACACAGGGTATCAGAATGGATAAAAAAAACAAGACCCATTCATATGCTGTCTGCAAGAAACTCATTTTAGACCCAAAGACACCTCCAGATTTAAAATGAGGGGGTGGAAAACAATTTACCATGCTAACAGACATCAAAAGAAAGCTGGGGTAGCAATCCTTACATCAGATAAAAAAGATTTTAAGCCAAAGACCATAATAAGAGATGAGGAAGGACACTATATCATATGTAAACGGTCTGTTCAACAAGAAGATCTAATAATTTTAAATATCTATGCCCCTAACATAGGAGCATCCAATTATATAAACCAATTAATAACAAAATCAAAGAAACACATCAACAATAATACAATAATAATAGGGGACTTTAACACCCCCCACTGAAATGAACAAATCATCTAAGCAAAAGATCAACAAGGAAATAAAGCCTTTAAATGACACACTGGACCAGATGGACATCACAGGTATATTTAGAACATTCTATCCCAAAGCAACAGAATACACATTCTTCTCTAGTGCACATGGAACATTCTCCAGAATAGATCACATCCTGGGTCACAAATCAGGTCTCAGCTGGTACCGAAAGATTTGGATCATTCCCTGCATATTTTCAGACCACAATGCTTTGAAGCTAGAACTCAATCACAAGAGTAAAGTTGGAAAGAACTCAAATACATGGAGGCTAAAGAGCATCCTACTGAAGAATGACTGGGTCAACCAAGAAATTAAAGAAGAATTTAAAATATTTATGATAACAAATTAAAATGAAAACACAACTGTTCAAAATCTCTGGGACATGGCAAAAGTGGTCCTGAGAGAAAAGTATATACCAATACAAGCCTTTCTCAAGAAACAAGAAAGGTCTCAAGTATCCAACCTAACCCTACACCTAAAGCAGCTGGAGAAAGAACAGCAAAGAAAGGCTAAACCCAGTAGGAGAAGAAAATAATAAAGATCAGAGCAGAAATCAATGAAATAAAAACCAAAAGAACAGTAGAACATATCAACGAAACTAGGAGATAGTTCTTTGAAAGAATTAATAAGATTGATAAGCCCCTGGCCAGACTTATCAAAAAGCAAAGAGAAAAGACCCAAATTAATAAAACCGTGAATGAAAGAGGAGAGATCACAACCAACACCAAAGAAATACAAACAACTGGGGTGCCTGGGTGGCTCAGTGGTTAAAGCCTCTGCCTTCGGCCCAGGTCATGATCTCAGGGTCCTGGGATCGAGCCCCGCATCGGGCTCTCTGCTCAGCAGGGAGCCTGCTTCCCCCTCTCTCGCTGCCTGCCTCTCTGCCTACTTGTGATCTCTCTCTCTCTCTGTGTCAAATAAATAAATAAAATCTTAAAAAAAAAAGTCTATGCTACCTAAAGCAATCTACACATTTAAGGCAATCTCTATCAAAATACCATCCTTTTTTTTTTTTTTTCAAAGAAATGAAGCAAATAATCCTAAAATTTATATGGAACCAGAAAAGACTCCGAATAGCCAGAGGAATGTTGAAAAAGAAAACCAAAGTTGGCGGCATCACAATTCCAGACTTCAAGCTCTATTACAAAGCTGTAATCGTCAAGACAGTATGGTACTGGCACAAAAACAGACCCATAGATCAATGGAACAAAATAGAGAGCCCAGAAATGGACCCTCAACTCTATGGTCAACTCATCTTCGACAAAGCAGGAAAGAATGTCCAATGGAAAAAAGACAGTCTCTTCAACAAATGGTGTTGGGAAAATTAGACAGCCACATGCAGAAGAATGAAAGTGGACCATTTCTTTACACCACACACAAAAATAGACTCCAAATGGATGAAAGACCTCAATGTGAGACAGGAATCCATCCAAATCCTTGAGTAGAACACAGGCAGCAACCTCTTCATCCTCAGCCGCAGCAACTTCTTCCTAGAAACATTGCCAAAGGCAAAGGAAGCAAGGGCAAAAATGAACTATTGGGACTTCATCAAGATCAAAAGTTTTGCACAGCAAAGGAAACAGTCAACAAGACCAAAAGACAACCAACAGAATGGGAGAAGATATTCACAAATAACATATCAGATAAAGGGCTAGTATCCAAAATCTACAAAGAATTTATCAAACTCAACACCCAAAGAACAAATAATCCAATCAAGAAATGGGCAGAAGACACGAACAGACATTTCTGCCAAGAAGACATCCAAATGGCCAACAGACACGTGAAACAGTGCTCCACATCACTCGCATCAGGGAGATACAAATCAAAACCACAGTGAGATACCACCTCACACCAGTCAGAATGGCTAACAATAACAAGTCAGGAAACGACAGATGTTGACGAGGATGCGGAGCAAGGGGAACCCTCCTACACTGTTGGTGGGAATGCAAGCTAGTGCAGCCACTCTGGAAAATGGTACGGAGGTTCCTCAAGAAGTTGAAAATAGAGCTACCCTACCACCCAGCGATCGCACTATTGGGTATTTACCCTAAAGATACAAATGTAGGGATCCGAAGGGGCACATGCACCCGAATGTTTATAGCAGCCATGTCCACAATAGCCAAACTGTGGAAAGAACCTAGATGTCCCTCAACAGATGAATGAATAAAGAAGAGGTGGTATATATATACGATGGAATACTATGCAGCCATCAAAAAAAAAGAAATCTTGGGTGCCAGGGCGGCTCAGTCATTAAGTGTCTGCCTTCAGCTCAGGTCATAATCCCAGGGTCCTGGGATCAAGGCCCCTATCGGGCTCCCTGCTCAGCAGGAAGCCTGCTTCTCCCTCTCCCACTCCCCTGCTTGTGTTCCTGCTCTCCCTGTCTCTCTCTCTGTCAAATAAATAAATAAAAATCTTAAAAAAAAAAAAAAAAAGAGGAACTCTTGCCATTTGCAACGACATGGATGGAACCAGAGGGTATTATGCTAAGCGAAATAAGTCAATCAGAGAAAAAAACAATTATCATATGATCTCTCTGATATGAAGAATTTGAGAGGCAGGGCGGAGGGTTGTGGGGGTAGGGAGGGAAAATGAAACAAGATGGGATAGGGAGGGAGACAAACCATAAGAGACTCTCAATCTCAGGAAACAAACTGAGGGTTGCTGGGGGGTGGGGGAGAGGGATAGGGTGGCTGGGTGATGGGACATTGGGGAAGGTATGTGCTATGGTGAGTGCTATGAAATGTGTAAGCCTGATGATTCAAAGACCTGTACCCCTGGGGCAAATAATACATTATACGTTAATTATAAATAAATACATAAACAAACAAACAAACAAACAAATAAATAAATAGAAAAAGTCTGCCTACCTCTGATGGAGCATATTGGCCCTAGGAATATTTCTAGGCTGCAAAAATATTACTGGCTTTCAGTAGAGAAGAGAATTTGCTTATTTTATGGAGTATGTGAAAAATACAAATTTAATATGTGTGGACGCACAATCATATGTGACTTGTGTGTATGTGTGTCTCTCTTGGAGCAGGCTGTTGAAGTCCCTGCTTCCAAGCAATGACTGTCCCCACGTGAATTGTGGCTAAAATGGAAAGTGTTTCTAGCAAGCCCTTGATAACTTGCCAAAGAAGGTTTTTTTAAAAAATCTTTTTTTTTTTTAAGATTTTATTCATTTATTTGAGAGAGAGAGAGAGCAAGAGTGGGGGGCTGCTGAAAGAGGGAGAGGGAGGAGACTCTCTGCTGAGCAGGGAGCCCAATGTGGGGCTCGATCCCAGGACTCTGGGATCAGGACCTGAGCCGAAGGCAGAGGCTTAACCAACTGTGCCACCCAGGCGCCCCCCACAAAATATTCTTATTAGACTCATGAGGGCAAAGTCACCTGCCCAAAGTCACACAGCTTGTAGGTAATAGAGCTTGTTCTCCAGTCTTTTTTTAAAGGAAACTATCTTAAACCTCCAAAAGAAAAAAAGTTACCGCATAAAGTAAAGCCAATATAATATAGCTATTAGTTTTTTCTGCCCAGAACACAATCTCATACTCCTTCTTCTGATACTCCCCTACTCCTTTGATAAGGAGCTCCAGCCGTGGGCCTCTGGTGTGGCTAGCAGTTATGACATCCCTACCTACCCCCCAGGAATTAACACGAAAGCGAAGCTAAATCTAGTCTCCTTCCTCCCAGACAGAGCAGTTGGCTCAAGGGGTAGGCATGTGACCCAAGCCAGGCCATTGGAGACCTTGCCCAGAATTTTCTTAAAAAGGAAGTGGAGGTTGGGTGACGCCTGGATAGCTCAGTCGATTAAGCATCTACCTTCAGCTCAGGTCATAATCCTGGGGTCCTGGGATCGAGCCCCACATCAGGCTCCCTGCTCAGTGGGGAGCCTGCTTCTCCTTCTCTCTCTGGCTGCTGCTACACCTGCTTATGTTCTCTCTCGCTCTCTGTCAAATAAATAAATAAATCCTAAAAAAAAAAAAAAGATGTAATCCTGGGCTCCTTATTCCCCTTACTATTGCTCTATAACAAATTATGTCAAGATGCAACAGCATAAAATAAGCATTTTATCATGCTCCCAGATTCTGTGAGCCGAGAATTCTGATGGCACAGTGAGGAGGACTTGTCTCTGCTCTCCAGTATCTGAAGCCTCAATAGGGAGGAATCGATGACTGGGCAGGGCGGGGGCAGGTGCTGGAATCATCTAGAAGCATCGTCATCACATGTGGTGGTTGATGCTGGCTGTTAGGTGGGACTACAGCTGGGGCTCTTAGTCACAACACTTTCGTGTGGCCTCTCCGTGTAGCTTGGGTGTCCTGGCAGCATGGCAGCCTCAGACTTCTGCCACGGCCGCTCAGGACTCCAAAGGCAATGTCCCAGTTACTAAGACAGAAGCCATATTGTCCTTTAGGACCTAGCCTTGGAAGTCCCATAGTGTCCCTTCCACTCTCATCACAGACCCATCAAGAACAGAAAATATAAGGGCGCCTGGGTGACTCAGTCGGTGGAGCGCGTGACGCTTAATTTCAGCTCAGGTCATGATCTCAGGGTTGTGGGGTCAGGCCCTGCGTTGGGCTCTGTGCTGGGCGTGGAACCTGCTTGAGATTCTCTGTCTCTCTCTCCCTCTGTCCCTCCCTGCCCCACCTTCGCATGCGTTCTCTATCCCTAAAACAAAACAAAACAAAACACCGGGGAAATGTAGACCCCATTTCTCAACAGGAGGAGTGGTTGAAGTCACATTGTAAGATGAACATCTGGGGTAGAAGATATTCTTGGTGCTATTTTTTGAAAATAGAATCTGCCATCTCTTGGTAGCCATGTTATCTGGGGCGGGGGGCGGGGAGCCCAATGCCTCAGTGAGAGAATACAGAGAGAAGATCTAGCAAGTATGTGATCCCCTCAGGCCTACCAGCCTAGGGCCCCGGTTCCTAGAATCACTCCTTAGATGTTAGAAGCTACCCCAGTCATCTGACCCACGAGGCTTCCTTTTTGCTTAAACAACTTTAAGTGGGTTTCTATCACTTGCAACCATGAGTCCTAGCTGATAAGATAAATAATTGTTGATTTTGAAGCTGAGAGAAGACTTCATTCATTCGCGAAGATACATAAACAAGGTACCCAAGGTAATGTGCTAAGCGCTGCGGGTGAGGGGGGTGCGGGAGGGAAGGGGACAGCATGGTGAGTACGACACAGCCCTGAGTCACCCATGAGGGGCTTACAGGCCTGTCTTACAGGCCTGTCTGCTCAGGCCGCCACAACCGCGTACCCTAGACGGGAGGGGGTGTAAACAACACAAATTTACTTCTTACCCTTCTGGAGGCTGGTTTCTTCTCAGGCCTCTCAGCTTGGCTTGCAGTTGGCCGCCTTCTTGCTGGGTCCTCACACGGCCTTTTCTCTACGTGCACACGATCCTGGGGTTTCTCTGTGCACCCAAATCTCCTCTTGGAAGGACACCAGTCGAACTGGATTTCGGCCCACCCCACCGGCCTCACTGTAACTTAATCACCTTTTGTCTTCTTCAAGAGTTTATTTTTTATTTCTCTCTCTTTTTTTAAAGATTTTATTTATTTATTTGACAGAGAGAGAGAGTACAAGCAGGAGGAGCGGAAGGGAGAGGGAGAAGCAGGCTCCCGCTGAGCAGAGAGCCCAATGTGGGGCTCGATCCCAGGACCCTGGGATCATGACCTGAGCCAAAGGCAGACGCTTAACTGACTGAGCCACCCAGGTGCCCCATCAAGAGTTTATTTAAATTCAAATTAGTTCACATATAGTGTAGTATTAGTTTGGGGGGTAACTTAATCACTCTTTTGAAGGCCCTATTTCTAAATGCAGTCATATTCTGGGGTTTGGGGGGGTCAACATATGAACTTTGATGGGACACGATGCAGCCTTTCAGGGATGATAATCGGGAGAGACTGTTGTTCGGCAAACATACTCGCCTCCCCCTCCTTCTCCCTCTTGGGGTGCTGTGTTCTCCTGCCCCACTGACTTTGGACTTGACCCTGTGACTTGCTTTAGTCAATGTAATGTGAGCAGATGTGATGCCAGCGAAGGCTTTATATTGCTTGCACCATTCAGCCTGACTTTTGCTCTCTGGTGATCTACCATCAGCCCAAAATGACCCTGGAAGTTGCTGGTTCAAGAAGAATGAGGAGACATGGGAGCAGGCCTGGACCCAAGCTACAGAATGCAGCCAAACTCAGCTGAAATCAGCAGAACAAGCTACCCACCATGAGCATGAAATACGTGTTTTAAGCCACTGAGTTGTGGTGTGTTTAAAACTTTTGTTACACGGCGTTATTGCACCAGTAGCTAACCAGTGTAATAAGCAATGAAGTAAATTAGTACACCATGTAGACAGAAAGCTCTTTCTCCATGCTGAATTTTATTTTCCGGAAGATTCTGAATAGATATAATTTCTTTCTGTCTAATAGTTAAACCGACAAGCCATAAATTATTTTGATTATCTAACATATTTGACAGGGAGGGGAAGTTTTTCCCAAACACGTTGCATATGTTTTCACTTTCAAGAGGATTATTATGATTTCGTGAGTGTCAGCAATGCGCTAAGTGCTGACCTGGGAATCCAGGAAACGCAGTTCATGCCCAGAAACCTCAATACTGGAGTCACCTAAGGACCATCAGACAGATGAGGTCATGAGCTAAGAATTCCTTAAATATGTGAAAGGATTGTGAGTAATTATGTAATTACACTGGTGATTAGAAGTCCAAGTTCACATACCATTAATCTCAGGTATGACTCCCTACATGTTTCCAGACTGACATTTCTCAGACTTGCATCGGCCCTGATTTGTCCAGTTTCTTCTTTCTTTTTAAAGATGTATGTATTGGGGCACCTGGGTGGCTCAGTGGGTTAAAGCCTCTGCCTTTGGCTCAGGTCATGATCTCAGAGTCCTGGTATTGAGCCCTGCATCGGGCTCTCTGCTCAGAGGGGAGCCTGCTTCCTCCCCGCCCCCGCCTGCCTCTCTGCCTGCTTGTGATCTCTCTCTCTGTCAAATAAATAAATAAAATCTTTTAAAAAATAAATAAATAAATAAAGATGTATGTATTTATTTGAAAGAGAGAGAGAGAGGGAGACAGAGTGCGCACACATGGGGTGGGGGAGGGGCGGTGGGGGGGGAATCTCCAGCAGACTCCCCGCTGAGCACAGACACCCCCCCTACTACCGCCCCACACGGGGCTCGATCCCAGGACCCATGAAATCATGACCTGAGCTGAAAGCAAGAGTCAGATGCTTAATGGTGCACGCCCCGCAGGTGCCCCTGTCCAGTTTCTTATCTCCAATCCTACGAATCTGCTCCCCGAGCTGGAGGCACGTCTTACACCCGACAGGGTTCAAATGCTGGTAACGCCATTGGCCCCTCTTCTGTTCCTGATAACCTGCCATGATTCGACATTTGCAATCAACGGCATGGGATTGTGAACACGAGTTGAAATGACACTTTATATGGTCTCCAGATCATCTGTTTTTGTTCGTTTGGGCTCACCCGTTTCCACTGCCTCTCTAAGCAAAGGTCACGACCTCTCTTGAAAAGGGCTCGACGGAAGGAAAAACAGCAAGTCTACGTGTTGAAGTGAAAGAATTCGGTCACAAAATAAAACTAAGGCAACAGAAGGCAAAGGGAGTTTCCACTGTTTGAAAAGAGGCTTTCTCAGCACAAGCTTGGAAAAAAATGTTGATGATTTATGCAAATGAGGAAGGAAATGTGCCCCGAGGGATCTTGGCACAGAAGCTCAAGTTGGAATTCTGAATCCAAGGCTGGCGGTGTCTCTCTGATTCACTCTGTGACTGGGGCTGAGCCATTTCACCTCTCTGTTTCTAAATACCCTCATCTATAAACGCAGGCTAACAACGCTGTTCTTCCTGCCCCTGAAGGGGAGGCAGTAAAAATGAATGAAATGTCGGGGAATTACTTCTAAGAGCCATCGATTAGAAATACAGCATATGGTCTTAATGAGAGCTTGTTTCTGCCACAAATTTTTCCCCGCTCCCTATGATCACTCCAGCTAGAGTGCCACAGAAATCAACTTCTCTCTTCAGCTCTCTTCACATGCTGCTCTGAAAATCACAGAGGTCTTTAAAACGGAACTCCTGCCTGTTCTGGGGATGCATTATGAGGCCGTGGCTCCTGGCTCTTTTCTGCACGGAGCCCCGCAGCCCGGATTTTCCGAGACGGCGGGGATTTAAAATATTCTGTCCCATTGTCAGACCATGTGTTGGAACATGTGTCGGATCACGTGTCCTGATCATTGCTTCGGAAAATATGGTCGCTCACACCTTCACGGGAAAGGAAGCACCTGCTTGCTGCCTAAAGTCCTCTTTGGAAACGCATGGGGATAAGCAATAAAGCCAGAGAGAGACCCACTGATTGATTGAGCAGCGGATATATACATAGGGGAGGGAGAGAGTGTTCATTTGACTCAACCGTTGCTAGGTGCCAGGTGGGGTGGGGTGAGTTAGGTATTAAGCTAAGCTTGTGCTTGGGCACTGGGCTAACCATGGCAGTCATGGAAAGTGGTAGACAACATCGCCGGCCACGGCATCTTGCAGTCCAGTGACGGAGAAAGGCAGGGGACAGTTAAGAAGCCAGGGGCATGCTCTGGGGCTGTCATGAGAGCGAGGACAGTCTGTGGGAATGCAGGGAGGGCTTCACGGAGGTGGTGACCCCACAGCTGAGCACTGAAGGAGGAGCAGAAGCTCAGGGGTGGGCTGAGAGGGAGCAGGCGTTCCGAGCGTTGCTGCCCCACTCATGTCCCTCCACCCACCCCAGAAGGCACCTGAAAGGACTTCCCAGATACAAGGAGGACTTCCTGAAACTCCATCGGAGAGCGTTCTCTGGCCTCCGAAGCGTGCTCAGCTGGCCACCATATGTGTGGGCAGATCCTAAGTGCTTGGCTTCCCAGAAATAACCCTCAACTAATGCGGAGTGGGGGGCAGGGATGTGTTGGAACCACGGTACTAGCTCTGGAGAGCCTGATTGTTACATATTCAGAAAATTTGCAAGCCAATTGTTAAACCATCACTAGCTTAGAATCAGCCACAGTGGGAATATTTATATCATGGCAATTGGCAAACACTGCAAATTGAGACTTTCTTTGTCCTCCCAGAAAGCTGGTTTACCAGCACACCCCTGGATGGGAGTTGGTGGATAAATACTCCAGCTTCCTCACCCCTCGTTGGGACAGTTCCGAGGGGTGTGCTACATGGGATCCCGGAGAGACATCAGCAGGATCGAGTCCCCTTGCCCACATCAGTAACCTACTCTCCAAGGCACCCTTTTTTGGCCTGTCTCGATTCCTGCTCTCCCGCTGTGCTTCCTGAGATCACTGCTTTTATGCCCCTCCCCCAAATCCTTGGCTCGGGTCAGCTTTTGGAGGGATCCAAAGTAAGACAGGAATAGAAGCAAGAGAGCACGGATAGTGATGAAGGAGGGCTATCGCACCATTCGGAGGATGCCGATTCTAACAAGGTGTCTCAAGATCTTGAAAGAATGCAAACAGGGAAAAGATGGCAAGGATCAAGGTCGCATTTTAAGAAGGTAACCCCAGGGGCCATGTGACAGATGGGTGCCAAAGGAGCAAGACCGGAGGCAGGAGGATAGTGGTGAGGGTTGTACAAGCAGACGAATGTACTCAATACCACCGAATTGGGGCGCCTGGGTGGTTTGGTCAGTTAAGCATCTGCCTTCGGCTCAGGTCATGATCCTGGGGTCCTGGGATGGAGCCCCGTGTTGGGCTCCCTGCTCAGTGGGGAGCCTGCTTCTCCCTCTCCCTCTGCCCCTCCCCCTCCACTCATGCTCTCTCTCACTCGCTCTGCTCGCGCGCTCTCTCTCTCTCTCAAAAAAAAAAAAAAAGTCCCACAAGAGCCCTACATTAAATCCAGTGACCTTGCTGAATTCCCTTATTAAGTCTGATAGTTGGATTGTAAGATTTTTTTCGGATTTGTATGTACACAGTCATGTCATCCGTGAATGACAGTTTCATCTCTTCCTTTCACTTCCAATGCTTTTTATTTCTTTTTCTTGCTTTATTGCACTGGTTGTGACCTCCAGAATAATAATGAATAGGAGGAGCATAGCAGGTGTCCTTCTCTCGTTCCTGATCTCAGGAGGGAAAGCTTCCAATATTTTACCTTTTTTTAAAGATTTTATTTATTTATTTGTCAGAGAGAGAGAGAGAGCACAAGCAGGTGGAGCGGAAGGCAGAGGGAGAAGCAGGCTCCCTGATGAGCAAGAAACCCAAAGTGGGACTTGGTCCCAGGACCCTGGGATCATGGCATGAGCCGAAGGCAGATGCTTAACCGACTGAGCCACCCAGGTCCCCTCAATATCTTACCATTAAGGATAATGTTTGGTGTAAGTTTTACACGTACATGCTCTTTCTCAGATGAAGGAATTTCCATTCTCTTCTAAGTCTACTGAGCATTTATATCACAAATGAGTATTGAACTGTATTTCTGATTTCTCTGGCTGATCCCTGGAAAGTCACTTAAAACTATAAACTGTAAATTGACCTGCTTTGGCCTTAGATATGTCTGGGTTCAAATTCTGGCTGTACCGTTTTCTAGCCGGGACTCCGGGTGATTTAATTCCGTTTCCTCATAGAGAAAATGGAGATAATTATAGTCACTCCCTCATAGGAATCTGAGATTTATTTTTATTTATTTATTTTGTAAGTTCAAGAGCCCAAGCGTCTGGTTCTGGAGCAGGACTAGGGTTTAACATCCAAAGCCCAGGGACTCAGCTCTCAGATGCTCGGTGGGTGCTAATGTTCCCAAGAGCCTTTCCATCTCCTGCTCCTCGGTCAGGATCTCCCAGAACCCTTCTGATGATGAATGGGGATGGATCTGGGCTCTTCCATCTGAGTACTCACACTTTGCCTCCCAGGACAGAGGGGTTGGTCCACAGTGATAGCTGGTCTTCAAAGATGGCCCCATGATGCATGTTTGAGGATTCACTCACACCATTCTGTGCACCCTGCCTTTGAATCTGGGTGAACTCGTTACTCTCTGGCAACTAAATGAATGGGTAGAAGTGATACTGCATCACGTCCAAGGCTAGGTCAGAAGAGGCTTTCTAGATTCTGCCTTACTCTTTTGGAACACTCTCTGCAAGACCCAGGCCACCATATAAGAAGGACTACTACCCTAAGACCACCACGCTGGAGAGGCCACAGATCGGAGCCACATTCTACAGTCCTAGCTAAGTCCAGCCTTCTGGCCAACCCCACCAAAGCCCCACTCACATATGTGAAGTCAACTTGGATTTGCCAGACTGGTTCATCTACCACCTGGTACCACTTAGAGACCTTAGTCAATCCCACATAGAGCGGAAGACTCGCTCATCCTCGCCTTTGTGTTTTGTTTTTGTTTTTTTTTAGATTTTATGTATTTATTTGAGAGACAGAGAGAGAGAACACAAAGGGAGAGGGAGAGGCAGACTCCCCGCTGAGCGGAGAGCCCGATGCGGGGCTCGATCCCTGGACCCTGGGATCACGACCTGAGCCGAAGGCAGACGCCCAACTGACTGAGCCACCCAGGCGCCCCAGCGCCCATCCTAGTCTTGCCTTAGTTCCTGGCTCACCAGATCGTGAGATACAGTAACGTGGCTATTCACTGTGCAGCAAAGGATAACAGGGACCCCTACCTCACACGGTCCGTCTTCCGTCATGGAAATGTGCTAAGCGAACCCGTCTCGTGCTCGAACCTCTGACAGCCCTCTTGGTTGACCCTATTCTAACCACTTGAGTTAACCAGATTCAAATAAGCAGTTTTTAAGCACCGAGAAAACAGTGAAAGAAGGAAGTCATTTCACTCTAAATTTCCTGCAGGCTTTGTGCCTTAAGTCCCTCTATTAACAAGGAGGGGCACAGATAATCCTCATAGCAACGTACGATGTTGGTCCCATGATGTCCACTTATTTTTGAAGGTTGAAAGGTGAAGGCGCAAAGAGAATAACTAACTGGTCCAGTATTGCACAGTTAGTGAAATGACCAACTTGGGACTGGAGCCCAGTACTATGAACTACAAACCGAGCCTTTTTTTTTTATCTTGCTCGGGGAACTTGTAGTTGGCAATCAGGGAAACCCATTCATAGTAGCACAAGGAACAGAAGAGAATTGATAAGAAGAACAGAGGAGCACAAGCCCGGCCTCCCCGGGGGCGGGACCCGGGCGCTGAATCCCCTCCAGGAACCCATCTTTGCCCTCTCTGGGGCCCCATGTTTCTGAAGGTGCTCTGTTACTTACTGCACTCCTTCATTATTCTCTGCCTTTCTGCAGACCGGCTTTCCCCGGCCTGGCATACACGGGCCGGAACACAACGACCCCACGGTCAGGCGGGGCTGACCACAGAATTTGCAAGGCCCAGAACAAAATTAAAATGCAGGGCCCCAGTCAGGGGCAGGGAAGTCTCTTTTTCCCACGTGTTTACCACCTCCACCCATGGCAGGTAGTGGCTTCCGAGAGATCACAGCCACCGCACTGGGACACACTCTGTGCCCGGATCTGCAGTGGGCGGGTGGGTGGGAGGCCCCCACCGAGTTGCCAGCCAACCGTGCTGCGGCCCTCCCAGCCCCACCCCCACATTAGCACCCAGGTCCCTACCAGGGGCAGAGAGGGTGGGAGGCCGGGAGGGGGGGGGGCGGAAGCAGCGGGTACTGGGGAGCAGGCATCTGAGAACCCATCTCAAGGAGGTAAACCGGGAGGTGAAACCCCACAGGAACCGAGGCTCCAAGCCCCTGGTTCATACTCCACTGTCCCATTTGGCTTCACCTACCAAAAACAAATTAGAGATCACGGTCTTTGGAAGGTCAAGGTCAACAACTGCAGAGCATTTTGCCCCCCCCCCCCCAGCGTGGGACCCTTCTGAGCAGGGGGCCGCGTGATTGTAGTGCTCATACACCTTGGAACCAGCCCTGGCCTGCCGGACCCGCTTTCTCTCCTGATCTGCCCTTCCCAGCAAAAAGAACAGAAGGGTCTCGGCCAAGGGCAGGGTCCCCCTGGAGCTACAGCAAACATAGAGCCTACCCGCAAATCCACCCCAGGGAGGAGATGAAGGACCACTTCCCAGAGAACTGGGATGCGAGCCAGGAACGGGGACCCAAAGGTCCCTCCTGAACCCTCTCCTACCACCTACCAAGTGTTTTCCCACTATCTGCCACATACTCTCCAAGCGCAGATGAGCAGAGGAGGCCCCTTCCCACCCCAATGGGCCATCCCTCCTCCTCCTTTAGTAATGGGAGGCGGCAAGGCACCCAAGCTAGAAGGTAACACTTCTCGGCCTCCCTTGCAGCAAGAGGGGGCCAAGGAGACAGACGTGGAAATCACTGGGCGAGACTTCTGAGAAATCTTTTTATAAAGGAGGCTGACTCAAATGGAAGGGGGCGTCCCTTGTGCCCCTTGTCCCTCCCCTTCTTGCTGCTTGAAGGATTTTAAAGCAGTGAGTTGCACGATCAGATGGAGGAGGGGAGTTTGGGGAGGGCGCGTTCAATTGCCTGGCAAAGAGTCCTAGAGGATCTGAATGGAGGCAGTCAGGTACGTCAGCGCGCAGGATAGATGTTATGGGTGGAGGGCCCACACGATTCGGTTGCGGGGACCACATCCAGCACCTTTTGTGCGCCAAGGAAAATAGAATGTAAGCTCTGCGAGGGCAAGGGTTTACCTTTGCATACCCAGACCTAGCAGGATGCCCGGCACAAAGCGAGTGATTCTGAAATGTGGTCCAATAAATGAATGGATAACAAATGAACAGGGCTTCCGGAGGAAGCAGGCTCAAGGGGTCAGGAGCATCCACGCCCTGGGGAAGAAATGATTCTCCAGCATCACTTCTCTTGCTTCCTGCCACCTGTGATTGCCCGCCGTCCCCACGCTCAGACCCAGGTCTGGTTGCTTGGGGCCTGGGGGAGACAAGCCCTAGGAATGCCACCCTGCGACGCGCCATTCCCAACGCCGGCTCCTACGACGCAGTTTGCAGGCCCAGTTAATGCGACTGTTTCCACAACATCACTTCCTCTGCAGCGTGAGAAAAGAGGAAGAAAACTCGCTCTGTGACTCTCGTCTTCCCCCAGGGAAAGCACAAAGCTGTTGGAAACAATGAGGGCAGCCCTGTGTAAAGGGGAGACTTTTGTCTGTGCAGTCGGGTTGCTGGGCCGGAGACTTCCTGCAGGGACATTCGGGAGATTTGCAGAGAAATAAATGCTCACATTCAGAATGACCAGCCTAGAACACTTTTATGAGCCTTTTCTCCTCCCCAGGCTGTACACAGATAATAAATCAAATTAGCATCCTGAACCTCCCGTTAGGCATCGCTTGTCACCCGTCCCCCGGCACAAGGGGTAAGTGAGTTCCGGCAAGGCTGTTCTCAGCTACAATCGGGCCACGTGGGATGGAGGCCTGTGGCCTCTTTGGAAATCATCTGATGCTTCCAACCTGGGCTGGCCGCAGGCCGAGGTCACAGGGTCCTGCTGGTCACTCCAGACCAGATTGTAAAAGAGGTCACCGAAACCCCAGTCTTACACTCAAGCCTGGATCGTTACTTTGAGAGAAAAATAAACGTTTTCATTTCTTGGTTAATAATCCTAGGAGCGTGAGCCAAAATAGACAACTCTCAGAAAGGGCGAGCGGGAGGGAGGGAGGAAGGACCGGGGGGGGGGGGGGGGGGGG
>CM052901.1:72549841-72563700 GCA_028534135.1 Potos flavus
CAAAAGGGACAACGGGGCGGGTTCAGAAAACGAGGAGGGGGAAAATAACAATATGGTATAAAAGTATATTCTATCGGATTCTCTAAATAGAGGAATTTTTTTTAATCGCATCCTCTCTGGGGGGGGGGGCACTGGAAGGAGGGGGACAGCCCGGAGACTCAGTGGCAGCTCTCCAAATGGCAGATGTGGTCCCACTGATCAGCATCTCAGAGCTATTGGCTAAGGTAGACGGCTGCCTTCGGACAGATGTGGCCTCACAGCTGGTGAGGGCTGGGACTGAAGCTGGCTGCAGAATGGTGGCAGTCCTAATGTGGTCTGTGAATTTGAAAAAAGAACCACCGAGCTGTAAACCATGCTTCCCCCCACCCCCTCCCCCACGGCCGGCCTGGGGGAGCAAAACCAATGAGCCCTGTTTGGGGGGGGGGCATACACTCCTTCTTTCTTGCTATATGTTCCCAAACGCAGTTCCAGGCTGCCCGGCTGATTGGCTGGGAGGGTGGGGAGGGAGGTTAGTATATTTTTGAATAGGAGTTTCCTGTTACCTGCAAACACTCCAAAACCAGAGGTTTTATTAAGGTAGGACAGTCATCTTCAAAGGAACAATAGCTGAGGCTGCTTTCTCCGAAATCACTTGCGATTCTGTCACTCGTTCAGGCACGCATTCATTCCACCAGTACGAGTGCCTACTGTGTGCCAACCACAATGCCTGGGGCGAGAAGTAGAGCCCTCAAGGGAATACAAGGTACAGACGGGTCTGTACTTTTTTTTTTTTTTATAAGATTTTATTTATTCATTTGACACAGAGAGAGAGATCACAAGTAGGCAGAGAGGCAGGCAGAGAGAGAGGAGGAAGCAGGCTTCCCGCTGAGCAGAGGCTAGATCCCAGGACCCTGAGATCTCCACCTGAGCCGAAGGCAGAGGCTTAACCCAATGAGCCGCTCAGGCGCCCCGGGTCTGTACTTTTTTTTTTTTTTTTTTTTGTACTTTTGATTCCAAGGCGAGCACCATAATAGAATGTTGAACCATCCTGGACTCGCAGTGATCAGGGTTCAAATCCTCGCTAAGTCATTTAACTAAGTGAGGTGACCCTGAGCTAGTTATGTAACTGATTATTCTCTATGCCTCAGTTTCTTTTCTTTATTTACTTGACAGAGAGAGACACAGCGGGAGAGGGAACAGAAGCAGGGGGAGTGGGAGAGGGAGGGGGAAAAGCAGACTCCCCGCTGAGCAGGGAGCCTGATCAGGGCTCAACGCGGGGCTCAACACAGGGTTCCATCCCAGGACCCCGGGATCACGACCTGAGCCGAAGGCAGACGCCCAACAACTGAGCCACCCAGGCGCCCCTATGCCTCAGTTTCTTGATCTGCAAAGTTGGAAGGCTTCTGAAATAGCACAAAGCGGAAGTGGGAGCTACTATTAATTATTTAAGGCACTCTCTCCACCCCACCCCAGCTCTGCTCGGGGCCACAGCCCACCGCTGGGTGGTATTTCTGAGACTGGCCAGGCCCTCTGCCGCTGGGCCGTGACCCTAGAAATCGGGTCAGACACTAGTCAAGGCGGCATATGCGTGGTGGGGAGGAGGGTGCTTTCTTCGCACGCGGCTGCAAGCATTTCCCCAGGGCCTCCGGAGAGTCTAAAAACTCACTTCGGAGGAGAGGAAGGAGAGTGAAGTGGCTCTTTCGATCTGAGACACCCCCTCCTGGAGAAATCACCCCCTCCCCCCAGCCCAGCGCGGAGTGAAATCTTAGAAGCCGCCGCTGCTGGGTTTGAACGGAATGCCGGAGTCGGTGGAAGCCGGAGCTGCTCGGCCAGAAGGTCAGCGAGTTGTTTTGAGTTCTCGTACCCGGAAGGGGGGGCAGGGAGGAGAGGACGCCAGGGCCCGAGAGACCCCGTGTCAGAGCAGAAATTGTGCTCCGGAACAGGCAGCTCAGCGGAAGCCGCGACGGGGGCGGGTCACGTGCGGCGGTGGCGGCGCAGCTGGCGGGGGAGCCAGGCTGGGACAAGGGGCCGGCCGGGCGGGGGTGGCGGTTTTTGCAGCCGAGGGTAGAACCGGCGTGCTCCGAGCGCTGAGAGCGAGCGGCGCCCAGAGCCCGGGGCGAGGCAGGCGCGCGAGTTACGGGGAGGTGGGGTGGGGGGCGCTGGCTGGGAGCTCCGCGTGGTGCGGCACAGGCGGGACGAGGGATTGCTGGGGGGAGGGGCAGGGGTGCGGAAGCGGGTCCCCTAGGCCGGAGTGGCCGTAGCGGGACCGGCGTGGAGAGCGCGCGGGCGACTGAACCCCGAGAATGGAGGCGCCGCTCTCGTAGTCGCCGGCCTTGTTTCCTTCTTGCACGCAAATCCCGGAACGACCGGAACCGCCATCCCTGCCTGCGTCCCAGGGGCGCCCCATTCCGCGTGGAGGCGGCTGCATCCCGCTGGGCGACTCCGGGCGGGGATCGGCGAGGCCGTGGCCCGGGAGGGCTGCTGCAGTGGCTCCGCGGAGGGTGGCGAGCCGGAGCCGAGGTGCACACGACACACACGCCTCCCCCTCCCCCGGAAGAGCCGGCGATCGAAGGCGCGGGCCGTCTCCGGGGGCTCTCTGGGAACTCCCCGGGGGCGTGCGAGCCGGGCGGCGGCCGCAGAGCGGGAGAGGGTGCTGTAGAGAAACCATCGGCCCCACCTTGAAGACGGGAGTGGCCTCGTGGCCAGGGGTGAGGAGTCTCACGCTTCCCCAAAGCGGCGCGCGCTACTCCAGCGTGGGAGGGAAAGGACACAAACTTGGCCAGCTGCCAGAGCCCGTGAAGACGCCTGACTTTGGTGTCCTCCCCCCACCTGGTGGCCTGAAATGTACCTCTCCCACCACCGCCATAGTCCACGAGGTTCAGGTCCGAGGCCTGGAAGAGTGGGGGAGTGTGGACAGGCCTCGGACGGGAAACCCACCCGCGTTCCTCTCCGGCGCCACGCGAGGAAGGAGCGGAACAGTTGTCTCGCAAAGTTTCCCGCGTCCCCTCACCCACCCTACCCCCAGTCGGGGAAGGGCGGCTTTTCCGGACGTGGGGGCAGGAGAATGGCCTCGGAACGGGGAGTGGTGCTAGTTCCTTTTCCCGAGACCCGGGCGCAGGAGAGGGGCGCGGGCCGCCGGCGTGTTCGCGTCCCCAGAGTGGCGGCGCTTGGCCAGCTGCGACGTCTGCTCGGGGTCGCGGGGCACCGGGAGCCGTGCCGAGTCTGGGACGACGTGAGACGCCATTTGCATTCCCCCCTCCCTCCTGCAGGTTGGCGGGGGCGGGGGTGTCGCCCGCCGCGGAAGCGTATTCCTGGCAGTGACACTGATTAGATGCTGTGTCGGTACGTGCACAGAATCGGGGTGGGCCTTCACCTCTCCTGTGCGCATACACTTTCTGTTGGAAAAGTTGCTGTCCCCCCCCCCCCCTTCCTCCCCTGCTCTCGCCGCACAGCTGCTGTCTCCAGGGCGGAATTAGGCGAGCACGTTTGCTCAGCCCGAGGGAGAGAGGATCGCGCCGGCGCGGGGAGGCCGCCGGGCCCGGGCCGCGAAAATCCAGCCCTGGCTTTGCGTCGAGCTGCAGAGCGCGGCGCTTACGCGCGCCGGGCCAGCGGAGGCCTGGTTTCCATCTGCCCCTTTTGCCTCCGTGTTAAGTTCGCCGGGGAAAACCCAATGATCCGTGCAGATCTCGGAGGAGAACCCCCCGCCCCCCCCCCCCCCAGCCCGATTCTGACCGATGGAAAAAATGATAGTATAGGTCAGAGCAGGCTGCCCGCGAGTATTAATGCGGCCGCCTTCGTTCCCGGTACTTGGGGAGGATGGGCGCCTCGCCAGGAAACCGCCGAAGGGGGAGCCACGAGGGCCGCCTGCCCCTTCCCGGGCTAGAAAACGTGGATTCTTAGAGAGACTAGACAAATGTGGTCAGACAGCTGCGGGAACTTAGCCTATCTAAATACAGGTCGTCCGTGTATCTTTCAAGCAAGATGAATTTTATTTTTAAATCGAGTACATGTTGAGTCAGTTACGAGCACTATGAGAACTGGTTAATCAGTAGATGCGAATGAGAACCTCGCTTTTTTGCCTGATATTAAACATATGCGCAGAAGGTGCTGGACTGACCGCGATGAATCTTGGCACGGCCCGTGTGTGTCCTAAGAAGGCGCGGTCCCCCTTGCCCTCCACCTTGGAGGACTCTGAATATAACTCTAAAAGGGGGGTTATTTTAGTTGTACTTTCTATTTGGAGGTTGCTGAGTCCTTGCAAACTCCTGTCTGGGATTGTTTGTACCGAGCAGTAGATTGCCCTGGGTTTTGGCTTTTAAAGCACACGTTTTTTGTTTTGTTTTGTTTTTTCCGCTGGGCTTTTTTCTTTTCCTGCGTACGTGCAGTTGGGTGCAGGGAAACCGCCCCCACCCCCTCCACCGCCCCCCGCAGCCAGCCCTGTGCTGTCACCACCTTCAGTCTCTCCTTGCGCACCACGCGGCCTCGAAAGAGGGGAAATGTGAACTCTCCGGGTGGCGCTCGAGAACTGGAATTCTGACTTCGGGCCGCGGCGGTGTCCCGGGCGGCGGCTTGGGGGCCCGGAAGCTGTGAAGGGGAAGCCCCGTAGGTGACCCTGAGGCATCGGGAGCAAACCTGGAGGTAGCCGCCGTCTTTGTCTTCCGCGGGGCTGGCAGCTTGGCACGCACAGTTCCGATAAGGATCAGAGCGGGAGCGCACCGCCAGCACATTTCAGTGCCGAGAAGAATGCCTGCAGCCGCGGCAGGGAAAGGCCATTTGCGTTGTCTTTGAGAAGGAAACGGCTGTCCCACCTAATGAATTATGGGTGACCTCGGAGAGGCCAGGCCCCGGAGCGAGTGGCGCTGAGGCCTCCTCAGACCCTTCTTTGCCCCAGCCTCTCCCCAACGCACAGGAGACCCTGTTTCAAAGGGAATGGGAAGCTTCTTGAAATTCGAAATCTGGCCAATTCTGTTAACATAAGGAGTAGTGCATCTATGTGGCCTGCCACATTCCAGCCCTAGACCAGCGTTAAACTCTGGCTAAAGTACGTCCCCAGAGGACATGGCTTTTGCCCAGCACCTCCAAGAGCTGATTTATAGGAGGTGGCTTTGAGCCATCAAAAAAGGGTGGCCTGGGAGAGTCTACTGGAGGCCCTGTCTCCACCAGTGCTGTTTACCCAAGGCCTCAGGGAGAGGGTGGTGGGTAATGGTGCCTGAGCCCTGGCAGAAGCTTCCCATTAATCCAGTCTAAATAAGCACCATTAAAGGGCCCGTTCCTCCCTACATCACTACCACACACACACACACACACACACACACACACACACACACACACGCCTTTAAGGCAAAGTGTAGTCCAGACAGCTTGAGTCCATTTTGCCTTCTGGCCCTTTTTTGGTGGGCGCTAGTGCCCTTTCCTCCCTGCCCCAACCACTGCCTCCCTACGGGCCTTTGGGAACTTGAACCTGGCGGTTTTTTCTTACCCTCTCCCTAACCAAAGGTAAGAGAGTACCAGATCATAGCAACACACACATTGTAGCAGCGTCCTAGATGTTTTACATATTAACTCCTACTATCCTCAAGACAACCCTATGAATTAGACACTGTTGTTGGTCTCCTTTTACAGATGAGGTCACAGGAAGCTCAGACCTGTTTAGAAACTGGCCCGAAGCAACACAGCGTCAAATAGGGCAGGGATGGCCCTGAGCCGGGGAGGCAGAGCTGTGCTGCTGTCCAGTGTTGTGTAGTGAAGGCGAGCCCTTTTGGGGGATGTGTCAAGGGGGACTGCCTAAAGCCCTACCTTCCAAAGGAAAAAGTTATGGGAAGAACCGAGAAGGCCCAACATCTGGCCCTTTTTTTGCAAAAGAAGGTTTCGGGGCTTCATACAGAAGCACGTTATTGTGGCTCGGCCCTGGAGAAGGGGTCAGGGAAGGCAGTGCGAAGGCCCCATGCCTCACCTTGCCGCAGAGCATCCGGTGGTCACGTCCACCGGAGGTGGCTGGGGGCTGGGGACAGCCGATTGCGGAGGAACCCCTTATCACCAAGTGTCAGTGGTCCTGGGAGGCGGAGCTAAACGGACGCTTGTGGGGGCGGCTGGGCCACACCGGTCCCTGGGCTCCTCCCGAAGAACTGGACCGAAGTCACAGCGCCGCCCGAAGCTCCTGGCTCCCCTCTTCTTGAACCGCCAGTCCCGGGCTTGGAGCCCCATAGCCGGGGAGGGGGGGGGGGTGGCGGCGGGAGCTGGAGAGGCCAGCCAGTCATTCCCTCTGGGGACGGCTGGTTCTGGGTTGCTCACACCCACCCTGCCTCGCGTAAACACGGGACACCCTTTCCGGGCGAGAGCGCGCGCGCGCAAGCACATACACACACGTGAGCGCGCGCGGGTTCCAAGCGCACAGCCGGCCACCCGGGCCTCCGCCTTCCCTTCCTCCTTCCCGCTGGGGCGCTTCGGCAGCCCTTGGCGTTGTGTGCCGCGCGGCTGTGCCAGAGTCAGGGTGGAGGGGACGAGCTGCCCACCTCTTCCCCGGCGTCAGTGCGCACGTTGCACCCCTGCAGCCCACAGCCAGGCCTGTGGACCTCCCCTCCACCCCACCCCCTCCCGGCAAGTGGCGGTGGCTGGCGGGGACCTGTGCGCTGTGTTTCCTGATGGCTCTGGCGGGGGGGGGGGGGGGTTCCAAAGGGGAGGGCCAGGCAATGGGGTGAGCGCGTGGATGGGGGTGGCGATGAATCCTTTCTCCCCGAAGGCTGGCTCGGCCTCCGGGCATCGCTAGTAGGAGTCTACCTGGCACGACTTGTATGGGGCGCAGCTTGACGCCTTTGCGGGCCTGGGCCGGAGTGTGTGCGGGGGGGGGGGGGGGGTGGAGGTTCGTGGTCAGAGCCGACGCTGGGCGATCAGTTCTCCACCCCCTCGAGCCTTTCCTTTGAGCACGCGAGGACTCATGGCCCCCCTGCCCTCGCCACCGCCGGGGTCCGCAGAAGGGGGCAGGCTGGCCGGCCTAGCCGCACTCGCGGGCGTTGAGCGCGGCCCCGAGAGCCCGGGCCGGCCGCCGAGCCGAGGGAGGGAGCGCCGCAGCCCGCGCGCCTCGAGGCAGAACACACGCCTTTCCCGGAACCTTGAAACCCAGGGGAGCCGCTGCCATCTTCGCGTGACGAGCAGCGAGACGCCGGTGATTAAGTGTTTCTTTCCGGCTCCCTCCCCGGGTTGCGGCTCGCCTCCTTTCCACAGGGCTGGGAGAATAAAACCTGGGGAAAAACACAACTGCTCTCGCCACTCGCACTGCACGTTCCCGCTGGCTTCCCAGGGTGAGCGGGCGCGAGGCGCCCTGGGGCTCCCTCCACCTCGCCTGGCCATGGATCGAGGTCCAGGGCCACGTGCCTCAGTTTCCATGGGCCTCCGCCCAAATCGGAGAGTCTAATGGGGAGGGGACACACGTTACCAAAGCCACCCGATTTCCCTCCCCATCTGTTCTCCTCCCATGGGGATTAAACCTTAACACAGGAATCCCCCACCCACACCAGGGACTAATCCTGCCACCCCTCCTGGGATTAACTCGGCTCACAGGTCCATAAAACACTTCCGGCACGGCCAGAGGGTCTGTCTGCAGAAACACTTTAAAATTGTCCTCCCCGGTCTGCAGTTGGAATTGACTCGGTGGAGGCAAGTGAGTAAACAGGAGGCTGTAAGGGCGGATCTAGGCGGTTTGCAGGCTGGGGAGGAGCTGCCCCAGATGGGGGTGGTGGGGGCTGTCTCAGCCTGGAGGGTGGCCCAGGACCCAACAGACAGAGCCCAGAAAAGGATGCAGCATTTACTACGGGACACTGATCTGGAGAAGGGTGGGTGCAGGCGGGAGCAGGCCGGTGTCAACTGGCTCCTGGCCCTAGCTCTGTGAGGAAGATTGGATCCCTGAAACTTTGTGGGGAGGAGGGGCTCAGGCTCCCCGGTAGGCAAATGGGAACAAGAACGGTGACCCTGCCCAGCTCAGGTAGAATTCTGAGGCCCAAAGTGTCAAAGCACTTTGTGAAAGGGGCATGACCCGGATCAATGTGCAGCCTCTCTTACCCTAGAAAACACAGTGACTTGGTCATTAGACAACAAAACAGAGCGAAAAGCAGCCATTCCTCAAATCCACGCGGGAATGTACCAGGTCAAGGGAATCCAAAAGCAACTTAATATTTTGAACCTCTTTTTCTTTTACATCGCTTCAAATTAAGTTTCTGAAGTGATGGGAGAAGCTTTGGAATGTTGTAAGAAAAAGCTGTGTCCAAAATGGGGGGGGGGGTGGTTAAACGGAAAGGAAAAGGACCTTCGAAGTGGCTCAAACCACATCGTGAGGAGGAGAAACCCGGATGAAGACAAGAAATTTGAAGGCTCTTTCTAGCTCCTTCAGTTCGTCTGGAGAGCAGATGCCGTAGACAGTCAGTCACTCCACCCCTCAGGACCCCGGAAGTAGGCCCTGACTCTGGCTGGGTCATCTAAGTACGGTGACGTTGGAGTTCAGGGTGGGGACAGTGACGAAGGGTAGTAATAAGCTGAAAAAGAACATCGGAAGACAGACCCAGGCAGGCCTCGGGGTCCTGAAGGCCCAGAGCTGCTCAAACTGTGTGTGGGAGGGGGTGCCCCGGGACGTCCTTCCCCACAGATGGGCTCACGCAGCGTGAACCGCCCCAGGTGGCACCCAGGCACGCTGAGGACAGAAGCCCAGGCTGTGCGATGCACCCAGCCTAGCAGATTGCGGGTGCGGGGCGTCTGGCTGGACCGCCCACCGACCTTCCTCTTCCCCTCCCTGGCCCTGGGGCCCTTGGGCAGGGTCAGCTCGCCTCCATGCCACTACCCCTTGTGCTGCGCCCTCCCCTCCCTGGCACCCGGCCTGGATCCCGAGGCCTCCTCCGCCCGGTCGTCCCCGTTCTTCCCCCTCGTGATTCATTTAGCGCGGGTGCAGAAAGCCTGTTTACCTCTGCAGCCCAGGGCGACTCGATCTGCTTAAAAAGCCCCAACGCCAGCGCCGACCAGTAGGGGGGGATTGTCCTATAGATTATTTCTCCTCCTGTTTTTTGTTGTTTTTTTTTTTTTCCTCTAACGAGAAGGCTTGGTTGGAGAGGGGGTGGGGTGCCGTGTTGCTGCTGTTTTTTAAAACACCGTATTTGAAAGAGAAACAAAAGCCTTTTAGGAGATACCCAGGCTGTTTTTACATATAAAAAGTGCAGCGAATACCACCGGGCCCCCAGCGGTGATAAACTAAATGGTTGGCCGATTCTGCCAATTAGCAGTTAATCTGTTATCTGAGATCTGCAAACAAGTTTTGAGGTTCGAAGGACACCGAATTCCTGTTCCCGTCGGGAGGGTCGTCCGCACCCCCGTCCGCTGGGCACCTCTGATCCTCTCGGTTTCTCTAACTGGGAATCCGACTCCCACAAACATGTTTCCCGGGTGGGAGGACAGACTTGAGCCACAGAAAATTCACTTCTGCAGCCGAGGAGCCTTCCCGCCTGCATCGCCCCTCCGGCCTGAGCTTGTCTATTGGTTACGGTTGCTCCCCATTGGCCTTTACCCCCTTCCCCAATTTCGCAGACCTCCCAATTCTGCACGTAGTAGGCCTCCAACACATGTGGAATGAATGTCAAAACCTAAAATGAGGCGCTCGTCCTCGAAGGCGGCCTGGCGCGCGGCCTCGCCTTCGGAACCCCATTCTGGTGCCCCGAGCCCCCATGTCGCCACAGCCTGTGCGCGCCTTCACCCTGCGCGGGCCGGGCGGGCGGGGGAGGCCGGGAGGCACCAAGCGCCTGGAGCCTGCACGATGATAAATATTGCGCAGACAGCCCATAAATAATTTGCATTATGTTCAGCTGACAACGCAGGGCGATTAATTTTAATAGCTACATATTTGCCTGGGCTGCTGCTTTCGTAGGCCCGGTAATGAAAGGCGAGAGGCCGCCCTGGCTCCGTGCTCGCGGTCTCAGAAGGCAGCCGGGAGGTGCGGGAGGGCCCGACGCGGCGTCTCCTCCATGCAGCCCCCCGGGGAGCCCTCGCCCCAGGGCCCGCCCTCCACGCCGTGCAGGGATGGGGTGCGCGCGCCGCCGGAGCACCCCGGGACCCGAGCAACAGGAGCCACCATAATGACACTGCACATTTGCCTGTATGGGGACAGCCACTTGGGGACCCGGAGACCCTCCCCGAGGCGACGCACCCCACCCGGCCCAAGTCCGAAGTGAACTCCGGACGGGATTTCACGTTGCAATTTGGTGGCGGCGGGGGGTTGCTGGTGTTAGGCGCCGCCAATTCGCCGGTGGGCCCCAGCGCGGCGGAGACTTTTCCGCCCTCGGGACCCGGACCAGGGACAGAACAAAGCCCGGCTGCCCACGCGTCCTCTCCGCGCGCGACCTGAGTCCTGCCGTCACGCGCCCCGCGGGAGGCCCCCCTAAAATGCTTCCCGAGCTCCTCGGTTGAAAGGACCGCATACATAAAGGACGGAAGAAAGGGTTCGGTGGAGCTCTTAAAAAAAGAGGGCGGGGAGGGGAGCGAGGGGAGGAAGGACACAGCGCAGCGGCCGCCGCGGTCCCGTGGTGGCCGGGTGCGCGCGTGTGCGTGTCTGTGTGTGCGTTGCGATGACAAAGCCCCGCCGCCGCCAGCCAGCTCCTGGCTGCCGGAGCACTGGTGGGGGAGGGGAGGGGAGGGGAGGGGAGGGGAGGGGAGGGGAGGGGAGGGGAGCGGGGGGAGCCAGCGCTCGCGTAGGTAGCGGGGAATCGAAGCTTCCCCAGAGAAAGAGTTCATTCATGAGCTGGCGGAGGCCTCCTGGCCGGGCCAGGTGGAGCTTCCTGAAGCCAACACCTGTGTATTTCCCTTTTTGGAAAGGGGGGAACGCATCGATCATTACCATATTTTAATTGCCTTTCGCAAAGGTCATCTCTAATTATGGGTTGCGAGGAGGGTTGGCCAGAGGTCTGTAGCCCTTTATTATCTTTGTGTGTGTGTCGCCACTGAGACAATGCGCCCAGCTCTTCTCGAAATGCCAATCTGAGGGTGTCCGTGAGCGCCTGCGAAGCGGTCACGACGTGCTGAATCCACTCAGACAGACCGGCCTGCGTGCACAATAAAAGCCGAGCAGGCGGCGAAGGGCCGCGCAGACCCACGGGTTTTCTTTTTAGAAACGGTGGTGCGAAGAGACTTGACAATAATAACACGCAGCAGGATTAAATCAGGGCGGGAATAAGAAAATGCATTTTCGTTTCTAGAACCGCGGGCTGCGTTTTAACCCATCCGATTCCCCAAGAGCTTTTTGTACCCGCGTGGAGTCCGGCGTAGGGACAGGTGCTGGGCACTGAGCAGCTCGGGACTGCCTGCTGACATTTGTGGGCCAGCCACATTATTTCAATATTATTCTCTTCCTTTAATTCAGCATGTTGTCAGTTACAGGCACGTGGACTCCTCAGCGATGTCTGTTTGATGGGAGATGATAACTGGCCAGCCAAAAGGGAGAAAGAAAACGTCGAGGGGTTTTTAACTTTTAAAAGTATTCATTTCCTTAGTTTTCATCGCTTGGGCAAACCCTTGAGGCACAAGTCTATTTTAACTATATCAGAGGGAGAAGAGGGGTTCAGTCGAGAAGGTTGTTGGATGGTCAGGGGGTCGGTGGGGGGATATTTTGGAGTTGAGTTGTCAGTGATCAGTAAAGAGCTATGGTGGTCCGGAGTGGACAGCAGCCATTCTGAACTTGACTTTCTCAAAGGATCCTGGCACCTCTGAGCCACCATGCTGCTTCCGGGAGTCCTGCCTGGTGCAGCCTGGGGCTGGGGTCAGGAGCCTTGGAGAGTTGGGGGCTCTTATCCTGGCTCTGCTTCCTGCCTGCCACCCCCCACACCTGGCCTCCTGGCCTCACCAGCAGCCAGCTCTGCCCAGAGGAAGGCAGAGCCAGATGACTGGTCCAACCCCCGAGAGACTGCCTGGCTTTCTCCTCCTCTGTAATCAAAACCAGATGCACTTAAGCGCCTTTCATCAGAGGAAGCCCAAAGCCCTTTAACAGGCTTCAATAAAAGCCTTCCTAGGGCCTACCGGCCTGCTCAATGTCTGCGCCCCTGTGCCCATTTCCCAGCTGCGGAAGCCTGGGGCCGCAGCCAGGGGCCAGCTCCTTCTCTGGGATCCCGAGAAGCCAAGGACAACTGCTCAACCGCTGTGGCCCCTCCAAGGCAAGTAGGGTACCAGCATCCCCGCCAGGTATGCGGGGGGCAGACCCCGCGGACAGGAGAAAACAGACGTGGGAGGGAAGCAGCAGCTAATGCCTAAGGAAGGACAAAAAGAGGGGCCTATGAGAAGGAAGCAAAGGAGCTAAGAAAGCAGAGGTGGGCTGGAAAGGCAGTGATGATCAGAATATTCAGAAGGTCTCCATGGTACTTGGACCATCTCCCACTCGGCCCCCTTGTACCACTGTATTGTGGTGTTTTGTCTCCCCCACTAGACTACAAACTCCCCAAGGGCAGAGGCGGTCTTACTTATCTTTGCAAGCCCACCTCAGGGCCTGGCACAAAATACATGATCAAAATGTTTGGGAGTTTGGGGCGCCTGGCTGGCTCAGTTCCTAAAGCATGAGGTTCTTGATCTCCAGGTAGTGAGTTCCAGCTCATGTTGTTGTGTGTAAAACTTACTTTAAAAAAATGCTTGGGGGACGCCTGGGTGGCTCAGTTGGTTAAGCGGCTGCCTCCAGCTCAGGTCATGATCCCAGGGTCCTGGGATGGAGTCCCATGTCCAGCTCCTTGCTCAGCAGGGAGCCTTCTTTTCCCCCTGCGCTTGCTCTCTCCCTCTCTGGTGAATAAATAAATAAAATCATTTTGGGGGGCGTCTGGGTGGCTCAGTGTGTTAAGCCTCTGCCTTCAGCTCAGGTCACGATCTCAGGGTCCTGGGATCTAGCCCTGCATCGGGCTCTCTGCTCAGCGGGGAGCCTGCTTCCCCCTCTCTCTGCCTGCCTCTCTGCCTACTTGTGATCTTTCTCTCTCTGTCAAATAAATAAATAAAATCTTTAAAAAAAAGTTTGGGGACATCACAGGTATGGTGGAAACTTCTGGAACAAGACACATGTGGGGTTAAGGTGGGAACTTCTGCTCCTTCCCCTGTGGTTGTATAACCTGAGACTCAGTTTCCTCATTTTTGAAATGGGTATAAGAATGCCTACATCCCAAGATTGGGACAAGATTAGATGAAATAATTGCACGTCGGGGCGCCTGGGTGGCTCAGTGGGTTGAAGCCTCTGCCTTCGGCTCAGGTCATGATCTCAGGGTCCTGGGATCGAGCCCCGCATGGGGCTCTCTGCTCAGCAGGGAGCCTGCGTCCCCCTCTCTGCCTACTTGTGATTTCTCTCTCTGTCAAATAAATAAATAAAATCTTTAAAAAAAAAATAAAATAAAGTAGGGCCAATAATTTATTTAAAAAAAAAAAAAAAAAAAAAAAAGAAATAATTGCACGTAAAACACCAGGAAGATAATAGTATTTTAATAAATGTTGTGCCCTTGCTCTTGAAGGAGTGAGGGAGGGTTTGGGCTGATATTATTTGGAATATAGGAAGGAAGTTCATCCAAGGCCCTAGCTGGTTACAGGTCTCAGTGGCCTGGGATTTGGGTCAGAAGAGACAGTTGGTTCTAAAATGTGTGTTCTAGGCGCGCCTGCATGGCTCAGTCGGTTAAGCGTCTGCCTTCAGCTCAGGTCATGATCTCAGGGTCTTGAGCTCAAGCCCCACGTCAGGCTCCCTGCTCAGGGGGGAGCCTGCTTCTCTCTCCCCTGCCCCTCCCCTTGCTTGTGTTCTCTCTCTCTCTCAAATAAATAAATAAAATCTTTAATTATTCCAGTTCCAGTAGCACTGTGAATTGGAGCCGTGGGACCGCACTGTCCAGAGGGGTCAG
>CM052901.1:72574037-72593222 GCA_028534135.1 Potos flavus
GGGGGTGGGGCGGGCAGACCAGGCGAGAGAGGCCGCCTCAAGGACAGCGCGCTTCCCGCTGCAACCACACGGAAACCTAGAGCCATGAAAGCCCGGGGATTTTTCTCTTATTATCATTATTAATTATTTTTTATTATTCCACAGCAGCCAGCGAACGCTCGGCGGCGCCCCTCCCCCGCTCGCCTGCCGCCTCCCTTTGTTGATTCTCAGCTGCGAGCGCGGCGGGCCCGAGCCGCCGTCGCCGCCGCTGCCGCCGCCGCCGCCGAGCACGATCTGCTCTTGCGCCCTCGGTCGCAGCTGCGGCCCAGGAAGCCGGGGCTGCGTCCCCGCCCCCCCGCCCCCCACGGCGCGGCAGCCCCCGCACCCCCCTCCCCGCCGCCCGCCACGAGGCCAGCCCAGCCGCTTCGCTGCTTCTCGCTGCGGCTCCGCGTCCCCAACGCCGATCAGGGGCTCTGGCTGCTGCCGCCCCAAGCCTCCGGCTGCGCGGGGGCCTTCGCCACCCCTCATCCCCCGGCGGCTGCACTCTGATGCCGCCGTCCCCACACATGGTCTTCATTTCGCACACTCGCGGCGTGCTTCCTCTCGGCTCCTCTCCTCAGGGCTTTTCGGAGCGAGGAGGGAGGTTTAGAGGAAGTTAGAAACCCAGCGAGCCTAGGGGAAAGGGGGAAAACCCTCGCTCTTGGTCTGAGCTTCCCAGGCGGAGGGAGCGCCCCGCGGGGTGTGGGGCAGAGCCTGGGTGCCCTCCCCTTCCTTAGATGCGGGAAGGTGAAGTGGGCGGTGGCGGCGGGAGGAGGACAGGGAGCTGGGGAGCGAGTGAGCTCCAGGTCTGCGTCCCCCTGCCCGGTCCTACCCGCCAGGGCAGAACTGACCCGCCCCCTCGGGACGGCACTGCGGGCCTGAGAGCCGATCGGATTAGCGGTCACCAAATGAGACCAAAGACACCTCAGACTGTCCCCCCCACCCTCCGCGGGGGAGTTCCCCGGGCCTTTGCCCCTCCCTCCTCCAAGGTGTAAAGCTTGGAGCTGATGCCCCCCCAGGCCCGGGGTCCGGGCCCGCTCTGGGGGGTGTGTGGGGGTGTGTGTGTGCAGAAAGTTCTAGTCGGGGTTTACTTGTGGCTTCGCGCCCCCACCCCCACCCCCGCTGTCCTCCTGCGATTCCGGGCCAGCCTGCGGCGGCGTCCCCGACTGCTCCGCGGTCCTGGGCAGGGCAGGAAGCTGGCACGGCCGCCGGCTGGGCCGGCGCCACTTGGCCGGGCCGGCTGCTCGCTGGAAGTCGCGCGGCACCTTCGCGCCGAGTCGGGTTCCCGGGTCTCCCGCCCCCGTCACCCAGAGCGGCTCCCGCACCCCACCCCCACCCCCCCCGCTCTGTCCGTCGTCCTCTCTCCGGAGTCTCCCTGTCTCCGCCCGCCCTCTCAGCTTTTCCCCTCCTCGGTCTGTCTCGGGAGCCCCGTAGCGCAGTCAACCGCCCTTCCCGAGATTCAAAGAGAAGTTTTGTGTTTCCCCGGGGGCAGCAGCCTAATGCTTCCCTTGTTTTCCGGAACAAAGCAGACATTCAGTGGGGAGGGGGCAGGCGCTGACTCCTTCCCCTCCCCGCAGCACCCCGCACCCCTGCAGGTTCAGAACGCTCGCTCCCGGGCCCCGGCGGCCTGGGGATGGGGTGGGGGCCCTCTTTCCCCAGGTTCGCCTGCAAAAGCCGCGCCCCCAGCGCCCCAGCCTCCCCCAGCCTCCGCAGGGAGCCGGAGAGAAGGCGACATGGTGTTTGGGTGAGGTTCCCAGCCCGGGCTGGGAGGGCGCGCACGCAGCTGTTTACAGTGTGCCTGTGCTGCGGAAAGGTCGCCCACCGCCGCCTGACACCGTGGGGCTCCCGCGCGCCGTCAGCTCGGAGGAGGCGCGGAGCGGCGAGCCCTCCGGCACTCGACCCCGAGGCCTCCGCAGCCCTGGGGCCAGGGCGCGCAGGGAAGCTCGAGGTCTCCAATCGCGCGAGCCTCGTCTGGCCCACAGACCGCCCCCTCCTCCCCAACAATGGCCTGAATCGGGTAGCATATCAAAGGGATTGGGGGGAGGAGGGGAGGGAAGAGCTCTGGAGGGGCGCCCTGAGCAGTCCCTGCGCCGGGGTTCTCCGCAGCCCTTCCCCTCCCAGGGGTAAGTGCTCTGGCCGGAGTGAGCAAAGCACTCCACTCCCGCGACTCAGGATGCCTCTGGCTGCAGATAGCGCCCCGCAGCCCCACCCTGCCCGGTGGACTTCCCCTCACCCCACCCCCGGGGGGCCCGCGGCACTAGCAGTGCCCACGCGAGCCGGGCCGTGCCCACGCGTGCCGGGCCTTGTCCGCGCAGTGCTGCCTTAGATCCCGCTCCAGCTCTTCCCCTCTCCCGGGCCTGTGGCCGGCCCCCGGCGCCTCCAGCGCGTCCTGAAACTTGATCCCGTGTCGGAAGGACAGTGTGTAAACACCAGGCGCGCTCCGAGAGGCCGCGGGAGGGGCCGGGCGAGGGCCTCCCGGGCAGCGCCGAGGCCCCGCGCCCTCGCCCGCCTGCTCGCCCCGGGCACGATCGGCGGGGCCGCCGCCTCGCTCTCTGCCTTCCCAGTTGGCTCGGCTAATTGGAACCGCCGCCGCCGCAGCCTCTTGTTGAATTTTCTAGATCGCAACCGTTCAGTCGTGGCTGCCTCCGGCTCCCCTCCCCCTCCCACAGCTGTTATCTCGGCCGGCAACTTGTTGGTGGTGGGGACGCCCCTCCGCTGACCCTGGCCTCAGACTCCGTTCACCCCAGCAGTTCGGGGGTGTTTTTCTGCGGGGCGTGGGAAGGGAGGTAGAGTCTTATCGAAGAGTGAGGCTTTGCGCCAGAATCTGAGGCTCGTTTTGGTGAGCGCGAATACTATCCAGGGGATCCTCTCGGCAGAAAGCCATAGTGCTCGCTGCCTCGCACCAGGAGTAGTGACAGTCCCCGAGGGGCCTCAGGAGCAACTCAGTTCATTCCTGGAAGACGTTACCGAGGGGTGGGGGTGTTGGGAGGCCTGGAACTACCTGCTCCCTCCTGTCCTGCCCACCCCCCCCCATCCTTCTCAGCATTTGAGACTTGCTACTCCTAGACTGGGGCCTAGCTCACCCCAACGGGACAGGGCCATTTTCCCTCTGGTTTGAAGTACCTGGTCCAGAACCCGGCCTCAGTGGGTTCTGGAGGTGCACCTCCCCCAAGCTGGGTCAGCTCTAAGCTTGTGCCAGCAGGTCCTCCTGGGCCTTGGGTCCCCCCAGCTGAGCCTCCCTTCTCGCCTGGCCCCCCGCCCTGGCCTAGCCACATGTCCCCGCTTGGTGCAGACTATGGGGTCTGCAAACCGTCAGCTCCGCGTGGGTCTATAGGGGGCCCAGAGCCTGGCCCGATGGCCAAGGGGGAAAGGAGTGAGGCAGTCCGATAGTAAGTCCTGAAGGACTCAAGAAAACACTGTTCGTGATGCCGAATGGAGCATTGCCTGATCTCCAACATCCGCCTTAAAACAACGTGTCCTCTGAGTAGAACTTTTTGCTGGTGGGTTTCACAGGCCCAGGGCCGAGGTTGTAAAAGTGGCTGCACCCCCAGCCCGGAAACGCCTAAATACCCACGGACAAACTCCCAGGGGGCTGGGGCTGCAAACCACCACCCAGGAGACCTGTAGCAGCCAGAGAGCGGCAGCTTTTCCTGTGATGGTTCTGAGAAGGGCACCCGTTCCCTCCCCTCTGATGGCTCTCTGGCAGCTGTTAGGGAACAAAGAGGCAAGGCCACTGGCTCATTTTCCAACACCTCTTTCCTTCCCTTCTAACTTTTACCCAGATCCCCTCTTTGGGGTTTCCCCGAGGTGTCCTCTCTATTTATAACCAGAGCAAGATTTCCAACTCGGTCCATATTGATTTGAGCTATGATTAAAAAAAAAAAAAAAGACTCTGTAAGATTAATATTATAACTTGGTGTCCAGGATGACACTTCAGCCGGTCAAGTTCACCTAGTTCTTTGGAGTCTAAGAGCCTCCAGGCCCTTCCAATCAGATGATCGAAGTGTATTTCCCCATTGCTAGTTTCTCTTCTCTTTCTGTAGCGGGGAAAAAAAAAATGAATCTGCTCAAAGATGTTTCTTCTCCTTCACCCGTATCCTATCAGTCTGCGAGAACCTTGTTTCTGTGTAGGGTAAAGTGTATTCCTGTGTTTTGATAAAGAAGAGAGTAATTTGTGTTCTTTGGGTCTGAAAAGATAATTATGTGTCCTGGGAGCTTGCTCTTCTCCTGGCTGTTTAACAATCTGGATTCTCATTCTGGAGCAGGAGTGCTCCGGTGTCTCAGCCTCCTCCTCGTCATCCCCTTCCCTCTGTCACCACCCAGCCATCCCCAGGTCCTTGGGTGGGCCACATGGCCGGAGGGTTTCTGTCTTAAAGGCTGGTGGTGCCTCAGGAGGCCTCGCGACTCTCAGTCTGGTAGCAGGCATTCACGTTTCTTTTCCCGTGCAAAAAATATTCTGAGCCATTGGAATTCCTTTTCCAGCTCCCTGAAAGCTTTTGCCAAGAGCTCCCCATGGGGCCTATGGTGATGGATGTCAGGAGGACCAGGGGAAGGAGCCGTCGCAGTGGGAAGAGTTGAGGGCTTGCCTGCAGGACTCAGATCTGACCCAAACCGAAATGCAAACAGCAAACCCCAAAAAGCAGCACCAAGCACCTGGTAGCTGGCTCGGAAACAAATCCTACCCTCCCCCACCCCACAACCAGGAAAGCCTGGGGACAAACCATCCCTTCGGCCTCCCTTTAGCTCGGCTTACGGTTCCTTACAGTTAAGCATACCGGGAAGCCGAGAGGCATCCACTAGTCCTCACTTCCCCTGGCACGGGACTCGGCTTGGCTGAACTTGCCGTTCTTGCCTTTTTAGAGCTGGTGGTGTTCCCGAAGCAGGATCGCACTGTGCCGCCTCCCCAGGGGTCCTCAGCTATTGATTTTTAATATCCGTATTCAATATTGTGTATTAAATATTGAATCCATGCACGAGAGGATGTGATGCAAATCACCAGCCGTGCCTGAGACTTTAATAGTTGTTTTATTGCCCGGAAACCACAGTTGGACGCGAGGCGCCCTGCAGCCGAGGCTGGGGGCGGGGATGACAGGCGGAGAGGAGAGCCGAGCAGGCAGACAGGCAGAGCCAGGCCTCCCAAAGCTGCAAGACCTCTGGAGCAGCCACTGCTGAAGGCACAGCCAGGCACTGACGGCTCACCCCTGGGCAGGCGGGCTGGGGGCCAGCTCTCTGGCTGCTAGGGAAAGAGTGGCGCGCTCCGTGAGACCTGGCTAGAGGAAGAAGTGTGGGGCTGTGGCCTTCCTTCCTGGACTTCCCTGACTGCACTGTGCATTCCTGTCCGGCCATCCCCCTTCCCCTCCACACGGATCTTCACCCAGACACACACACACACACACACAGCTGTCCAACAGGAAAGTGAACTTGGGGGCAGGAAACTCAGGCCTTGGGCCTCCTCCACCACTCTTGGCTCCTGACCTTGGTACAGACTCTCTTAACCTCTCTGGGCCCCATTTTCCTCCTCTGCCAATGGGGGTCATGCTGTATCTGCCTGAGTTCCCTCACAGCGCGGCAGCGAGGCTGGTGCAAATGATACAATATTCAGGGAAAAAGCTTTTGTAGCCTGTCAGGCCCCACCGTAGGCAAGCTGAGGGATTAGTGTTGGCTTTCCCTTTATACTCCCCCTCTCCTGCAGGCTGTGTCTCCCGGCCGGCTTCTTTCTCTCAGGCGTGAGCCCCCTCCTCCATTATGGGCTCCTCGCCTCCTCTCCCTTGGCCACCTCCATCCACTTGGTCTCCCTGGCGGCCGGCTCAGCGCTCAGACTAGGCAGTCAGGTTTCCAGGACGCCCAGCGGGAGACAGGAAGGGCGAGAGCAACTGTGTGTGTGTGTGGTGGGGGTGGGTGTAGCTAGCGTGTACAAGGCCAACAGCCGCGGGAAAGCGCTCTTCTCCGTTGGAGGGAGGACAGGCGCAATCCCTGGCGGCTGCCCGGGGTTGGTGGGCTTGGGGGAAGCAGTGAGTTGGGGCCACTGCTGGCCCAGTGCTGAGGCTGCTGGGCTCACTGTGCCGGCAGCGGGAGGGAGTGGCCGAGAATCTGAGGCTGGGGACCTTTTGCCACATTAAACTGCTCTCCGTCGCGGGAAGTCCAGTGTGGATTCCCGCTTGTTGGAATATCAGGGCGTGGGCTCCGCCACAAGAGTCTGAAGATCGGGAAGCCCAAATGTTACTTTGGTGGAAAGTGGCAGCCCTCCAGCCGCCTCCAAGTCAGGTGAACAGTTCCCCGGGGCCCCCAGGGTGAAGACAGGAGTTCTCCAAGGGCTGTGCTCTGAGCCCTGAGAAAGGGCCGAACCCCTCTAACCCAGACCTTTGTCTGGGGCTCGAGGAGGGGCAGAGACCAGAGGGGTCCCTGGGTTAAGACCACCCCGCGGCCAAGGAAGGTCCAGGCTAACTCGCCAAGCCTGCTCAAGCCCAACGGAGACCAGCTCTGACTGTAGGCCCCGCCGGGAGTCTGCGTCGTTGTCCCCGGGGCGCGCCAACCGGGGGTATGCCAGGCCGGGCCTGGCTGCGCATGCCTCCGCGTCGGGGCTCGGGCGTCTGCTGCTGCCGGCGTTTCCGGGTCTGCGGCTGAGCCTCCCCGGCTCTCTCCTCCCGCTTTGTCTCGCTGCCAGCTCTTCGCCTGCCCTCGCCAGTCTCCTGGGTCGGCTGGTCGCGCTCTGCCTCTCCGAGTGCATCTTGGCACATATGCTGCTTAGCTCTTTGCGCGCCTGCGGACCCCTTCCCTCGACCCGGGCTCAGCTCGGCCTCTTCCCGCGGGCTAGTTGGCACTGCCTTGGGATCGCTGCGAGTGTCCACCCCTCGCGCCCCCTCCCCTGGCCCAGGCCGACGTGTCCGGGACTGAAACATCCCGAGGTTTAGCTCCACCAAAGCAAACCCAAGAGGGTCGGAGTATTGCTCACTGCGTTCCCTGATGCCCCCAGCCCTAGACAGCAGCTGAAATGGGGCTGTTATGAGACCCACTTTGCAGAGTTAAGGGGGAACTCTTCAGCGGCCGACCTCGCGCCTTCTGTGGCGTTCTCCGAACTCTCGAGACTGAAGAATTTGACTACAGGGTTCCGCCTTTGACCCGAAAGTTGACTAGATGTGTGGGTCCGCGTAGGGGTGCCCTGAGTGCGTGTGCCTGTGCTGATCGCAGGGACCCTCGGTAGATTAGCCGCTACAAAGCGGGGGGGAGGGGGCACTGGCTTCGGGCGCTCGGGCTGGGGGGCCAGCCAGCCAGGGGCCTGAGAACACCCTAGGCCGCGGGACAGGTGAAGACACCCTTCCGAGCCCGCCCCCTCCCCCTGGGCCCGCACACGGTCGGCCCTGGAGGCGGAAACTGCGTCCAACTCCTTGAAAGTAAACTTGCCGCGAGGGGAGCGAAGGAGGGAGGGGGCCGGCGGGGGTGTCTGCGTCGGGAAGGCTTGTGTCAAGTTTCAGCCCCTACTGACACTCGGTGGCAAGGTGCCAAGGCCCTGGGAACGGCGGCAGGGGGAAGGGCGGCCGGGGTCGGGGTGAGAGTGACCGCGCCGCGGGGTCGGCCCCGCGAACCCCGAGGCGCACCGCGCGCTCTCGGGCCGGAGGAGGCCGGGGGGCGGGGGCGGCGGGCGGGGAGGGGGCGCTCGGAGAGCCGCCTGAGCGGAGAGGAGCGCAGGCATCTTCCGCAATCCATTCATGCACTGAAGCGCGTGCAGAGCTGCTGATCGCTGCCATTGTTACTCGCGGGCGGTGTGGGAGCCGAGCCTCCACTCTGGCGAGAGATAAATGGCCTCTGACAGCCCCTCCTCGCCAAGAGAGCTCCTCGGATTTCACCGCGCGGCGGCTCTCAGGTCTGTGCCTCGCTCGCTTCCCGGTGAGAACCTTTAAATCAGCCTCCTGGCCCTCCCTCCTCCCCGACGCTGCCCCCCGCCTGCTCAGGCCCCGGCAGGGCCCCGGGCGCGCCGCGCGCCGTCTCTGGCCCCCTCCCCATCTGGGGGGGGACAAGGTGGGGAGCTCCGGGAGGACCCAGGGGCCGCGGGGGAGGCGGCTGGCGCCCCCCGCCCCGGGTCCGCACCTCCCCCGGAGCGGAGCCCCGCGCCCCGCCTCCGCGCCCACAAGATGGATCAGGCTACCGTGCGGAGAGCGGGCTGTAAATATTTAAAAAGTCTCTCGCGCGCCGGCGGTAATGGCTTTCGCAGTCGGAATGTGTGCTAGGAGAAGAGAGGAAGGGCGATGTGTGTACAATGTTGCGAGGTGGGGGAATCGTTCCTATGCCTTCCCCACCGGGTCCGGGGTGGGCTGCAGGTTCCGGCTGCCGGATTTCCCGCCCTCCGCCTCTCCACAGCCGCGTCCCACCGTAGCGTCGAGAACGCCAGTCGATAGGGAACTTGAGCATGGAAGGGCGACGCAGGCCCGGAAGCGGTGACCTGGAGCCACTGTCCCCTTCGGGGTCTCCCAAGGTCCTAGGCTGGGACTGGCCAGAGATTCCCCCCTCCGGGTCCGCTTCTCGCTGGTGCACGGGGGAGGGCGGGAAGCGCGCAGGTTAGAACCCCCCCTGAGTTTGGGCGGTCGCTAAAGCCTGGGCCGGGGTTTCTGCAGCGGGGGCCTGGGCCCTGTTTGTGCCTTTGCTCCCCTCCACATGCCTCTCTTAAGCCTGGATCCACTCTAAAGGAGAGCCCTTCCCCGCCCCCCCCCCCCCCCATTTCTGAATCTGAAAGTAGCTTTGTGGCTGCTGGGACAGAAAACCTGGGAGGAGGCGTCGCGGAGAGATGGGGTGGGGGGCGGTGCCTAGCGCCCAGGCTTAGTGGAGGTCACACGTGGATGTGGAGGGGGATCGTTTGCTTCTCTGGCGAAAGTGGGCCTGGGAGCTTTAAGGCCGAACCCGGCCGGATGGAAGAGATGGGGGAGGGGGCATTCAGTCTCCTGGGCTGGGAGAGGCTTAATGGGCCCACCACAGGGTGTGTGCCGGGTGAGGCTGTCGCCTTTGCCAGCAGCCCCTCCCTGGCAGGGCGGGGGCTCCGAGTTGCCCAGGGCTGGGGCGGGCCGGGCGCCGCGGGTTCTCGGGGAAGGTTGGAGGGGTGCGCGCCCAGGCTGGGGCAGCCCCCCCTCACTCCGCTCCGCCCGCTCGGGACCCGCCGGAGTGTGGGTGCTGGCGGCGTGTCAGGGCGCGCCGGGGCTGCTCTCGGCGTTCGAGCGCGTGGAGCTCCCGACTCCTGGCAGCTCCGCGCGCACTCCGCTACCAGGGGCTCGTGTTGTGCCCTACTCGCTTGTTTGTCTCGTGTGAGCCTCGTAAACCGCCCTGATTTATTACCCAGACTAAATGCTTAATTTGTGAATATGAAACAGATTAAAAGGGGCGGGGGGGGGAGGGGGCTTGAGGTCGGCATATTTTAGCAATCAGACCAAAGCAGCCAGGCAGATGTTTCAAATTTGTCGACATTTTCAGGCTCATGTGGAAAGCCAGCCAGAATGGTCAAGAGGTCTTCTCCTTCCTTCAACCTGAGAACTTGGCAGTGATCAAAAGGAGGTGATTAGTAGCTACAGAGAAAAGACACCGGCAGGCAAGGAGTTAACAGGCTGAGCCTTTCACCTCCAGAATTGGGAATGGAGTGTGTGTCTGGGGGGCAGGGAAGGTTGGTGAGAGCTGGTCACAAAGGCCGGAGAGGTCCTGGCAAAAAAAAGACTCGAGTCCCAGAAGCCAACTTGGAAGAAAAAAGTAGAGGATCCATTTAAAAGTTAGTTCGGTAAATAAACTTTATTGGTGATAAACAAGAAAGATGGAACCGCCAGCTGAAAATGGCCAAAAGACAGGAAAAATAGTTGGATGTGCCCTAAACAGGCAGGTCCCTGCCGCCAGCCGCCAGCCGCCTCAAACAGGCCTCACCCGAGCACCTTCTCCCTTTTGAAAAGCCCTCGTGTGAACAGGCGATATTTTTTGGCATTTGTCATTTTTAGGCAACTTCACACATCAAAGGCAAGCACGGCGTTCTTTGCCGCTCCCTGGTTCCAGCCGTCCAGTGAAGCAGATACAATTTCTATAAATTGGCCTCCTCCTCTGGGTTTTGATTGATCATCACCATATGAGATTACTGAAAGTCTAATGTCTTATTTCACTTTCTCCAAGGGGTGAGGAGGGGAACAGTTTATTGGAAATCAGGCCACGTGAAGACTCTGGTGTTTGTGCAATAGTAATTTCCATTAGCCTGGGTAGATGGGCCTCCGGAAACTCCCCTGCATCTCCTGCCGGTCCCTCGTACCCCCTCCCCCCTCCAGGTCTAATCTTCAGTGACTAACAGGTACAGTACAAATTAGAGCCTTCTGGAGCCTTCGACGTGGTAAGGAGAACATGGCCGTTGACTAAAATAAGGCAACACGAGGTTACAATAGGTTTTTTAAACCTATTTTATTATCACTCAGGAATTCCCTCTTGAGAATTGTTTCCCACTCCAAACTTTTTCGTTCCCCTTTTGCCTCGATACCATCTTTCATTTTATTAAAGTTGATTATGGTTCCTCTGCCTTGTCCCCAGCCAGACAAAGGCTTAGGGAAAGTCAGAGAACGTGTTAATTATATGTTTCTTGTAAACCGACTTTTCATTTCCCCCTAACACATTTAGTTGGCTTGGTGTTTAGTTTAACACTCAATTGCTGCAAATATGCCGCTTAAAAATGCTGTCTTTATTAAAACAAATAAATGAATGCAAAGACCTTTCTAATTTCGACTCGCGTGGGCTAGAAACAGAACAGAAAACTGAAATCGAGAACAAGAACGAAGGAAAGGCAGCAGGGAAGGGAAAGAAAAGAGACCAGGAAACACACACACACACACACACACACACACACAGAGTATTCCTTCCGCCATCCCTCCCCCAGCCATGTTAAACTGGTCCATACAATCCGTCCCTTGCAGCGCCCTGGCCCGCCTGGATTTTCCATCACTTGGCGCCTAAGGCGATCATTAGCTGAGAAAGGACAACCTCTACCTGGGCAGGGGGGAGGCTGGCTGCAGGCTCCTGTGCCGGGGCCGGGCCCCATTTGCTCAGCCCAAGAGGGGTCCTCGCTTCTTGCCCCTGGGTGCATTGGTGCCTAATTAAACTCTATCCAGGGCAACGTGCGCTAAATATATGGAGGCTGAGAGGAAGCTGGGAGGAAAAGGGGGTCATTACCTGGGCAGAGAGAGTGCATCTTCTGAGAGCCGGGAGGACGGGATCCCTCTGATCACACTTTCTGTTTACCCTCAGCAGAGCGTCTGAGTGTACATTAACCGTCTTGCTGAAATCAAGGAGAAATGGAAATTAGGAAGGGGAAACAGAGCAAACCCGGAGCCCACGGATAACGACACAGGGCCTCGTGTCACCACCAGGCAGGAGGGAGGTCTACCGTAGCTCCAAACAGACAATGCTGGCTGCAGAAAAATGACTCGGGTGCCCTTGTGGCGTTGGAATTATTGCTCATATGCCCCGGCCCTGGCGCACGCGGGAGCTACAGCTGTATTTATAAATGGCTGTGAGGACAGAAAGGAACGGATGTGTCGGGAGCCCAAGGACCAGGTGTGTGTTGTGAAGCTAAACAGACCGTGGAAAAGCAGGGGGAGAATCCTCAGCCGAAGGCCAGAGACCCCACGAAAGACCTGGGCCCTGGGCAGGATCAAAATGGCGCGACCTGGGTCAGGGTCACTTCACCCCCCTCGCCCCCCTCCCCCCTGGGACCGGTGAAGGGGAGGGGATGCACATTCTCATAGAACAGCCAAGGTCCCAGGGCTTTCATTGAGCCCCCCTTCCCCCGCCCCCGCAAAGAAATCGGTTCAGAGAGTAAAAAAGAAAACAAAACCCTAGCTCAAGGTGACCCATTACGGCGAAAGTAAGACCGGAACCCAGAGCTCCCTGCTTTGGGAAACAGAATCCAAGGAGGAGGTGACCGGTGGCTAGAGGGAGATCCAGGGTGCTCTTGGTCACTGCAGAGGCCCAGGATTTTAGTCATTTAGCATGTATTAAGCACTTGCTGTGTGCAAAGCCCTACTGTGGGCATAGGAGGCCCCGGTGCCGTGAGCCCTCCAAGGAATGCACAGGGAAGCCGCAGTCCTTTTTCTGTGCCTGGTAACAAAGGCCTTAAAGGACAAGGGGCGAAGGGGCTGGCGAAGGGAAGAAAGAAGCCGGCCACTCGCAGGGGTCCGCTTTTATACGCTGCCCACAACGAGGCTTACAGCGGGGCAGCCTGGGTGTGCGACTGTTGTCCCAGGGCTGGAGGTTCGAGAGAGGACATCTGGATCAGGCCCTCCGCTCCGCTTTCCTCGCAGGGCCTGCCGGGAGCATGAGTCTAATGCAAATCGGGGAGGCAACTTTCCCTGCTTGAGCGCTTCTTGCAGCTCTCTCTGTTGTTCTGGACAAATAGAAGAGTGGAGCTTATCCCCCAAAGCTCCTGGACAAATGTAGGCTCTCTGGGGGAGCCGGTAAGGGAATACTGCCTCTCTCAACAAAACAAACCCGAGACTCTCCAAGGTTTAGCACTGGAAACGGAATCTCCCAGCAGAGAAGGGGAGCCGGCTTAAGTGCCCCCCACTCCGTACCCCCCGGATTCCACCTGCCCCTCGGGGCGCTCGCAGTGTGATCACAGGTGCCCTCCCTGCAGCCATCTGGCCTCGGCCCAGCCTCCGCTCTTGGTTTCCCTAAGCAGAGGCGAAACATGCTGGAACCTTCAAAGCACATTCCTCAACACTAAGGGAGATCTGCGGGGAAGTGAAAACAAAGAGGCCAAGGAGCGCAGGAGCAGTTCAGCTTACAGAGTCTGTGGGCCAACAGGGCTGGCCCAAGTTCAGTCAGACTTCCTGGCTGGGGGCCAGCCCGAGCTGGCAGCGTGCCCTTTCCAGCCCACCACTCAGGCTTTCGTCGGCCCCCAGACCTGGGCACACCCTCGCCCCCAGCCCAAGCCCCGGGAAGCGCTGCCGTCCCTCCCTCTCGCCACTCAGGGTGCTAGTTCCGGCGCCAGTCGGCGGTCCCGGCAGCCCCTCAGCCCAGAACTTCCCAAGAGTGAGTGGGTTGCCAGCAGGCCGGCCCCTCGGGGTGGCCCAGGGCCCCTGACGGGTAGCTTCCGGCCTCGAGCAGCCATCTTGGGCAGTTGTGGACCCTTGGCCGCTGTTGACCCTGGGGCACCATGAGAATAGCACATTGGATGTGGCGACTTGTGATAAGTGTGACACGCAAGGCTCGGAGAGGTACCCCACATATAACGAGGAGAGCGTCAGGCCCACGGCCCTTTCGGGAGGTGAGCGTTCGTTCGTTCAACACCTAGCCCCTCTTGTTGGTCGGGCATTGCGTTTGTGGCCGTTGGGGGTGGCTGGGGGAGACCCCAGGCCCTGAGCCCCTCCTTAGAGAACTTACAATCCCCCCTAAGAGAGATAAGCCCCACGTAGCCGAAAACCTCACTGTGCTCACACTAATTGAAACCAGGGGAAAGAGCCGCCCTTGGTTTTCCTCCTCAGGCATATGTTGTTCAAGCCAAAGGGCGTATGGCGTGCTTCTGCGCGCTTTCCACTTACAGCTGAATAACCAAAGATTTCCCCCAACTCTGAGCTGCCGACCTGCTGGACGGGGGACTGGGGCATGGAGAGTTCTGCGCCCTCTTTCCTGGGGTCCCATCCAGACAAGGTCATGTTAGCAGCAGATGTTAGGGGGAACACCTGCGTGTGCCCCCAAATTCTAAGGATAGATATCAAGGGTGTGCAGAGGGAAAGTAAGCCCCTCCCATCCCCCTTCCTCGGTCATCCAGTTTGTCTCTCTGTGGGAGGTCACTGCTCCCCGAATTCTTGCTTACCCTCCCCGAGATCGTCTACGAAGGCTAATTCTTTAAAAAAACATTATTTTATTTTATTTTTGAAAACCCCAAACCCACAGAAAAATCGAAGGAGCAGTACAATGAACACCCATATAGGAAGGCAGATTTTCAAAAGCGCTATATTTATTCAACACGCCTACCCTTGGAAAGAATTCAAAACCCCTTCAAAGATCTGAATTAATTTAACTTTATCTTCCAGTGTTAGTTAGGGATACTTTGCCCTCGTAGATACGTCGCTCGTCCATCCTTCCTCCCTGCGCCAACCACCCCCCACCCCCGCCGCCAGCCTCTGGCACCGTCTCAGGGTGCCTTGTTCATGGTGGGCCTTTAATAAATCTTGTGGGGTTCAAACAGCAAAGACCACACCGTAGTTGGCAGGGTACAGCCAAGACTGCTCGATTGGAAAGCGGGCTCCGCCCCCTGACTACTGCGTGGCTTTATGCAGTCACTCTTGGGGCCTCCCTTTGCCCCTCTGACATGGAGGGTAGTCCTACCCCAGATTTCAGAATGTTGGGAGAATTTAGTTGGTGGATGGACAGAAAGCACTAAAAAGAATGCGTGGCATGCACAGAAGGTGCTCAATAGTTTCGGGGGAGGCTGGACGCGGAAACACATTTGGTATCAACTTTGCTTTGGTGATTGCCCGTGAGTCATTTGGCCCCAAGTTCATTGGCGAGGGCGAGGGAGGCCCGAGGAAACCCGGAATGCGGCTGCATAATCTTCCCCCTGAGAGCATCGGCCCAGCTCAGCTGTGCTCCGAGCCGAGGCGGAGCGGCATACGAGCGCCAAGTGCTTTCCCGTGGACAGTTTGCACACTCGTGGAGAGTTTCTAGCCGTGTTTATTCGAAAGGCATTCGGAGGGAAAGTTCCCCTCCCACCCCCCATTTTCTGGTCTAGCTAGCTGCCGCCCTGCTGATAGAAACACCTTTGGAGAAAGGACCAGCATTTACTTTATGGACAGAGCCAGGAAGAGCATGCCTCTCTCTCTCTCTCTCTCTCTCTCTCTCTCAGGGAGCTTCAGGCTCACAAAAGGCCCACTTCGGGCCCAAAGTGAGGGTCAGACAGGCCAGCGGGTGCGATCCCAGGAGTCCTCCTGTCTGATAAGCCAGAGGGGGTCTTACGGACCCTCACAGAAAGTTCTCCCCATGCTCTTCACGTAGGAACGGTTGAGCTGTGGATGTCTTCACAGCCAGAGGCAAGAGAGGACGCAGGAAAGATAAAGAAATTTGTTTAAAGGTATACTTTGCTCTGTGCTATAAAATACTGTGCCTAATGTTAGGCTTTGACGGCTGTAATATCTGACCTTGACATTGTAGTGTTTCTGCCATATAATTTAATTAACGTGTGATGCTGGCACGATGCCAGAGAGTCAAGTGTTCTGACAGCTCTTGGAAGCCACGTAAGTCCCTTTGAAGTCCCCCCCCCCCCCCCAGTGAACCAGCACACGGAGAAACCCCCTAAGGTTGAGGACAGCCCCCGATCCGGGGTACAGAAATTTAGCTGTGTTGCGGTTACACTGGATGGCACTGGCCAAGCTGAGGGCCGGCTTGTCCCGGTTCTAGAGGCCTGCTGTGGTTTCCGAGGGCCCCAACTACCGCGAGTGGCTCTTTGAGGACGAATAACTCGTCTCTCATCAGGGACAACGTGAGGAGGTCTCCTGTTTGCAGATTTTTCTCCCCAAGATGTTTTCTTTTCCCTCTACTTTGCCTATCAGCAAATCATCGAACTTCATAGGGGAACATAAATTAGATAAGGGGTGTATTATCTAAGGACAGAAAGGACCGTATATACATCCATTCTGCCCGTAATTAACACTTACTATGCACCTACCAAGTCTTTGGGCATTTATAGCGGGGAACAAAACAGTGTCTTGGCCATTCGTAAAACTTCATTTCCCTGGAGCGAGAAAGAGAATAAATAAATGAGCACACATACGTATGTCATATTTTCGGTTGCGATAAGTGCTATGAAGAATTAAGAAGGGTGGGGTGCCTGGGGGGCTCTGTCGGGTAAGCAAGCGTCCGACTCTTGATTTCTGCTCAGGTCATGATCTCGGGGTCATGAGATCAAGTCCTGAGTCGGACTCCACGCTCGGCGTGGAGTCTGCTTGTCCCTCTCCCTCAGCTCCTCCCCCTGCTCCCTCTCTCTGTCTCTCTCTCAAATAAATAAACATGTAAATAAATAAATAAGTAAAATTTTTAAAAAAAGAATTGAGAAGGGTAAGGGGCTCGAGAGAGGTGGGGTGTTCTTCTCAACGGCAGACTGTGCGTTAGGAGGGTGGGGTTCACAGAATCACGTGCTTAGTTGGTGGGCGTATTGGTCTGTGCTTGCCGCCGTAATGCTGTGTAACAAACCACCTTAGGACTCGGTAGTTTACATCCATGGGCATTTGTTTCTCACGTGTGTGTCTGTGAGTCGCCTGTGGTTAGCTCTTCCAGACTGTGTTCCATCGGGCTTGACTCCGAGTGTGGGTCGGGTCCAGGCTCCCACATTCTCTCATCCGCCATGGACGTGTGGATGACCGGGGCCGTGCCTACTGAGTCCTGGGCTCAGATCTCGCACTCTGTTTCTTCTGCTTACATTCCATTGGCCAAAAGACGGTCTGCGGCCCGACACTGAGGGCTGAATGGGAGGCACACGCCACCTCCGGCAGGAGGCATTGCAAAGTCACATGACAAAAGGGCGTGGACACAGGGCGGGGAGAAGACTTGGGAACAGTAACGCAATCGGAAACAGATGGCTCAAACCCAAACTATGTATCTCTAGCTATGGCATTTATGTATACAAATACATATATCAAATGATATAACCGCCTTTGCTGGAATCTTCTGTTTCAGATTAAATTTAAATAAATCCATGCAATAATTACACATTAGCATCCCTGAGGTGGTTTATTATGGGACCAGAGGCTTCTGGGTCATGGCCACAAACCTCAGGAAACCTGGGAGGATGGACCACAGACCATCCCGGTGCTCAGAGAGAAGGCTATGCTAGAGAACTTTCTTCCTGCCTGGGTTTCCCTTGCAGGGCTGGTGCAGGTGGGAAAGACCAGAGGAGGCCCCCAGATCCAGCAAGTTTCCTTGCTGGCCTCCGAGCATGTCTCGGAGTGACACAAATCTGGGATAGGCCCCAGATGTGTCGCACGGGGCCTCACCTACTACCAACTAGACATTTAGCTAGTCTCGTTGGCTGTCTAGGACACATATTCCTGTGTTCGTTGTATAAGGGCATAGGTCAAGGATCCCAGAACTTTCTTGTGGCTCCTTTCCCCCTAGGCCGGTCTTCCCTTTCTCATGCCATCCTTGAATAATGTGAGAGGGACTCCTAAGGGTCTCTTCAGAAAGCGATGATGTTTAAAATCGGGCCTTTCTTCAGTGAATTCCTCCAGGCTCTGCAGTCAGCCAAGTACTGGGACCCGGCCATTCCCTTTAGGAGGGAAAGCTTGCTGTCCAACTGATTCCGATGGCTAATGAAATCTAATCGCCTTTGGCCAAAGCGATTCCAATTGGAGGAATCCACCGTATAAAAATTCAAGGTGGCGGCATCAAGATTTACATCTTGTAAGTGAAGATAACGGAGCCCAGGGGCAGGTGTTTAATGGTAGGGCCCCATAGGGATTCCGACCATCTCTTACTTGGGAGAATTCTGGCTCCTGTCTCCGAAGGTGTGCGAGGTGATCCATCTTCTGGAACTAATCCTAGCCTAGGACTGGGAGGGGGACCAGCTGGATGTAATCACCTCTCAGACCCGCCGCCATTGTGGAGCGCGGGGGGCCATTCCTGACCCTACAGCTGGGCCTCCGATTCCGCTGGCAAGGTTGCTCGATTTAACTGGGTCTCTCTGGAACTTGTCCATGTCTGAACCTCACTGGGCTTTGTTTCTTTGTCACTCGCAGCGTTAATCTCTTCGCGACTCTATCCCAGAAGCCCTTCTGGGCTTTCAGCCTTCGTTCCCCATTGGATGATGATAATGACGATGGCGATGATTCACTTTTGAGGCAAACTAGCTACATGGAAAAGCCCACATGCCATTTGTGTACAGCTTGCTGGCCGCACTCAGTTAACGAGCACCGAGATCGAGAAATGGAACACCACCAGCACCCCAGAAATCAGTTAGTGCCCCCCCTTCCAGGTACTACGGCCCCAAAGATAACTGTTGTCCTAACTTCTTCTTCTTCTTTTTAGAGATTTTATTTATTTATTTGACAGAGAGAGACACAGTGAGAGAGGGAACACAAGCAGGGGGAGTGGGAGAGGGAGAAGCAGGCTCCCTGCTGAGCAGGGAGCCCGATGCGGGGCTTGATCCCATGACCCTGGGATCATGACCTGAGCCGAAGGCAGACACTTAACGACTGAGCCACCCAGGCACCCCTTCTTCTTCTTCTTCCTTTTTTAAAAACTACTTTGTTATTTTTTTTAAAAAGTAATCTCTACCCCCAACATGGGGCTCGAACTCACAACCCCAAGATCAAGAGTCGCACACTCCACCGACTGCGCCAGCCAGGCGCCCCTGTTATCCTGACTTCTAGTAGCATTGATTAGCGTTGTCTGGTTTGGTTCTGGACAGAAACAGAATCTATAATATGAACTTTTTGGGTCCGGCCTCTTTTGTTCCACATGATGCTTATGAATTCCATCCATAGTGTGTCTAGTGTGGTTCGTTCATTCTCTGTGCTGTGTGGTATCCCACAGCGCGAAGATACCACATTTCATTTATTCGTCTACTGTGCTATTGTTGATGGGTGTCTGGGCAGCTTTGCTCTGGACGTTTTGCTAATCGCGCCGCTATGAACACTTGCACACCTGCCTTCTGGTGAAGAGGGCACGTTTCTGCGGGCTGTGTGTATACCCACAGGTTGTGTTGCTGGGCTATAACCTGGGCCTCTGTTCAGCTTTAACTGGAGTTTTCCAGACTCCAAGTTGCCAGAGTCTTCCAAAGCAGTCATGCGGATTCGTACTCCTACAACCGAGTATGAGGGCTCTCCTTGTCAGCACTTGGGATTTTCTCTTTTTCCTTTTAGGCATTCCAGTGGACCTGATTAGATTTCCAAGTAATTCCTTCCTTGAAAATTCTCCCAGGTGTCTCCCATAAAACCATCATGGGGAAAATGTTAGCCGATGCCCTGGGACGGTACCGCCTGTGGTTTTCTTGTCCTTTTCAGGAGAATCTGCAACGTGGTCCTTGATCTTTAAAAGACGGTAGCTTTTGGAAACAGAGAAAATAAAAAATCTGGATCAAACTTCAAGCCCTGCTCCCACCCCCCCCCCCCCCCCCCCCCCCGGTCTGGTCCCCCTCTGCACTGGTTGCGGCAAGCCACAAGCACACCC
>CM052901.1:72593322-72648306 GCA_028534135.1 Potos flavus
CCCTCTGCACTGGTTGCGGCAAGCCACAAGCACACCCACCAGGCGGCCTGAGGCTTCCTGATGCCCACCCACGCCCTTCTGCCGCTCTGCCTTCCAAGGGAGCCTCAGCCCCTGCGCCCCCGGCCGGAGCGATCTCCCCGCTCTCCCTGACACCCCGCTCCAGCCCCAACTCCTCCGCAGAGCCCTGCTCGAACTACTGGCTTAGGTTTGATTGTCCCAGATGTCCTTGTGCTCATCGTCACAGCCACAAAACGTGTCATCTGGCCTCTCTGGTATGTCTTTAGCTCCTTGATTCAGTTGTAAGGGACCACAGAGCCTAGCAGGGGCCAAAACACACGAATTGTCTGCAACCTTAGGGTCCAGAAGGCCTGAATATAATCAGATGAGCACATATCATGAGTGATTTCCCAATGCTGGGTGTATTTTGCAGAAAAGCTTGTGGTCTCCTCTGACTGTCTATGACAGCCTGGCTGAACCTCAGAGCTCACGGGCTGGTTCACACTCCGGCTGCTTCCATGAAGTTGGACTGAGCAGGCCTGGGGTAGGGCCTAGCATTCCTTACCTTTTTTTTTTTTTTTTAAAGATTTTTATTTATGTATTTGACACAGAGAGAGAGATCACAAGTAGGCAGAGAGGCAGGCAAAGAGAGAAGGGGAAGCAGGCTCCCCACTGAGCAGAGAGCCCGATGCGGGGCTCGATCCCAGGACCCTGAGATCATGACCTGAGCCGAAACCAAGGGTCAGATGCTTAACCGACTGAGCCACCCGGGCGCCCCTGGCATTCTCTACCTTTTAACGCTCGCCGAGGCTGACCGCAGCCAGGTTGGGAAACTGGCTGAGACGGAAAAGAATATTCTCTTCCAGAAAATGAGAAAATGTCAGAGGGTGTGGGGAGAAGGGGCGGTGATGGAAGGTTTCGGGCTTAGGGAGACGGTGTTGGAGTCTCGGCTCTTTCGCTTACCACGGGTGTGACCATGGGCGAGTTCCTCGACTCCTCTGAGCCTCAGTTTTCTCTTTTGGGAAGTGGGAACAAACACCATGGGGGGCTGGCTGTTCAGTGCAATGAGTTACCGGGGATTTGTTGGTAATTTGCCAAGAGGAATTCCAGGAAGGTCTCCTCCGGGGAGGGGAGGGGCTCTCACCTGGGGTATCTGGTGCAAGATCGTCCACTCACACGGCAAGTAGCTGATGCGGCCCATTTTCTAGAAGTTTGGTGGGGCTGTCGATAGTGGTTGACTTCCTATGACTTCTCCCGGAACGGGTGCCCCAAAAGAGCCGGGAGGAAGCTGCATTGCCTTTTTTCTGACCTAGCCTTAGAAGTCTCATGGCATCGCTTCTGTTGTGTTCAAAGCAGTCATGAGCCCGCACAGATTTCTGGGAGTGAGGACATCAACTCCCGGTGGGAAGAGTGTCAGTAACTTGCAGCTGTGTATCTCGTGGCGTTGTCTTCAAGATGAAATGAGCTCATCTCTCGGAAGCGCTGGGCCAGTGTGGATTCCCCTTCTAGTCTAAGGCCCGGGAGCTCACGGGTCAATGTCAGTGCCGGGGGCCATGTTCACAGTTGCTTTTGTCCGTATCTACCGGGCTGTCGGGACCGGGTGAAGGGACAATCGTTTTTGGTTTCTAGTCATTTCCATCCCTTGGATAATTGGTACAGGGCAGCAGTGGGGCGCCTTCTGATTCCCTGATGGGGGTTACCGGCTGCATGAGGTGTCCCCGGTTCCCTGTGACCCCATATCAACCCTGCCCATGTGCCTGTTCTCAACTGGAAGCTTCTTGGGCTCCAAATGGGAGCACTGGCTGAGGACCCCGTGTCTTCGGGACAGACACCCTGGCGTGGGGTCCTCGGGAGGCCCAGCTGTGCTGGGATGGTGAACTGAGTGGCAACTGCAGAGTAACTTTGGTGGGGACGGTTCCTGTACCCCATGTTCGAGAACGGGTCCCTTCTCTGGCTTTGCTTTCTTCGCCCCAGCCCTGGAGAGAGCCCGGGGGCTGAGGAAGCCGACGGGAGACCATTTGGGCCAGCTCGTGGGCTCCCAGAGGGAGGTGGGGGACGGACTGCCTTCCGGAGCTGCCTGCTGGGGGGACTCGGGATGAGGCGGCATTAGCAGGGGACCGGGAAGGCAGGACAGACGACGGAGAGCCATTATGCGTGTGCTACCATCTGCTGTCATTTGGGAACGGGATGGTCGAGAGCCGTCGCTAAGGAAGGGTCCCACTTACCCCTCTGGCTCACACTCTTATTCTGGAAAAAAGCAACGGAGCCTGTGTTTGGCGGTGTGAGGAAGCTGCTCTGTCTGGTCCTCCCGCTTCTCTTTCTGGGGCTCCTTCCCCTCCCCCGCCACCACCACCGGCCTCACGTTGGCCGACTGTCGTGCAGAGCAGGCGCTGTGCGAGGCTCAGAGCGATGCCGAGACCCGACCGTTTAACCACCGGAGCTCCCATTATTGGGCCCCTTATGCACACGGACACCGAGCTGAGGGTGAGAGGGTCCCCAGGCCTCCATGATGCTGGCCGGGGAGCACGGGTCCATGAGGACACACCACTTGCCCGAGTGACGGATACACACGTAAGTGTCTCAGGAAACCGGGGCGGGCGCAGAAGGGCTCGGAGGACTGGGGAGGCCCGGACAGGACTCCCTTGCAGAGTCACCGGGCTAGGCCATACTGCAGGCTTGTCGTCCACTCGCGGCGTCGTGCCTCAGGTTCCCCATCTGTAAAATGGGGGTCATGAGGATGAAATGTGGGGGTGCAGATAAGCACAGGCTAGGCACAGTCAGCCCTTAATCCGGTGGGGCTTCAGGAGGACGGGAGGGGTAGCGAGAGACGGTGGGGTCACTGAGAAGGAGAAGCCAGCAGGAGGCCAGAGGACGATGGAGGGGGGTCGGCTCCCCGGGGCAGGTTCAGTACGGAGCAGAGATCCCCTGTGCTGTTCGTGGTTCCTGCCTCCGCGGAAGGACAGTGGAGGAGCTTGGGGCCCCGCCCCACCCCTTCCCCCCAGCTCCCCAAGTCTTCCCAGCTCCTCCTCCCCGCCCTCCAGACTGCTTCACCCTGTCCCCGAGGCATCCCGGCAGCTGCACCCATCCTTCTGCCTCCTGACATACTTGGCCTGGCCCGGGCCCCACCGCGGACGCCTGCTGCTCCCTAACCCCAGTGGCCGCCTGGCGCCTCCTAGCTCTACTCCCTGGGCCCAAATCCCCATTCTCCTTAAGCCTCAGACCTGGGCGGGGGATGCGGGGGAGGAAAAACCATCCGTTTGGGAGTGCGGGTCCAGCAGTTTTGTGGCCTCGGGAGAGCTACTTAACCTCTCTGAGTCGGTTTCCTCATCTACGAAAAAGGATGATAATTGTGACTACCGACTTGTTTTGACTGTACTCCCGCGAAGATTAAATAGGGGAATGCAGGCAGTATGCAGCTGGTACTTAGTAGATGCTTAATAAAAGGGGGCTCTTTCCATAATGGTGCTACGGCCGTGTATGCAGAAGGTGTCTGAGTCATCCACGGTCAGGGATTTGACTGGCATAGGGGGCCGCTTACTGCTAGAGGGTGGTTACAGAAATGGAAGTCGCCCCCCCTTGATGATCCAGGGAGAGGACCCCTTTACCTGCCTGAGGGGTACCCTGTGCTACACCCCAGGATTGGAAACAGCAGGTCCAGATGCAGTGTGTGTGTGTGTGTGGGGGGTGACCCAGAGGGAGCTGGGAGCCCCTGAAGGAAGAAACAGTTCTGGATAAAGGATTTTCTCATTTCCTTGAGGGCTTTGCCCGATATACGGGAAACATACCTTCTTCCAAAACCTCTGGACGGAAACTTCTACTGTTCCATGCGATGTATCAGTGGGTTGTTGCTATGTAACAAAGGTCCCTACTAAGGAGTGGGGGAAGAATACGATGTATTCTTGCTCACTCTTGGGCACTTCCTGCTCACAGCTGGTTGCTGGAACAGGTGCACGGGGGGGGGGGGGAGGCAGTCGGCTGGAGGACGTCAAGGGGGAGGCACACCGCAGTCCCCTGCCCAGTCTGGCGGTTGCCGCTGGTTCCTGCTTGGGGTGAAAAGTGGCTCTCTTCCCTGTCACCTCACATCCTTTGGTACCTGAGACCTTCTTTCCGGGGCATTTTTCAGAACTGCCTGAGAGAGTGAAGCAGATGGCCGCAATGGTCTCTCGATGCTGTGCTTCCAAAGTCACAGCGTCCCTTCCGCTGCGTCCTGTTTGGCCGGAGCACGTCTCCGGGCCAGCCCAGATTCTAGGAGAGGGGACGTAGATTCGAGATTCCACCCTGCCTTAGTTTGCCTGGGCCGCCGTAACAAAGTACCACACGCCGGGGGGCTCAAAGGACAGAAATGCACCGCCTCACGGTTCTGGAAGCTACAAGTCCAAGATCGAGGTGTTGGCAGGGTTGGCTCCTGAGGCCTCTCTCCTGGGCTTGTAGATGGCCACCTTCTCACTGCGTCCTCCCCTGGCCTTCCCTCTGGCTGCGTCTGTGTCCATATTTCTTCTTTTTATAAGGACACCAGTCGGACTGGATTCGGGCCCACCCTCGTGCCCACATTTTATTTATTTAATTTTAAAGATTTATTTATTTATTTATTTGACAGAGAGAGAGAGAGAGATCACAAGTAGGCAGAGAGGCAGGCAGAGGGAGAGGGGGAAGCAGGCTCCCCAACGAGCCGAGAGCCCAATGCGGGGCTCGATCCCAGAACCCCAAGATCATGACCTGAGCCGAAGGCAGAGGCTTTAATCCACTGAGCCACCCAGGCGCCCCTCGTGCCCACATTTTAATTTAATTTCCTCTTTAAAGACCCTACTTCCAAATATAGTTGTATTCCGAGGTACTGAGGGTTGGGACTTCAGCATGTGGATTTTGGGGGACATAATTCCGCCCATGACGCAACCCCTTGGTGGGAGGAGCTCCAGAGAAGCGGGGGCCGTGTTTAATCTACGATTATGGAGTACCCAACCATAGCAAACGCTCACGCACGCCAGCTGCTAGTATTACTATTTTATTACCTTCACATTGTGAGGTTAGTGAGGAAACACTTCCACCAGAGGCCTTAAGCCCCCAGACTCACCCTCTCCTGCAACCACGCGCCTCCCCAGTGTGGCCGCCCCCGACTGCTGACAGCAGGCTGTAGGAACCTCAGACGTCTTGGACCTCAACCTTCCCACTCGCTCAGCTGGCCTCGGGTGGACTATGTGGGCGGCTTCCCAGAACCGGACCAGCCGGGTTGGCCCCAACAGCTTTTATCAACCCCACGCTCCCTCCCTCAACATACCCCTCCACCCTACACCTGACTGGTCGCCTCCCCCAGGGCGCCTGGAGTGTCTTTTCCAGGGCATTCTCTCGTGAAAGCCCAGAGACTCATTCCCATAGCGCCTGACTTACATATAGGGGGTGTTTAATAAGTGTTTGTAGACTAGGGTTGATTTCAGAATCTTCACGGTCCCCTTAAGGCCCTGGCTCAAATCCCAAAGTCGAAAAGAGCCCCGTGGAACTTGGGAAGGTTTCTTTGACCACAGCTTCTCTGATGCTCCTTCCTCCCCTCCTGCCCCTTATTGGAACCCGTTACACGTGTGCCCATCCTCACCAGGGCACACCTTCCGAAGATGCAGGGTTTTGACATTGAACCTGACTTCTACGTGCCGTGAATTGATGGGACAGTGGTGCAGGGAGAGAGGAAGCATTTCCGCTCCCCCTGAACCTCCTTACACACACACACACACACACACACGCATCCCGGGAAGCCATCCTGCACCCCCGGCAATATCTCCTCCCAGGCTGCGCCCCTGCACTTCCAGAGCAAAATTAATGACGGAAAGTGAGACAGTGGCAGGTCAGCCACGCCGAGAGACATGAGAACACGGGGAAGAAAACAAGGAGGAGAAAAGGCATGCAGTTGGGGGAGGTCAAACACCGAATTACTTGCAGCCCTGATGGGCGCCAGGCACAGCTCAGAGACACAGGGATGGGGGCACCCAACAGAGAAGGCCCACAGAGCCCCCCAGGATTGCCAGAGCTGCAGCTCAGTAGGGCAGAGGATTTTAGTTCTGTCCGTGAACGCCGTCGTGAGCCGACAGTGAATTTGCAGAAGGCTTCCCCAAAAAACACGCGTAAGTGACCGCAGCATCTCTACTGAGCCTACTACACAGCCCTCCCCAGCCCACAGTGCTCTGGTGGAGGGTCCCTGAGAACCTTTCGCAACCCCCGTCCCCACCCCACTGCAGCACACACGGCTCCGTGACATCCCCTGGAGAGTGGGAGAAGCACGTGATTCCAGAAGAGGGATTCCCGCAGGGACTTCAGGAAAGGGACAGAATGGGGATTTCTGGTCCCCGTGACCTATTTTGTAAAAGTCACTGTTTGACCCACAGCGGATGTCTTGAAACGTCTAAAAGGAAGGTCAGCAAGTGTCTGAGACTCCCAGGCCTCAGAGTTGCCCCAGGGCCCGGGAACGAGGGCGGACGTGCTAACCGCCATGCTGTGGCCCAAAGCTCCCGCCGCCCAGCAGTTCTGCTAGGGCAGAATGTGTTTTCCAAACGGTCTGGCTGGTCGGTCAGCCTGGGGGCAGCCGTGGGTAGCAACAGGCTAAGTGTGACGCTGGGCTTGACCCCAAACCCTGGGCCTTTTTCTAAACAGCACGCTCTGCTTCGCTCTCCACTCAGAGTTGCCTGCTTGGAAAACATCTCTGCCCGGGCGGTGAGGGATCTAAGCCCTGGTGACAGGGAGGTTGACATTCTTGCGACCAGCGGCCGAAGGCTGCTAAGAATATCCAGCCACAGATCTCACCACAGGCCAGTAAATGCCCCGCGGCTTCCGTGGCCCTGCAGGCACGGGAGGTGGGAGCTTACACGGCCGGTGCTCCGAACTGGGAGTGTGCGGGCACGGAAGTAAAGAATAAAGTCAAAGAAAACAACCAAAAAAACCCCCACCAATAAGCCCACCCTGCCCTCAAGGAATATATCCTCTGAGGAGGGAGGACATCGACCTACCCGGAGGTTGCAGATAAAAGCAAGGACAGCCTTACCGAGGGGACAGGAGGTTCCCAGTGCGAAGGAGAGAGCCCGCCCTGGTTTCCCGCAACCAGGAGGGTGGATGTGTGGCCTGGCAGCTGGTGGCCGGCCAGGGAGCCCGGGATACACGGGCCTTCCTCCGGCCCGCCGTCTCTGCGTCTGCAAAGCCCGGGGTTGGGCTCAGGTCCAGAAACGTTTCATGGGCAAAGGGGATCCCCGGGTGCCCGGACCCCAGTTCATGCCTCAAGGGCATGCCACGGAGCAGGTGGAAGCAGGGTGAGAGGGAGGGTGGGAGAAAGGGGGCTCCTAGAGCGGGATCGGTGTGTGCAACAGTGGGGAGCGGCTGTGCCTGTTGGGGGGGGGGAGTGACAAGTCCAACTTGGCTGGAGTGGAAGGAAGTTCCTGTAGAGGAGAGGAAGATAAGAGGAAAGCCAGGGTGGGGGCCTGGCCCGCGGCCAACACGGCCTGCTTTCCGCCAGCAAGTTGGCTTCTGGTCACATGATTTTGATTTTGCCCTGCGCCTCCGGGCTGTCTCGGGAGCCACCTCGCTCCCCCCCCAGCCAGAGCGCCCCCGCCGCCCCCACCCTCCTGCCGCCGGGTCTCCCGCCCAGAGCTCCCACACCCTGACAAGCCTTACTCTTCCCCACTTTGTTTCTGTACGTTTTGCTTTATTGTATTTTTTTTTATCTTGGGAACATTTTCTTGAAGGGCAGCGCACCGACAGGAAAGCGTATGCATCCTAAGTGTACAGCTTGGAGAATTTCTACAAGCCCAACACACCCGCGTGGCCAGCCTCCAGATCAAGATGCAGAATATTCCCTGCGGGGGGGGGGGGTCGGGGGGGAGGGGCCCTCCCCCGGAGTCCCCGCTGTGCTTGTCCCCTCCACGGTAGCCCCTACGCTGACTTCTGATACCTTAGGTCGGCTTCCACTGTTCGATCGGCTTGGCCCACTTGAAAACTTGATGACCACGGAATCCTCGCGCGCGTGTTCTTTCACGGGGTCCCTCCTCGTTGCCCGCGCTTGCTTTGTAAAAAGAACCTTCCAGAGCGGCTTCCCACTCGAGGCGGGTAATGAAGGCTGAGCTTCCAGAGATCCCTCTGGCCTATGGAATCCTTCGAGGAAATCTTGGCGAATCCCTACTAGAGGCAGCAGAGGGCCCACGGAGGCTCGGGGTGGGAGTGGGCGAGGACTGGATGGCTGTTGGGCCGAAATGATAGGCTAAGCGTCGTGTCAGGTGCTGCAAGGGATGACGAAGCGGAAGACGGGGTCCGGAGGGAACGAAGGGAAGATGGGACTGGATCCAGAGAGCTGGGCCAGGTTATATATGTAAGAGGGTCTCGACGGGCAAGAGAAGAAAAGAAAGTAGCTCACGCCTGCCCGGAAGGGGGGAGAGACGGAAGGTCTGGCGGGGGCATGCCTCCTGCCTCCCTAAAGGATGTCCTGCAGGCTACCCGGGCTCTCCTGGGAGTCTCCCTTTTAGCTAAAGATTAGAAGGAGGTGGGGTCCTTGCCTTGAGGGAAGAGAATTGAAGTTTCATTGTCGAAGTGTCTGCAAAGATTTTTCATTTTGTGTGTGTGCGTGTATATGTGAGAGAGAGAGAGAAAGAGAGAAAGCGTGCTTCATTCCTAGGGGGCCTCCTGCCAGATGGGCAGTGCTGGCTTCCTCCTGCATGATGATGGCAGGGGTGAGAGGTAAGACAGAGGGAGGAGGACGCCCCAGAGATTGAGATTGGCCGGGACATTTGAGAAATCTGGAATCCAAAGTCCAGAGAGGGCCAGTGACTCACCCAAGGTCACCGGCCCGCCGGCTCTAGAAACCAGATCTCTTGTCCCCTTCATGCTTCTTTCTCTTCCTGCGTACCACCCCCCTCACTTTACAAAGAGCCCTGTGTTGCCACCAAAAGAGCTGAATTACCTCATTTTTGAAAGGCGTTATGAATTCAGTTCTATTTTGCGGACCGGGGCAAAGATATTGTGAGCAGGCGTGACATTATAATTCATGTCCCACTTCTTCTATTTATCTTTGCTGGGTTTTGTGTATCTTTGGAAGCAGCCTTAAATCATTATTGGAACAAAGTAGGGCGAAAAATAATAATATATAATTACAAATGAGGAATAGGCTGTGTGAGCCTATTAATTGCCTTCCGTGCAGCCCTTATTCTTGGTATTTTCAGAATAATTAAAAGATTAGGCTAACGTCAGTGGAGGTAGTGGGTGAGCACTGAACCCCAGACTACATCACCTACTCCAGAAATGGCCCGGTGCCACCTGCCGCCGGCGACGCTCTCTGAGTAACACCGAGGGCTGTGCTCCAGTCTCTGAGTATTTACTCTCTTCAGAGGAGAAACTCTTGCAACGGCTGTAAAATAAACCCCAAAGCAGGGAAGAAGCCGAAGAGAGGAAATACTTGGTGGCGCATTAATCATAGTCGTCAGCCCGAGAGCAGAGGACAGAGGCTGGATCGAGCAAAGACAGAACCTAAATTATCTCGGAGATTGATCTTCCCTCCTCTGCGCTCCCTGTGCCAGCAAGCAGGTCAGAAGGGTCCCCGCGCAGCCACTGGCATTGAACCGGCGGGGGCACCCTCGGACTGACCGGCGTGCTTTGTCGAAGAGCAGGGCAGGGATGACCTCGCTGCGTCGTGGGGATCCTACCGGAGCTTCCGCTCGCCCAGAACGGGGCCTCGTCTTGGAAAGCTAGGGAAGAGAAGAGGCACCTACCTCAGAGGGACCTGCGGGACAGATTCACTGCCGTCATGTCTTCAGGGGACATCGCTGGCATGCCAGGATGCAGTAAAGGCCATTTCCTTGCAGATCTGCCTAAAGCACCCAATTAGGACGGGCCTGTGTAATTGGCAGAATAACGAAGCTGACCACAGGGGCCTGGAAAGTCTGAAAACCTGCGTGGGTAAAGGTTTGGGCTCTAGGAATCAGGCGATGAGTGTCCAGGCAAGCAGGCTAGTTAATTATCCTCTAAAGTCTTAGTTTCTTCATCTGTGAAATGGGGATAATAATAGCACCTTTATTATAGGGTGGTTTTCTATATGAAATGAGATTACTAATGCGTATAAAATGTTTAGAACTGTGTGCCTGGCGGACACTAGGCTCTTAATAAATCCTAGCTATTGTTTTTCTAGGAGCTGGAAAAAGCTAGTGACCTTCTTCTCCCCAAATCTCAAGAGCTGTCCAGCTCCAGAAGGGCTGTGTGGTGGGTTCTTTCTAGATCATCCTTTCCCCTGCTCTAGTTCTCCCCATGCTAAGAGCAGAGTAATGTTTGTCAAAGCTCAAAGCAGGAGGGAAACAAACAAACAAACCCCCCCCCAAAAAAAAACATTGCCCAGAAGTATGAAAGGGCAAGTGGTTTACAACCTTGACGAATGCTGAGCCATAATTTAGGATCGATGGAGTGCAGAAGCTTTCCAAACAGAGCTAGAGAATCTGCTTGTTCTGGGGAGGAAGGCCTTCCCTTGAACTTGGTCCCACACTTTTTTCAAAGCTTAGCTGGAAAGAAGGCAACTCTCCATTCAGATGATAAACTCTTAGGTTCCCATGGTGAACAGGACAGATCAACGGAGACTTGCTGATCCCAGAAAGAAACAAACTCCTTTTGTGATAGTTACTGCAGTTGGCCACTTGCCAGGACGACCCCAGAAGGAACACCATTAGAGAAGCTATGTAGGATCTGATCCCAGAAATAGTTTAAGGTTTGGGGGAATAGTGTCTGTGTGTGGGAGGCGAACAGTATACTTGGCTGGAAAGAGCCCAGATTTGGAGGCAGGTAGAATCCCTGTAGCCAAGCTTGGCTAGATGAGCTGTGTATTTTTGGAGGGCAATTGTAAGAGCTTCCGTTTCCCCAGCTATAAAATGTGAATCCTAATACCTTACCCATTGGGTTATTTTGGGGGCTTATGGGAGGAACATAAACAAACATATTGGAAATGCACCTAATAAAGTAACTGGAGAGAGCAAAGGCCCTCAGTAAACAGGAGCTATTTTTATCACATAGGAATTATTCATCTTTAAAAAAGACTTGCTTTGCTACCAAATGCATCGTTATGGCATAGTTACTGTCGGAAGTCAAATGGCATGGAATGGAGAACTCCAATTGCCTAAGGTCAAGGGCGGCCAGAACCCACTCTTAAGGTTTCTGAGGGTTTCGAGATAGAAATACGGTCGCAATCTTTTGCCACCAAGTAAGGACCAAATGATTGGCAGTAGGCAAGGTACTCTAAAGAGATTCTGGTTTTGGCTCTGGGTTTCTGGCTTGCGCTTGGCCGTCCCTCACTCATCTCCTGAGGACATTTTGTGGCACTTAGCAAGGATACCAAGGATGTCAAAGGTAGGGGCGCCTGGGTGGCTCAGTCATTAGGCGTCTGCCTTCGGCTCAGGTCATGATCCCAGTGTCCTGGGATCAAGCCCCATATCATCGGGCTTCCTGCTCGGCGGGAAGCCTGCTTCTCCCTCTCCACTTCCCCCTGCTTGTGTTCCCTCTGTCGCAGTCTGTCTCTGTCAAATAAATAAATAAAATCTTAAAAAAAAAAAAAAAAGATGTCCAAGGCCTTCCCCGCAATGGGCACACCCAGGAAACTTACCTTCTCTGACAAAGACCTGTATCCGTGCATCCCTGCATCCCATGCTCCCTTGGGCCTCCCTTGGACCTCCCCAGACGTTAATGGCTCCTCTGGCTTCATCCCGCCCTTTCTCAAATTCTTTGGCCTCAATCCTCGCCGGAACTACAGAGCCACTCCCTGCAAGCCCAGACACCCCCCTTTTCCTTTAGCACACACCCACAGTTGTCTTGCTCTCTTAAACTTGGTTTCTTCTCTTGCCAGTGATATAGAATATTGACTCAATACCATCTTGCTGCAGAGGCTGGGTCAGGGGGGGCTGAGAGTGGCAGCAAAGAGACCAGCTGGAATAACAATCTTTGGTTATTATTTTTTTTAAATGTTATTTGTAAGTAATCTCTACACCCAATGCGGGGCTTGAACTCACAACCCTGAGATCTGGGCGCCTGGGTGGCTCAGATGGTTGAGCGTCTGCCTTCGGCCCGGGTCATGATCTCAGGGTCCTGGGATCGAGCCCTGCATCGGGCTCCCTGCTCGGTGGGAGGCCCGCTTCCTCCTCTCTCTCTGCCTGCCTCTGCCTACTTGTGATCTCTCTCTCTCTCTGTCAAATAAATAAAAAATAAAAATCTTAAAAAAAAAAAAAAAAGTCCAAGCTCTACTGACTGAGGCAGCCAGGAGCCCCATAATCCTTGGTTATCATCCGGGCAAGTGAAGATGGCAGACTGGCCTTAGGTGGATGTGGGAGAATGGGAAGTAGGCTTATTGGACAGGACATTGGGAAGTAGAAAGAGCCCTGCCACTGGAAGGAGAAGTGGGAGATAGGTCAAAAATGACCGCCCCTCCCCCCCACGCCCCGCCCCCCAGGATTCTGCTTTAAGTACTTGGGTGGCCTAAACATTTTCTGCAACCTTTTTCTGCAACGGGGGAGGGAATTGGGACAAAGGGCAGGTTTCAAGCAAAGAGCACATTTTCTTTAAGGGATAGTTTGTCCAGCTTACCACTCTTTCCCCAGCACCCGTCCCAGGGCCTGGAATTTAGTAAATAGCTCCCCATATTTGTAGATTAATTCGTGATTTTAAGAATTCAGTTCTAGGCATGCTAGGAGGCAGTAAAGCAGAATGGCTGCGGACATGAGCTCTGGAGATAGACCTGAATCCTATCTCCAGCATTTTCTGAGTGACCTTGGGAAGGTTCTATAGCCCCTCTCAGTTTCCTCATCTGCAAAATGTGGATAAGGATTAATAATAGTCAATTTACATAAAATGCTCACAAGAGTGCTGCCTGCACTATGCAAATGTTAGCTATTGTCATTATTAAACCGGACGGAGATTGCCAGGTGGAGAAGTCAGGTCTGCAGCTCGATATAAGGGTGTGGAATGGGGGGGAGGGAGGTGTAAGAATCATCAGCAAATAGGTGGCATTTAAAGCCAGGGGCCTGGATGAGATTGGGGGAGGGGGGGGAGGCTCCAGGCCCAAAGCAACTAGTAAAGCAGAGAGGAACCTAGAAAGAGGCTGAAGGAGGATGACGACCGTGTGTGTCTGTGTGTGTGGCATCTGGAAGGCTAAGAGCAGTTCGACGGGGTGTAGTCAGGGGTGTTCAGTGCCTCTAAGGCCAAAGGAAGGACTGGGAAAATGTCCCCCGCTGCTGGCAACAGGAAGCGATCACTGGCAGCAGTGATCTTGAGCGCTCTGTGCAGAATGGCCGGGGGAGGCTGGTGTAGGTTGAGGTGTAGGTTGACGAATGTGCTAAAAGATCTACCTATACACAGTGAAACTCCACGAACCTTGGCACAGACAAGGCCCATCTCCCTGTGCTGGTAGAAAATGATCTGTAATATGTAGTGGTAAGTTTCATAGGTAAGATACAAAACAGTTTGTGCAATGTACACCCATTTCTAAAAATAAAGTGCAGGAGGACATGCATATGTACAAAGAAAGAGGTGGTGGTGGGGGGTGCTCCCAGCAGCTTGAAGATGTTTCCTGCAGGTACAGATAATGTGTCTATATTCCCCCCTACTTTGTTTTTATACAAACTGTAACATACCCAAATGGTAACATATTATACACATCTCTTTCTGCACCTTATGTTCTTCTCTTAACAATAGACCCTATGGGTCATTCTGTATTAGTCCACGGAGCGGAGCTTAATTTTTAAAATAGCTACAGAGTATTTCATCCTATGCAGGTACCATCATGTCATCACTGGACACTTAGGTTGTTTCTAATGTTACAAACAAAGCTACGATTTTCCCCAAATCATAGACTGGCTTCAAAACTAGCTGATCGGGAGTGCACCCGAGGTAAGGGAAATAGAAATGCCACATGGCTGTAGACACCTCTTTCAAGAAGTACAGCAGTGCGAGGGAACGGATAAATAGGGAGCTGGGGAAGGAGACGTGGGGTCAAGGAAGGGCATTCTGAAGATGGGAGATGCTTCAAGGGAATGAATACAACAGGGTAATTCAATAGAGTGCAGAGGGTTGGGGGAGGGGGTGGCCAGGAAGAGGCTCTGCTGTGATATTTTAGCAGGTGTAGAAGGATGACTTAAAATGGTATAAGTCCCCGTCCTGGGTGCTGTGGAAGCACCAGGATAGATGGGTGGGTAGAGGGACACAGGCCATAAGGAAGGTTCCACTCCAGCAGGGAAGCTACTACGTTTCACAAATCAGCTGCAATATTGCTAAAAAGTGGTCGATTCTGTTTCCCAGGTACAAAGATCTACAAACTTCCCACTGGGGTGCCTGCTGGTGGAGTTTGCTCACATTTCCGGTGGTTCCCTGGGTTCCCGAAAAGACATTAGCTGGGGAGAGAATGATACTTTGCCTGAAATTTGTAGATTTTCCCACAGGGATTAAATGACAATGTGTACCCTGGAAGGCTTAAAAAAAAAAAAAAATCAGAAATAAATAAATAAAAATCCCAAGAAGAATTTATATTCCTGATGGCTTTGCTGATGGTCTTGTAAATTGTATATTTAATCAAAGGCACTCGAATGTCTTTTTTTTTAACCATTGAAGAGCCATTTAAATGTCAACGTAAGTGATTCCCTCCCAAATAGTGCTGTTTATACATTACTTCCCCTAATAGACCATAATGATTCACAAGGAGGCATTTCGCGCCTCCAAATTGTAGGCCTATTGAAATATAAATTAAGATGATAAATAATTTGACCTTACCTGAGAGCACTAAGTATTTACATGTGTCAAATACGAAATTACCCTGAATATCAGGGTCCCTAAAAAGGGCTTCCTCTCCTGGCTGAATGCAATAAATGACAAGGGTTTAGAAATTTCCTTTAGCGTGTGTAGGAAGAAGAGGGGCATACACAATAGAATGAGCCCGGGGACCCGGCGGTCCTTGCGCTCCAGGCAGACTTCCCATTGGGCCGGCGGGGGGTGGTGATGGGATGGCGGTGGAGCGCGGATTCCCCCCACCTCCCGGGGAGTGAAAGGCGGGTGCCAGCCGCCCCCGCACGCTCCGCGCGCTCTGGCTCTCCCCCCTCCTCCCGCAAAGCCGCTGGAGTTTCTAAACATGGAGTTTGAGCAGGAACTTTGCCAGGCCGAGCTCGCGGCCCTCCCGGGTCCCCGCCGCGCGGGATTCGCTCTGTCGGCGGCGCCGCCTCCCCGCCCCCCGCGCCCTCGGGGAGCCGCTGTCCCGGCGGTCTCCAGCTCCGCGGAACCGCTCCGCCGGGTTCAGAACCCGAGCAGGAGCGGAGACTCCCGGGCTCAGCGTCCCCGCCCGCCCCTGCCCGGGCCCCGGAGGGTGGCAGCTGGGCGCCCTCGGCGGGGCCCGAGCCGAAGCCGCCCGCTGGGCCTGTTCGTTGGGCGCCGCCTGCGCTCGGGGCCCGGGGCTGGGCGAGCTCTCCTCTTCCCAGGCCGGGGCCGAGAAGCGGGGGTCACCGAGGCGGCAGAGGGGTGCAGGCCGCGGCGGGCCAAGTCGGCCGCTCGCGCCGGGTTTTTGTTTTGTTTTGAAGCCGGGCGTGGGGGAGGGGCAGCACCTTGTCAATGAGAAATTTCCTGTTCGCAAGACTCCGCTTGCAGAGTTTCTGTCCTGCCCTTGAACTGACAAGTGGATCTCGGCAGCGCCAGCCCCCGAGAGTCCGTCCAGCCGCGCCGGGCGCGTGCGGGGGGTGGGGGCGGGGGCACCCGCGCCGTGGCGCCGAGGCCCCAGGAGCCTGGCTGAGCGGGGCCGCCGCCTGCTCTCCCGGTTCCCGGGCGCACCCGTGAGTGCCGCGCCGAGCGGTGACTAATCTGCGGCTCCGGGCCTCTTGGCGCGCAGCCCGGGCTCGCCTCCCGCCCCCTCGTCCCCCCCCCCCCATCCGCCGCTGTCCTCCCGGCCCTCGCCGCGCGGAGCTCCGCCGGGAGGATCGCGCGGGCTAGCGCCGCCGTCGCCGCTGCCACTGCGTTCCCGAGAGTGTGGGAAGCGGGTCGAGGCAGGCGGCTCCCAGCCGTCTCTCCAGTCGGCCTTCTTCGACCCAAGCCCGAGTGTGCGTGTGTTTCCTTCCCCGTAAGCACTTTGATCAGCGTTTCCTCAGCGCCGCCGAGGAGCCAGGGCGAATCGGAGCTTTTAACCCCCTGCGCGCCGCCCCACGGTGGGCTCCGTGGGGAGGGCGCCGCGGCGAGGCTGGTCGGTACGGGGCCGATCAGTTTGGTTTGGCAAGCCCGTGTATGGAGGAGCCCAACAGGAGCTGAGGAGCTTGCCCAAGCGCGGCAGGCTCTCCTGGGGAGAGCAGGCCGCGAGGCCCCCGGCGCCTCGTTAATGTTCAAGCCCGCCCCGGGGCCGCACAGTAACCCGACCTGCCCGGCGAGGCAAGGTGCGGGCGTGAGAGGCCCGGCAGGCGGAGGCTTCTGGAGGGGATCAAGAGGCCCCGGGGGGGACCCGCCTCCACGCACCCTGGCCGCTGGCGCGTGGACCGCTCCCAACCCGGGGCGGGGGGCCTTGCGCTCGCCCCGCGCCCTCGGCTCTGGCCGCTGCTCCCTCCCTCCGCTGGCCAGGCCTCGCCGGGGAGTTAATGATTGATTTACTGGCTCCGCGCGGCCGGCGCCCTCACAGCTATTTGTCCAAGCTGAGGAGTTGCTGGCGAGCGGCGCAAAGGCCGGGAGAGCGGGGGTCGCCCGGGATGGGAAGCCGCGCTGCCGACGGGAAGGAGCGGCCACTTGATTAGCCTCTACTGAGCGGCCCTCTCCGTGTCCGGGGCGAGCCCGCTGGAGGCCCGGGCCAGGCGAAGGGAGCATTGGGAAGCGCCACACGTAAACGGGTTGGCAGCTGGTGATTAGGCCGCCCGGTTTTATGAGTCATAATGGGCCGCCCGCCTGGCCCTCAACCTGCTCGCTGTGGACTCGGCGCGCTGGGGGCCAGGCGGTGGACTGTTCTGGGCCGCGCAGAGGGGGGACGATGCTCTGGGGGGGCCTCGGCCGCCGAAGGCGTTGCGCAGGATTTCCTCTCCTTTCTCGCAGAAGGCAACACAAACACCCTAAATCAAACCGCTCCGACAACCGAGGGCTCCACACAGACACATCAATAAGGATTTCGCCTCCCGCGTTCGAACGCACTGAAACACTTGTCCTATTTTTATGCAAATGACACCACACAAATAGATCTCGCAGGCCCGGGAGTGGGGCGAGAGGAGGAGGGGCGCCGCCGCCCCAGCCTCGGGGCTGTGAAGGGGGAGGGAGTCCCAAGCCCGCACCCTGGGGCCCGCGCCCGCTCGGGGGCAGGGGCTGGTACTGGCCAGGCGGCCCGCCCCGCGCGCGGTGGCTCCCTGCCAGCGCCGCCAAGTCGGCCGCGTCCCCAGGCTGCCTGCAGAGGCGGATTAGGGAAGGAGCGAAGCGAGCCTGTGACTAATCGCGGGGCCTCGGACCGGAGCACCAAGGCCATGTGCGACTGACAGGATCGACACTAGCAGAGGACACGGCGACGCCTCGCTTAATTGCAGGCTTAAAAAATTGCCGCCTGAGCAGATCCGGTGCGGAGAGCCAAGGCGTGCGCGCTGGGCTGGGGAGCGCGCCGGGGGGGGGGGGGGGAAACTGCGCTCTTGCCCAGGGGAGGGAGGTCTGGCGTTTCCTGGATCCAGGGATCTGGCCCTCCCGTCCGCGACTCTGCAGGGTCGCCCCACCCTTCGTGCGGGCCATGCGGTTGAATCGGGCCGTAGACTACGTTCCAGCTCCCAGGCCTAGGTTTCTGACCCTTTCCCCCTTGGAGCCCCCGTTCCCCCTCCCCCTTCTCGCCCTAGATCCCATAAAGGAGGCTATACGGTTGGGGGTGAGAGATTCCAACAAACCCTTAATAGAAAAGCCACACACACAAACCACTTACTTCTCTTCCCTCTCCACCAGCTGATACAAAGCCCCGAATGACCAAAGGGAGGGAGAGGCCCGTCAGGGCTGCAAGGATCGAGGTTACCGAGTGCCCCAAAACTCGGGGCTCGCAGACACGCACCCTAGGCTCTTCGGCCCTGGTCACCGTCCCTCTGGCCCAGACCTCCTTCCTGGAGCGCCGAGGCCTCTCAGGGGAGAAGGGGGAAGCGTCGGCAGGCCGGCTGGCCTGTGTCTGTGAGGGGAGGGGGGAGGGAAAGGCGGGGTGGCGGGGAACCCAGCGAGAGAAGTTTCCACCACGCTCTGGTCGGCTGCTGCCAAAATCCCCGGGCCCCTCCCCGCCCGCACCGCCTTCCGTTGCCACCACAAGTTTGGTTTAACGAGAGCTCGGGACAAAAGCAAACGTTTTCTATAGACCCGGAAAACAAAGGGGAAAGAGACGCGCTGGGCCGCCGAGAAGCGGCTGCTAGCGTAATGGTGCCGGGCCGACAGCAGAGCATTATAACTGCAAAAGCCGCGCGGGCGGGAGGAAGTGCGAGGCGGGAGGCGGGAGCGCGGGGAGGGCGGGCGGGGGAGGGGCGCTGCGCCATGTTTCCGTGTCACCCGCCGCGTCGCCGGCGCTGGACTCGGCCGCCGGCTCCCGCCTGCCTCCGTAACAGCAGAAAGCGTGCGATTAGCAGCCAGACAGGCGGGGACTCCGGGCCCGCGGGGCCGCCGCACACGCCGCCCGCGGCCCGGGCCTGCGCCCCCCCGCCCGCCGGGTAATCATCCTCCTCGCTGCAGCGCTGTGTGCACTCTCATTAGAGCAGGGAGGCTTTTCTCTGCGCACTCGCTCGGCCCCCGCTGGCAAAACAACGCCTTCCCCGGCCGGGCCCTGGGCCAGGAGCGCCAGGGAGGGCGGAACGGGGGAGGGGGGGTGAGGCAGGGCAAGCAGCGCAGGTCATCTCGGCCGCCCGATCTTCTCTGGGCACGGAGAAGATGCGGAGGGTCTATCCGCCCTCCCCACGCTGAGTGGCAAAGTCCGAACCCCATACCAGCCCCTTCGGGGGAGGGGGAAGAGGTGCGGGTGCCGCCATGACCTACTCTCGTACCCCGCCGGAGGCTAGAGTCGGGGCCGAGGGGAGATGAGTGTGTCTGGTTTGGAGAGCGGGGGCGGACACCGGGAAGGCTCCCAAAACAGATTTTGTCCCATCTGTCTTGCGAACGACCTCTTAAGGACAGGGATCCCAGGGGTGGCGGCCCCTCGATCCCCCCCGGAGACCCGAGCCCCCAGGCTTCGAGCGTGATCGCACGAAGGGGTGGGAGATGGGGGCGGCCGAGACGCGGCTGCGCCTGGCCCAGAGCTTCGGAGCTCCGTGCTCTCCTCCGCGATCTCTGCACACAACAGTAGGCAGCCTCTCTCGGCACCACGCGCCCAGCTGCAGGGCCCCGGGAGCAGGTGTTCCTGCCCGGCCGGAGTGGCGGCTCCGAGCCCCTCCCGTCCCAGCTGCGGGGCTGGGACTGGGGGCGGGGCGGGGGGGGGGGCTCTTATGGCGGTCACCGAAGGAGGTCTCCCTGGACCTCGAGAAGGGTCCTCCAGGCTTAATTGGGGATGCCCCGGGGCGAGAGCGGCCGTCCGGAGCCAGCATAGAGGGTGACGCGCGGCCAGCCCTCGTCTGGAACAACCCTGGGGGCCAGCAGAGGCCGCTCGGGGCGGCGCGAGGGCTTCCGGTCCCGGTGACTGCGGCGGCGGCGGCGGCGGCGGGGCGGCTGGGAAGTTCCCGGGGCGGCCGCGAGGAGCACCCTCCCCTGGCTGCTGCCTCCGCGCAGCTTTCGGAGCAGCGCCGGGGGAGCTTCTCGGCGTCCGGCAGCGCCGCTCTCGGCTGGAGCGGGGACGGGGGCTGCGGGCTGGTCCCGGCCCAGCCCTCCAGCGCGGAGGAGGAGGCGGGGGCCGGAGACCCCGCGGGAGCTGCGGCGCGCCTCCCTGCCCCCTCTTCTCGCCGCCGCCGCGGCCGCTGATATGGCGGGCACGTGAAGCGCAGCTCGGCGCCTCGGCGCCAGCCAGGGAGCGGCCTGCCCCGGCGGCTCAGCTTACCCGCGGGCCCAGGAACGCGGAACCGAGCCCGGCCGGGTCCCGCAGAGCCCGCGCCCCCGCCCCGCTCCCCGCCCGCTGCGGCCCCGCACCCCTCCCCGCCCGCGCCCGGCCTTGGGGCCGCGCCAGACGGCTCGCCCGAGGGGAACTCGGGCTGACTAATGGGACGCGTGTAGGCCTTACGTGAGGCCGGGCTGTCAGCGGATGCCCGCTCGCTCGGCGCCTACGCCGCGGCCAGGCTTTTCGGGGAAGGGCGAGAGGAGGGGTTTCCCCGCTCGGCGGTTTCGGCTCCCCGGGGGACAATCCGGCCGCGGCTGGCCTCGGGCTGTAGGTCGCGCAGCCTGGCCCGGAGGGGGCAGACTCGGCGTGCTGTCCGGCGCCGAGGCGCGAGCCCGGGACGGGGGGCGAAGTGGTGGGAGCCTCGGAGCTCTGAGCCGGAGATGAGCACGGTGGCTCAGCAGCTCGGCCTGGGGCGCCCGCCTTGATGTTTGCGATCTGGAGCCAGCGCCTGGGCTGGGGGGAGTTTACAGGCCGCCCTGCGGGCCTGGAGTTCAATACCGAAACCTCCCTAAACAAATACAAAGTCTTCCGGAAACCCCTTCGTGAAATACTTGTGCGGGGGTGGGGTGGGAGGTGGGGAGGATTTTACAAAACTCCCCGAGAGTCCGGTTCGGCTGAGAGTTCTCGGGTTCTGGGGCGCATGATACGATAACCTTTTCCTTCCTTGACGGGGGCCTGCAAAACCCAGCAGTGTCTTACCATTTCGCATTAACAATCACTTCGTGTTGACATAGGTATATGAGCCTCCCAAATACAACTACCTGTTTAGTTTCAACACGCGAGCGCGATGGAGAGACACAAACACTGGTCAGTAGCTAAGAGAAGAAAGCCCGGCTGCGAGCTTGAGGTCGGACGCAGGATAAATCCTCATCACCTAACCCTGGTTTGATTCAGTCAAATTACACTAGTAATCCTACCTACCCCCCCACGAGAAAGCCTGAAACCCTGTAGTCGAGGTGCGACTTCTCCTGGGGAGCCCCGCGGATGGGGAGGGGGTTGCTGGTGTAGAGGAGGTGGGTTTTAAATGTCATTTAAATTTAATTTCATTTAAATTTCATTTAAATGAAAATGCTTTCCTTCGGCCTTTTTCTTTTCTTTCCTTCTTTCTTTCTTTTTTTTTTTTTGATGCAGTTTTCGAAAACATTTTTGCGAGATAAGAAGTGACCGATCAAAATCGCTGAGGGGAGGTTGTAAGCAGCCGCTTTGCCCCAGCTTAGCGTTATCTTATCTTTCACACTTGCATGGCGGAAAAAAAATTGGCTTATCTTTATCCCCACCCCCTTCTCGCCTTAATTGCTAAAAAACACTGGTGTGTTAAATGGGGAGGAAGGAGGTCTCTGGATTGTCAGTGGAAAAGCAAGATTCAAAATGTGGGCGCCTGGGGCGGGGGAGGGGGGAGAACAAGGGTAGCAGGGTTTATTCTTTCTTCCAGGCCTTTCTAGTACAACTAGAGGGTCCAGTCCAGCATGGAAGGCTTCGATGGCCAGATTTAAAAAAAAAAAAAAAAATCTGGGGATGGCCTTGGGTTGTGCGGCTTTCCCTAGGCCCTGCTTTCTCAGCGCTGCGTTTACCAACCTCTCCTTCCCTTCTTGTCTCAAAAGCTGGCGGTGGGTCTTGGGTTGAGGCCTCTCACTCTGCCTTCATTCCCCCTCCCCATACACATCCCCCTTTTGGGGAGGGGGGATGCAAGACTGGGATGCATGGCCTGCTGGAAATCATTAAAATATATGCGAGTGTCTGCAAACACACACTTTTAAATCATGGCGTTTCCCCTCCACGCTGGTATATTTAAACTCCAGAGCGAGCTGGATCCCCTCCCTCTCTCTCAGTCGTTTGTCTGTGTCACCGACAGGCCGCTAATGGCCGGGCTTCCAGGCGCTGTGCATTATGCATTAGCCTCCTCCCTCCGCCGCACACAGAAGGTTCTGTCAGGCCTCGCAACACAAACCATCCTGCGTCCCCCTCCCCCCGCACTCACGGCCAGGGGCTTCGCGGCTGCTAACGCACGGGGTCGCGGGGATGGGGAGGGGGGCCCTAGGGGCGAAGGCAGAGCAGAGTGGGCCGGAGGGGGAATGGGAGCAGGTAAAAAGTGCCGTGGATCAGGCCGTGTGGAATCCCTAGCCTGGCGCTGGCCCCAAGCTTTGCTCCCGGCTGACCTTCCCCGAGGCCACCACCCGGGTCCATTCACCTCTGCGCCCGACTTTGCGGGGGCCTCAGAGGTTTCTAGAGACAGATCAGCGCCGCTCTTCCCTCCGCCAGGCCCTATTCCCTTTCTGCCCTGAGGGAGAGAGGCTGGTGGAGCCTTCCAGATCCCTCCAGTCCCCGGGTGGTGCCCGCGAAGGGGCTGGGGCTCCCGGGGATGCGTTTCCGCAGGGCTCCCCTGGGAGTGGAGGAGGGAAGCTGGATACAAAATGGCTGGGGAGGAAAGCCAGCCTGCTGGGTCGGAGAGCGAGGAGTTGATGGTTCTCCTCCCCCTCAACTGCCCCCCACCCCACCCCCCGGCCGGGTCAAATAGGAGCGGGAGGCCCACTTGCTAAGTAAGCAGCCGGGGCGGGTCTCGGCGTCCGGGTTTATCTGCAGGAGCATTGGGCCCGGCACCGCAGCTTCCAGGGCTCTCAAGCCCGTGCCTGGTGGAGCTCAAGACAAGGCCTCCTTGAAGCCGCCGGGCAGTTATGCTCTTTAGGCTGACACCCATCTACCCAGCAAGCCCCTCAGTGTAGACCAAGGGCGGCTCACTCACGGGCGCCTGCGTTGGAGGAGCCCAGAGCCTGCCACTAGCAGAGCCCAGACCAGAAATTCCAAACGGTGGCTAGTTGGTGCTGTCCCGCTGGGCCTGCCCCTTGGACCCTCCTCCCCGAAACACCCAATCACCCCTCAAAGGCTAGGCAGAAAGAGCAGCCGTCTTCAACCCGGCGACCCCTAAGTCTAGGAGACTTCTGCCGTGGAAAGCAGCTACCTTTAGATGTTTCCAGATGACTGAAGTCCCCGGAACAGGGACGCCCCATGCTTGGAGGGGGTGGGCTAGCGAATCCCCCCCCCCCCCCCCCGGGCCCCTAGGTAAGCCCAGAGTCCTTTCACAAAGTAACCAGGGAAGACTGTTAGTATGTGTTGTTGAAAATAGTTACCATTAAGAGGCTGGCTCATACCATATGAAATGAAAATACATTATCTGTGATCACCCAGATCCCACCTATCACAATAATCAGCGGCATAAATGTGAGAACAGCCTCTGAAGAGCATCGCCAGGGGCCTACGGAGCTTTATGCTTTAGATCGTACACAAAGGTGACAAATGAACCGTGCCCACAATGCTGGAACCCCAGGGTCCCCCAAATACCAGGTAAGGACCTCACCATGGGATGCGTGGCCTTTCCCCCAGGCTCGGGAGGTGGTTGATGGTGTTGAAGGGGCCCTGGCGGGTCTTGCACAGTCAGCCTGGGCCAAAAAGTATGGCCAGGCTCCAGGCCTGCTCCCTGAGGCACCAACCTGCTTGCCTAGTTGCAGGGCCGGGATAGAATCTGCACCAGAAGAGTGCCTGAGAGCCCGAGGTCGAGCCACACGTTCCAGCCGAGAGACCTTTCCAAGGGCACAAGAGGCGGGTGGGAGAGGGGTAGCCCCGCACCTCCCCTTTCGGAGCCCATTTCTTTCTTTCTCCACTGCCCGCTCACTCAAGGCCTCTCTCCGCTGCCTCCTCTGCTTTCATTGAAATCCTCCCCTTGCTGAGTGCTGGGTATAGCGGCCTGACCCCCAGGTCAGCTCCCGGGGGAATCCTGGGAGGGCAGGGGAGGAGGGAGCCCAGGAAGGCCACGGCTGCAGGAACACTCTGCAGGCTCCGAGATGTCCCCAGCTCCCAGAGTCCCTTCCTGAATGGGGGACACGGGATGGGACTGCCCTGTGTGAGCTTTTTCCTCCTCCTCCCTGGCACGATTCCAACTAACCGGGCCAATAGGTGTAAACTCCCAACCCTCCCCTGCCTTAGAGCACCTCTGGAAAATCTCACATTTTAATTCCCAGTGAGTCACGAACCACCCTCCCCACACACACACTCGTGCCTCTTAGGACTCCCTTAATAAGATATTTTTAAAATCCCACAGAGTTGGAAAATGTATCCCTCAGAGATGGAAGCGAAACCCTTTAATCCCACCAGCCCGCACGGGGATAACAGGGAGGCCCGGCTCCTTAAAAAAAGTCTGGGGGGGGGGTTGTGGGTGGTGAACGCTGCAAATTACGTCAAAGGCGAATTTACTGGCCTGTTTGTCTCCAGCATCAAATTTCTCCCACAGTCAGCCCTCCTCGAGGCCCCCTCGCATTTACAGCACCGCACCCCCCCCCAATTCATTTTAACTCTAGGACTTTTAAAGTTAGACAAACAGGCCCCTTTGTCAGCAGCCCCAGGAGGCCGCAGGGTTCTGAGAGGCAGCGGGCTCCGCGTCTCGCTTAGTTCCTGGATTTTCCAAAAGTTCTGGACGGTTACAGGCAACTCCGGGAAAAGCCTGCGCCTGGGGGGAGAGTTGGGGAGGCATGGGAAGGGGAGAGAAGGTGGCCGGGCACGGTGCCAGGGGCTCTGCGGCGGCCTAACCGAGCCGGAAGAGCCTGGCACAGTCCCACACTCACCCAGGCCAGCTCTCCTGCGCGGCCCACAGTGGCCCGGCGGCCTCCTCGCCTGGAACCACGTTCAGAGACTTTCCCCACAAAAACCCATCTTCAGCCTTCCTGGTTATTTTAGACTTGTTTTGAATAAAAGGAGTCGCTTCAAAAAGAAATGTTGCTACAACGCACAACCGGAGGCCTTTTCTCCAGCTGTGTCTGCAACTCGCATGCGTTCAGTCTAATAACTTTTAATGTCTGGCCCTAAAATGTCTTTATAAAAAATAGCTTTACAGCATAATAGTCCAGGTGTCTTTCTGCTTGTTACCGGAGATTAAAAAAATGTGTGGGTTAGTTTTCAGAGACATCCACCTCCAGAAAGACCGGGAAGAAAAAGGGGTGCATTCCATTATGCAGGCGCGGGTCCTGGAAGTGGTAGCGGCCCTGTTCTCAGGGGCACTTGCCCGCCTGTCTTTTACATCAGTTGTTATAAGCAGCTCTGGAGCATGAAGATTTAATTCAGCCCAAAGTTTCGGGTTTCAAACGGTAGAGATGTTTCACTTCTGCTTTGAAAGGGGCTCTTTTTATAACTATGTACTGAGAACTAAAACAGAATAAATAACATCGCACCTAACGCCAGTCCCGCAGTCAGTATTAAGTCTAATTTTTGAAAGGGCTCTGCTAGCTAGAGCTGATTTTGGCCTTGACCTTGACTTCGTAATCAACTTGAGATGCTTTTGATTATTTTGGGCATGGAGACAATCCAGGATATTTTAAAACTTTCCGTGTGGATTTACAAGCTACCTCCATTTCGGATTGATGTTCTCATCGAGCCTGCACCATCTTGTCCTTAGGCAGAAAGAGACTTCCCCCCCACCCCCAGCATAAAAAGACTCTAGCGAAGAGCCCAGTAGGATCACCTTTTGCGGAGAGGTCCGGGCCCGCGGTCTGGGTGCGGCTAGGCCGGAACACCCCTCCCCCACTCCCACCCCTTCCCGCCAGCTTCACGAACTGGGGCTTCACCGCTCGCCTTAGAGGCTCTGCGCTCCGGGGAGGCCGGAACCTCGCCTCTCCGCCTCCCCCTCCCGCCCGCCGGCCCCCGCCCTCCCCCCGCGGCCAGCGCCGCGCCGGGTGCGCTGGAGAAGCTCAATACGTGTCAATTGAATTGAACTATTGCGGGCGCAGGCTGTACGCCGCCGCCGAGCACCGATCAGCACGACGTTACCGAGTGGAAATTTATGGGGCGAACGGTGTAAGCCAAAAGTTGCTCCCTGCCAAGGAAAATAAAACGCGGGAGATAATCTCCCGAGGCCGGGGTGAGGGGCCAGGACAGAGCCTGCAACCATCAGAGGTGCAGACTACGAAATATCCGTGAACGGGGGAGAAATTCTGGCGAATCTCCGCTCCCCTGCCGCCCCCACCCCCACTTCCTTGTGCCCCACTGACTGCCTTCCCCACCCCGCGCCCCCACCCCCGCCTCTCCAAACAATTCCCACACAATTGAAACGTCCGGGGAACTCGGGTGCGGAGTTCGGGCGGAACGGCCACCGGGGCCCGGCGGGGTGTTTCCAGGTAGCTCTGGACGCCAGAATGGGCCAGGGCTCCTCCCGCAGGAAGGGGCGACCCAGGGCAAGGGTGGGCGCCGACGCGCACTCGCCGGGCTCTGCCGGGTCTCGGAGGGGACGCGCGAGCGGGAGAGCGCAGCGCTGGTGGCGAGAGGAGGCAGCGGCGGCTGCCGCTGGGGTTTGACAGCTTTGGCTGCGCGGAGTGCGAGGCGCTTTATGGTAATTGCGGTCCTCCACTGGCCTTCTGGGTAGCGAGGGGAGTCTCGGCGCGCGGCTGGGAGAGCCGCCCCCGCCGCCCCCCATCCCCTCGGCTCGGGATCAGCGGGCCGCCCTCGCCGCCGCCGCCCGAGTCGGTCTCCGGCTCGACCAGGACGCGCGCCCGGGCCGGGTGTGCGCAGCCAACTCGGTCCGAGAGGGGGAGGGGAGGGCAAGGGGCGCGGTGGGGAGCCACCCAAGTGGTCCGGGCTCCGGACCCAGAGAGGCGAAAGGCGCCCGGCCGGGAATCGATGACGGCTGGGGAAACTCGGGCAAACCTTTCCTGGGGAATCACCCCTCCGCAACCCCACCGCCGAGGCGCCGCAGCGGAGGGTGAGCGGAGGCTGGGGGAGCTCAAACTTGCGAGAGCTGGAGGCGGCGGCGGCGGCGGGCGGGCGGCTGTCGCCCGAGCGCTGCGCCTGCGGGGGGAGGGGAGGCGGCTGCTGGGAGGGAGGGAGGGAGGGAGGGAGTGAGGGAGGGAAGGCGGGCGGAGGGAGGGGGAGGAGGAAGAGGAGGGAACCGGGGAGGGGGACGCGTTGGGATCGCGGCGTGCGGCGGCAGACGGAGCCCGGGCTCCCAGCGGCAAGGTGAGGCAGAGCTACGCTCCTCGCTGAACGCGGGCCGAGCTCGGAGGCTGCGGGGGAGACGCGCCGGAGCCCAGACCGCGACCGAGAGCGGGAGCGAGGCGGGCGGCGGCGGCGGCGGAGGGGGAGCCCGCGAGCCGCTGGGCGGGGAGCCCAAGCCGCGCTGTCGCCGCGCAGGGACGACTTGGCCAACACACTCACACACACACACACACACACACACACTCGCACACTCACATACACCCAGCCCGAGCGGGCGCTCGCGGCGATCCGTCAACATGGCGCTGGGGCTCCTGCCCGAGCGCGGGCGGCAGCAGCGGCAGCGCGGGAGCTGCTGAGCCCGGCCGAGCCCGGCCCAGCCCCGGGAGCCCGGAGGATCGCGCGGGGCCGTCGCCACCTGCCCGGAGGCTTTGAGCCCGCCCCGCCCCGCCCCCACCCGGCCCAGAGCCCACCCCTCGGTGGGGCCGACCCCGAGGGCAGCCGGCTGGCAGCAGACGGCGAGGGAGACGAGCGAGCGCGGTGCCGCGAGCGGGCTGCGGGCAGCCGGGGACGGCAAACTTTGCTGCTCGCCGCGCTTCCCCGGCCCGGCTCCTTCTCCGCTCGCTAACGTCGCCACCCCACTTTCCTTCAACCCCGCACACCTCTCCCCACCCAGCCATCCGCCCCTCGCTCCTCGCCGCCTCGACTCTGCTCGCGGAGGGGGGGGGGGGAGGAAAACTTCAAAGCGCCGGATCGCAGGCTCCCTGCCTACTCCCCGGCCGGGGATTTCAGGTCAGTGCTCGGAACACCTTTCCCCGGGGAGGCCGCGCGGGCGGGCGGGCGCGCCGCGGGCTGCAGTCGGCCCCCTCCCTCGGGGCCCCCGCCCGCAGCGGGTTGCTCCTCCGACTCTCTCGCGTACCCCGTGGAGCTCGAAGCTTTCGCCTTGCGCTTCCCTTCGACTGCTTGGCTCGCTTTCGTTTTTATCTTCTAGCTGTAAGTTATTATTAAAAATGCAGCCAGCCTAAGCGGCCCCGCGTGGGCACCGGGGAGGGAGGGACGCGGCGAGGGGGCCTGCCGCCTCCCTGGGGGCCGGGAGGAGAGCAGGGAGTTCGCGGAGTGGAAGTTTGCAGCCTGTGTGTGTCTGTGTGCGCGGGAGCGCGGTGGCCGCTGAGCGCCGCGAGTCGGGCGCGGGAGAGGGGGGGCAGCTGGGTTGGAAGCTGGGAAGCTCGGCTCGGCGTTAGCTCGCGAGCAGGAAGGGGAGGGCGGCGGGTTCCCGTCTGCTTTCTTTTTCGACTCGGGAAAGAACTGTAAAAACCCCCAGCCGCCGCCGCCTCGTCTCGCCTCTCCAGGGGCCGGTCGTTCCTCCTAGTGGAACGACGGCGTGTGCGTGCGCGAGGGTGTGTGGCGGGAGCCCCGGGCCGAGCCGAGCTCGACCTGCTGCCGCCGCCGCCGCGCAACTCGGGAGGGGAGTCCCGGGTTTTTTCTTGGCTTGCCCCAAAGCGCGAATCACGTGGATTTAAAAAAAAAAAAAAAAAAAGGAAAGAAAGAAAGAAAAGAAACTACTAGGAAATCGAGCCGAGCGAGGGGTTCCGACTCGGCCCGCCCGCCCGCCAGGTCAGACGCTTTGTTTTTTAAATGTTCTTCTGAAATTATAATCCGCGACTCCCTCCCACTCCCACGCCCTCCCCGACGTTGCGGGGTAGGTTTTAAGTTGGGAGCCCCCGGGGGGGTTGAGGGTAGAATGTGCGGGGGCGGGGGCGGCGGCGGGAGCGGGGGGGGGCGAGACCGGGGCCCTCCACTGGGCAGCGGGGAGTCTGGTGGGGAAGCTGTTTGGGTGTGTGCGTGTCTGCGGCCGGAGGAAGTTGGTCCCACTCGGAGGGCGTGCAGCGCAGAGGCTGAGGGCGAAGAGGAACTTGCGCACCCAGGCGCGATCCTCGGCCGAGGCGGGGAGGGCGAGACGCCGCGGCGCCGCGGGGCCCGCGCTCGGAGCAGGCGGGCCGCTGCGCCGCAGAGCCTCCGCCAACTCGGGGGCTCGGGGCGGCGGCGACGTGCGCCTGCTGTTTACCAAGCAAGCCCTGGGGCGCCGTGTGCGGAGTAGGGCGGCTCGAGGCACGCGTGGTCCCGGCGGGATTCCCGCCGCTCGCACTTTCGAGTGGGCACTTCCCCGGGTCCCCGAGACGGCGGAGTCTGGCCGCGTGTAGGCCGAGGCCGGGCGAGGCTTAATTTGCTGTTAATGAATCTTTTCCAGAAAGTCCGCGATCTCCAGCTAGAGGCTGTGAGTGCCTGCGCGCGAGGGCGCGCGCCGCCGGCGTCTGAAGGGTGGGGGTTGGGGGAATTGAAGAGCGAAGGAAGGGGGAGGGTTATGTGTATTTAAAAACAAACCTTAAAAAGAAACCAGCGCGCTTCAAATAGGTATTCTCACAGCCTCTCTGTGTCTAGACCAGACAGCTCAGGGTTTTCGCTGGGTTTTTTTTCTTTTTCTTTTTTTCTTCTTTCCTTTTTCTTTTCTTTTTCTTTTGCTTTTTCTTTCTTTCTTTTTTTGAGAGAAGGCGAGAGGAGAGGTAGTGGTATTCGGTGCTAGGGGTAGCCTCTTGTCGAAAAATCCTTAAAAATGGCCTGGAAGTGAAAACAGGGAGGAAATGGCCCACCCCAGAAGGTAGTGGGTGGCGAACGCAGACAGAGTTGGGTATTTCTAGCCATCTGACACTTCCTGTGGCACTGGAAACGGACACCGCGGGCCGAAATCAATCCTTACGAGGTGTTGGATTCGGTTTTGCCAGCGGAATTGCTTGTGTGGAAGGCATTTTAATTGTCGGCGTCGGAGACTTCTGTACGTGGGCACTTGGAGAATACGTTTGCTTCTCGACCCTTCCCATTCCACCCCCGACCTGTTATCTGGTCTGGGCTTTGCAGTGTCGGTTCTCGTGTTTATTTTGGGCACGATTTCACCGCGTGGAGGGATCGGGGGCGGGGGGGGGGAAGATGGCGGTGATTAATATGCCGTCCAGCTTTCACGCGAGGCTGGCCTTCAGTGTGCGGGTATCCGCCGCCCCTCGCGGGATTGCCTGGGGTACTGAGGGGAGCGCGCAGGGTTCGGGCGCCAGGCGCTCGGCAGGCAAGTCGGGGCTGGGGCTCGCATGGCCCCAGCGCTGTCCTTTGAGGCGCTGTCACCAGTAGGTGACTGAGAGTTAATTAGGAAGTGTTCTCCGGATCAATGGGCCGCACAGCTCATTAGCGATTCTCCCCAGCCCTTTGCAGGGCCGGCCGGGCCTCTGCCTCCCACACAGGCCGGGGCCCCGCGGGCCCGCGCTTCGGAGAGCGCTGCTGGGAAGCGGGGAGGGACCGGCAGCGAGGGGCGGCGGAGAGGCGAGTGTAACTTCGCCGGGCTGCGCGTTGCATGCGGCGCCGCGAGGCCCGCGCAGCCCGCTCTTTCTTCCTGCTCTCGGTCGCCTCGACTGTGTCTTTAACTCGCTCCTGCTCGCGTCGCTGCCTGGCTGCTCCTCCCCGCCTCCCTCGCCTATCTCTTGTTCTCTAAGCACGACGCCTGTGCTCCCCGCCCAGTTTGGGATTAGACAAGATAAAAATAGGACTGCCCAGCGCGCAGAGCTGTGACTGCCCCGGCAGCCGGGCTAGCGGGAGCGCCGGGGGCCGGGGCCAGGGCCGGCGAGAACCCGCGGTGCGCTCGGGGCGGCCCGCGCCTGTAGGCTCCCACCCCCCACCCCGCAGGCGCGGTCACGCTCCCCGGGTTCTGTCCGCCGGGAACCGTGCGAGCAGGGGGACCTGGGCAGGGTCTCCGCGCTCTCGCGGGTGTTGTTGGTGTGCCTGTGATAGATCGGTCTAGACAGGCATGCAGGCTCCCTCCCGGCTGAAGGACGGGAAAGGGGGGGGCGGGCCGCGGAGGCGGCGGCAGACTCCCGTGAGCAGCGAGTGAGCGAGCAAGCCTGCGGGCCCTGCGAGCAGGGTGGAGGGAAGGCTGTGAGGATTTCTCTTAACCCTTTAAAGGCAGTGGGGGAGTGTGATGGGGGGTGTGGGGGCAAATTTCCTTGTAGAAATTCCTGGAGGCTGAGTACCCCCCCAGGGAGGGGGCGGGGCGGGAGTCTGGGCCTAGGGTTTTTCTTTCTCTTCTGTGCTTGCACGCTCACATCCTGGTGCATTGGACTCGATTCTTCGACAAACCAAACGCAGCTGCCAGATGATCTAGTTTGACCCGGGACTTCTCAAGGGGAGGGAGGCGTGAACACACACAGTGGGCACCCCTCACTTAAGGAACTGAGTTTGGGAGATGCAGAGCTAGACCCCCCAGAGGATTCGTGCAGACCATCTAGTAATGGGAAGGTCGGCTGAGAGCCGTAGTGGGGTGGGGCTTCTGACTTAGACTGCTGCAGACGGCCGACTTGAGGCTGAAATGCCAGGCCAGTGTGTACAGGTATGTGTTGGAGACAGCAGAGAGGTCCTTGCGTTGTCTGCAGAAACAGATGCACTTTTAACCCTGAACTTGTGGGGAGTTCGAATCAGATATGTGCAAGGAGATGGCCTCTAAACAGGAGTTGGGTAGGGATGTGTACGAGATCGAGCATTTGTATGCACAAGCGTGGGGTCAGCCTTGAACGGGTCTAGAAATTCAAACACAACTTTACAGGCAGTGGTCTCATTCTTTCTAGAGGTCGAAATTGGTGGGTGGGTTACCCTATATATAAATAAATCATTAGTTAACACACCTCTGCCTCCTTCCCCATCCTCTTCCTTTCAGGGTTTGTGGTCCAGGGGATCCTCTAGTTATATTTAAACTGCAAACCCATGTTGGTCTAGCCTGGGAATGGGCCACACATTACTGGCAAAGCAAGAATGTAAGTAGTGGGGAAGTGTAGGCGCTAGACTGGAATGTTCAGATTAAGATGTGGGCCCGGATGACATGTGCTGAGACAAATCAAGACACTTGGGCTCCGATGCCCACATGGAACAAGAGATACTGAAGAGATAAAGAACTAGCCGAGAAGAATGTAAACACGGGGGTGCAAATACGGGGACCTATAGTGAAAATATAGAGAAAATCCCAGACTTTGTTGAGCTGGAAACTGGGGCAGAATTTCTGTAAGTGCGTTCCAGAGACAAAAAGCCCATTTAAAGGTGTGAAGAGGGTCACTTGGAAACACAAAAAGCATTCATATGCATACATCCATGCTTAGATACACAGGCTGAATGACAAAAACTACTCCTTAGCCGGCGGAGACTTTCCTGCTGGGGGAGAGCAGCGTGGGCGCGGAAGTGTGGGCCGCCCAGCCACCTTCGTGCACTCCCTCGCAGAGAAAAAACTGTGTCGTAGGCTGGAAGGAAACTGAGGGCAAAGCGGCCTAGCCAAGGGTGGATGGCCCTCGCTCACTAATAGGACTTCTGGTTGTAGTTTCTTCCCTTGCGGGGCAGGGGACAGAGCATGTGTGGAGCAGAGAGGATCTCAGAGATTTTGAGTTCTTGACCTTGAGTGGATGGATGGTGGAGGAGAAAGGAGTAAGTTGGGAGGAATAGATAGATGGTGGCCCTGTTTGCCCGGTGGACTGATAAAGATAGAACCGAAAGAAGTGCGAAGTTCGGCCTCCGGGAGGAATAAAGAGAAGGTATGCTTTCATTTTGGTATGCTTTAATTTTTTTTTTTTTTTTTTTTTTGCTTTTCTGGAGGAGACCTTGCGGGGACGGCCTGTGCAGGGTGGATTAGCAGGCGCCTGTGTGACCCCAGACGCTCAAGTAAACCACGCTAGGGTTGGGTTTGCCCGCGGCGTCGATTTGCCGCGGTCCCTCTTTGTCTGAGCCCAGCCGGGAATTCCAGCTTTTATTGGGAAGACCGCACTCGGGTGGAGCCCGCGCCCGGTCGGGCGGGGCAGGGCTGGGCCGCGCGGGCTGGGCGGGAGGCTCGCAGGCCGCCGTGCCGCCCCAGCTACGGGACGGTCCTCAGGAGCGCGAGGCAGCCCTGACAATGCCACCTCGGTGGTTTCCTCGAGGGCGCCGGGCCCGGCCGAGCTAGCCAGGCGGGGCGGCGGCGGGGGGGGGGGACACCTCGAGGGTCCACTACGGCCGCCGAGCCCCCCCCCCCCCCCCCCCGGGGCCCCCCCCCCCCCCCCCCCCCCCCCCCCCCCGCCAGCCCGAGGCCGAAAGAAACTCAGAAGGCCCTTTGTTAGGCCCCAGGGTCACACCCGTGCCCTGGGGGCCGCAGGGGGGCGGGAGAGCGGTGCTCTCGGCCAGAAAGGACCTTATCCTTGCTCGGAGGCCTCGGCCGCCCGCTCACACGGTTCGGGGAGGAGAGGCCGCGGCCGGCCGAGGCTTGCCCCGGCTGCTTTGCCGGTGGGTACGGCCCGCAGGATTCCGTCTGTTCGCAAAACAGGCTGCGCTGCCGGGGCCTAGGTGGCGGCGGCGGCAGCGGGGTTGAGAAGCTGCTGGGGCAGGAGTGGACGGCCTCCTCGGGCCGCCCCGCTGGTAGCCCAGCCGCCTTCGTCGGGAGCACTTGGCCCCAGACTTCCAGCGACCACCAGCCTGGCCCGACGGCTTTTTGCTGGTTGTCCCCAACGTGTTTCCTCTGGAAGGGATATCTGACTTTGTGTTGGATGGGAGTTAATGAATGATGCTTTTGCGCGATATTTCTGTAGAAGGCCCCCTTTCCCATCCCAAGCTCATCTGTCCCTGTCCCCAGTCGAGGAGGTCTCGGAAACGGGGGTCCCTCACTTGGTTATTTTTTAGAGTCATGTCTCCCCAAGCCAACAACCCCCCCCCCCCAGCACCCACGGGCTCGGCTCCCCGTGATTAGACTAGCGGGGAAGTCCGCTGGAAGATCCTGACAGCATAAAATATAATTTGTGATCTAAAAGACAGTTTCCAGTATAATCTCATTATGCACCACAGACTCCCGGTGTTATTTTGTGGAAGGCGGACAATGATCAATTTACATTGACCCGGGGCTGGGCGAGCTTTTAGATGGTAATTGCCATATTGATTTGCATGCAAAAAGGAGACCTGCTAAAATTAAAGACCGGAAGCTAAATTAAACTAAATTTATTGTCTAGGTGCAAACCAGAGAAACTACTGGGGGAGGGGGTGAGTCAGGTCGGGGTGCCGGGGGCAGAGCAGGTGAAAGTCCCAGAGAGCTTCCAGACGTCACAGACTGGGGAGCGATCTTTGCCCTTGTGATTTCATAATGTGAGGAGGGGGACTTGTTTAGGGTATGGGGACCCAGCAGGAAAAGTTATAAGCAGGCACCATCACATTGAAGGCACTGGGGTCTTTTAATGCTAATAGTAACTGGCGAGGGGAGGAGAGGTTTATAGGGTTATAGGGGTCTTCCTGCACCATTTCCGGCAAGCCCCTATTTCTATTGTTCTGCCCGAGCGCTCGCAATCGTGCCAGGGACACCCGAAACTCTGGCAACTAAAGAGTTTAAAAAAAAAAAAAAAAAGGAAGCCCACGGGCCTGCCCGCCCCACTCCCTCCCCTCCCCCCTGAGTAAGTTCTTTCGGAGAGCGCGCGAGTGTGGGGCGCACTGCACGCGCGCCGCGGGCAAGCCGGGACCGTTGGCGGCTGCGGGAGTTCCTCCCCGGACGCAGCAGCCCCACGCTCGGCCGGACGCCGATCGCTTAGGGAAGCCGCCCGCTCCAGGTGACTCCAGGTGGCTCCAGGTGGCTCAAGGTGCGTGTGGGGGGGGGGTCTGCCGGGGCCGCTCTGTCGCGGTGCCGGGGCGGGGGTCGCCTCCCCAGAGGTTTGGAAGGGCCTGCTCCGAGCTAGGGGGGGGCGGGGAGGGCGGAGGCTGGAAACCCTGCCCAGATCGCCAACGCCGGAAAGTTTAAAAGAGAGAGAGAGAGCGCGAGCGCCACTGGCGGGGAGCCAGGGGCGGCCGGGGGCGTGTTCGGCTGGCTAGTGGGGTGAGGACCCGGCGCCATTGCCTCGATCCCTCCCGCTGCCGAGGCCCTTGCCCGCCCAGTCGCTCCGGGAGCCATTTCGCACATCCGGAGCCTCGGCCTCTTGGAGGAGCCACGGGGTCTGAGCCGGGAAGCCCGCAGGGGCAGCCGACTGTCCGGTGTCCCTGCCCTTCCCGGTCGCCACCGAGCCGAGCGGGAGATGGCCCTGTGGAGCCTGGGCCGTCGGGTGTGGAGAGTTCCGGAGCGTCTGAAAGCCTGGGGCAGAGCTGGAAATTGGGGATGGGGCGGGGTGGCGACGTTAGGCCCGGACCCCGCTTCTGGGATGAGAAGTTGGAGAAACGAAAGATAACCCCAGTCCCTAGCTTGGCTCAGGGCTTGGCCTTTTGCGGGGACACCCCACCCCAGCCGCGGGGGAGTCCGGTAGGGCCTGGCATCTTAGGAGCCCCTTCCCTCTTAATTTCCTCCTACCCCCCACTTTGGTCCCTGGGGTTTTTCCTTAAAACCCTGGGAAAGGTAGGTGTAGGCAACTCTTTTCCAAAAGGCTTTTGCTCTATCTAATTTGATTTATTGCTTTATGTGGCAAAACTAGGGTGGCAGGCCCAGCCCTAGTCCCAGGAGTCAGCACTTTTTTACAGAACCCTGAGGAGCGACCCACCTACCCCTGCCGGTTCTGGGTTCCTGAAAGTGGAGCTTTGGTGGCGACCCTGACCTCATGCCAGGGTGTTTCTGGGGTGGGAGATGTGTAGGAAGTGTGGGGAAATGGGCGAAGACTTTTGAGGGTACTAAGAGATGACTGGGTGTAGGGGAAACTGAGTTCTGGTCTCCTTGTGGACTAAGTTACGTTGGTGTTCAGCGCCTCCCTCTTACCCTGCCCTCCAGTACAAGGGCTCAGGAAGCTTTCCGAAATTCTTGGGGCTCTCAAATGGCACAATTAGGCCAATAATTGGCTCCTCTCCGCAACTCCAGGACTGAGTTTGACCGTGGCCCATTTTTACTAGCTGCGTGACCTTGGGGGCAAGTTATTTATGGCCTCTGAGCCTCAGTAAATTTCTTCATTTGTAAGACTGGGAATAATTATCCACCTTTAGGATCAAAGAAGACTACTTGGCACATAGTAGGCCCCGAGGATTTAGGGAGTGCTTTGAATGACTGGTGGTGTTCCTGGAGGTTGCTCCTCCGTTCCCCGCCTTCCCCGAGAGTCCCTGAGACCTGCCTAGTGGGGGGGGGGGATGCAGGTTAAATTGGCCTCCGAGGCTTCTGCTCTGGTCTGCCTTCGTGGGTTCTTCTTTGTTGTGTAGTTCTTTGCGTTCTGCGCTCTAAAGGGTTCCATATGAAAGGGCTTGGAGGGGTTTTTTTCCCCCCTCCCCTAAATGGGGTCATTATATGGTTAGCAATTGATTCCAGAACCGGGCATCTATCTAGGTGCTCTCTGGCCAGCCTCCCCGTCCCTGTTGCGGGGCAGAGGGGAGCCAGTGGCCGGAGGGGAGAGACCTGGTTGGACGAGGTGAGGTGGGGTGGCCTGCTGCAGAGGCCAGAGGTGCTGTGGTGTGTTCGATAGGGATTAAGCCCGGATGTTACGAGGTCTCAGTGTGGTTTTCAAAAAAGTCTGCCAGGGATTGGTGCTTTTTTTTTTTTTTTTTAATAATATCGATATGTATTTTAAAAAATCACCAGCATGAGAAGAAAACCAGACCTGTATGGATCTAGGCCGGTAGTAAGCTACTGTGATCAGGTTTCCTCCTCGACTCCCAGAGGGGAAGTCAGCGTTTGATTGAAGCTACACTTGGTTCTTGACTCTCAGGGGATGCCTGCTCTGAAACAGGAGCCCTCCCTTTCTCTCCTCCTCTCCCCCCCCCTTTTTCCCTTCTTACCCTAAAAGCCTTTGTGCTGAAAGAGCTTCAGTAGGCACGAATCCCTGGTCCCTCTCTAAAGAATGCCTTCCAGCCTTTGCTGACATTGTTTTGTGAGCAGTGGGTTTTACCAGGCCAGCAGTTTTCCCCGCATCTTAGCTCACTGTTTTAGAGGTAAGAGTATGGCCACGATGCGCCTAACTGCGCTGATTTCCACACCGTGGAGCGGGGCGGCGGGGAGGGGGGTGGGCAGGCTTACCTGTAACCTGAAGACACCTTAACCTTTGCCCTAGATGCCTCCAGAGGGGGTGAAGGCGGGGAGAGCCAGCACCCCCGGGGGTTGTCGTCGAGGGTCTGTTTGTTTTTCTCTGGCAATAGAGGCAGAGGGTGGAGAGGGGGCTGAGTCGGAGAGGAGGGGACGGTCCGGCCTTGGATCTGATTTAAAACTTGGTCTCATTGGAGTAGCTCTTAGGCACTCAACAGTTCTGTACAAATGCAAACTTGAAATAGCTCTAGGCCTACGTCATTTAGGATGGAATAAATGAAGTACAGAAATGTCCAAACTATGCAAATCCTGGAGTCGTCTGCCCTCCCATAAACACGTGACAAGTGCCAAGGCATTTCCAGTCAAAACAGCCGGGGAACCAGCAGCCTCCATCCTTTGTATTTATTATTTTATTAACAGCATTTTACACAGCAGTTAACAAGCACAGCCGTGCCCGCTTTGCGCCCCGGCTCGCTCTGGGCAGACCGGGTGGGGGGCGGGGGCACGGGGACTGGATGGAGGGCGGTGGGGAGGGGTGGTTCCTAAAGGAGACGGTTAGCTGGAGGAGTTTGTGCAGACCCGTAAGGGAAAAGTAGCATTTGGGGCTTCTTTCTGCTGGTTCGAAAGAGAAGACAGCCCAAGTGAGCCTTTGGAGGAAGAGATCCTCTCTCCCTTCCCGAGAGGGAAGTTGCACGGATGTGGTTATGTCTGGTCTCTGCTGGGATTCCAGAAGGTGAAACAGTATCATCTCGGATCCTCTCTGCCCATCAGTTACTGGAGATTTTCAAAGAATAACTATTTGTCTACTGTCGTGAATCTATATCCTGGCGGAAAGTTTATAACGAAAAGTAATGCCTTTCTTAAGTCATAAAATGAGCCTTGTATGATTATTTAATTAAAATCTATTTAAGGACCGATTAGGCGTGTAATTTGCGCTAATAATGACGATTATGGAAATGTTCGACTTAACCAAAAATCATAAAGGAGACATTTTGATCAGTGGGGCGGCCAGTAAGTACGCAGGGAGTTGGACCATTTTTTCCAGGCGCCGCAGGGCCTGGGGCTGCGGGCCGCGGAGAGTGCGGAGCCGCCTGGCCTCTGCGACCCGGGCTCAGGGAGCGGCCGGCCTCCCTGCCCCGACCCGGAGCCCGGCCGCCCCCCCCCCCCCCCGCCTCCCGCCCCCCGGGCTGCCCACGCTTTGCTGAGCATAGAAAGCGACCCTGGGAGTCTGAACCACCTCCCTTCCCAGCCGAGGGCGTGGGGGAGGGGTGCTTCCCCCCCAGCCACCAGGAGGGGCAAACTCTGGGAGAGGGCTGATAAACCACACCGAAATCCCGGCGACAGGGCCGTGCTCTTTCGCTTTTACAATCAGCGGCGACAAACTGCACGCTGCCTTCGCTAGCCTCGGCTGGAGCCTGGAAGGGTGGGGGGAAGAGGAGGGGAGGGGGGTCCCCTTGTTCCGGAGAAACCTGCCAGCTGCTGGGCTTGGTGCGAAGGCAGCAGAGGCAGACACAATGCTGCTGTTGTTGGTTTGATCTCGAACTGTGGATTGTTAGTCTGGCTTTAACTATGCGGTAAGGGGGGAATGTGAAGGCTGTTTACGGCGAGTGCAAATAATGTGACAGCTGTTGGTGCACGAGCAGCGCCGCGCTTACACAAAGCGTGCACTATGCAGGCCCGCGGACGGCAGCAGAGGTGGCCGACGCTTTCTGGCCACGGCGTCCTCGTCCTCCGATGAGGGAAAAAGTCAGCGGCGCCGCGCACCGCCCCACGCAACCCGCCCCCCGCCCCCACCCCCCGCGCGCGCGCGCGCCCAGCGCACGCCTTGACCGCTCCCGGGGCGGAGGTGCGGGTCTGTGTGTGGTGTGTCGTGCTTTAGGGGGGGGCTTGTTCCGCAGAGGTGGTGGGAGAGGGCCCACAGGGTCCCGAGTGTCACTCTCCAGAGGGGTGTGGCCAGGATCGCTGGACCTGGGTCCTCAGGTGCTCCTAGGCCCTGTTTTTAAGATTAGGGGTGGGGCAAAACTTGCAGCCCCAAGCGAGCTTGTTGGAAACAATGTATTATTAACCGAAGGCTTTCTGGAAGTTGCAGAGAGGCTCCGGTGGCCCTCCTTTCCCCCTCTGAAAAGGCTCTGTTAACTGAGACGAGTTAGAGAGACAGGCGGGTGCCGCGCTCTGTGCACTCACCACTCTTTCCCCGGGGCTGGAAACACAAGTGTGTAGGTTCAGGACCCAGAGGGGGGTGTATTGGGGCGGGGTGGGGGGTGGGGAAAGGGGTGCAGTTTGGCTTCTGATTATCCACACCCCTTAACCTTCCTTCGCAAGCCTTCCCGTTTGCAAGAGCAAGTTGGCCTTCAGCTGCGGGACACAAAGGTGTGGCCCTGAGGTGTGCCCACGGGGCCGCCCACTCTGTGACTTGATCAGCTAGATGCCCACAGCCAGGGGCCTTCTCTGACCTCCTGGTCGCCCGCCAGGCACTGGGGGGAGACGCCAGGGTGGGAGGGAGAGCAGTTGGTGGGGGCAGTCGCCCCCTTGGCCGGGCCAGTCCTGGAGATGCAGGGCTGGCCCAGGCAGGTGGGTTCAGGATGGCCAGAGACTGTCGGGCCTGCCTCTGGGCTGTCCTGGGACCAAACGGGTGTCAGGGTTGCTCCCCTCCCCCTCCCAAGGCTGGAGCCCTCACAGCCCTGGCCCCCGGGGTTTGGAGGATCATTTAGAGCTGATTGAATTCTGTAGCTGGGCCTTTCTCTGTGACTTTGGTCCCCCGGCATACAGCCTCCAAGGAGAGCTGCAGATTGAGTTCGTTGCCCCCAGCCCCCCAGGTCTCCCCTCTCTCGAGTTCTAACGTGGACTTCTGCATCCAGTTGGGTTCCCCAGTGGGGAGCTGGGAGATGCTTCTGGAGTGATACATGAACTTCGGTGCCAGTTCTATAAATTGGTCTCTTTTTATGACGTGTGCCATTTTCTGTAGGAATGTTGCTTGCAAAACGAGTTTCGCCTTGGAGGAAAGGCGGAAAGATAAACAAGCCTGTAACGCCAAAACACTGGCAGTCTTTCCCTCCTTCCAGCTCTCTTAAAGCAGCCGGGCTGTATTTCCAGGATTAGACTCGTGCTTGTGAAGAGGGACTCTGGTTGGCTTTTTTTTTTTCCCCAAGCAAATGCAAATTAGAGAAAAATAATTTTCTTTCAACGATATGCAATGTATTAGTCACTTGTTATCGTGCTCCGAGGCAGGCCTCATTTGCGCGTCTGCCAGCTCGCTCACATCTGCTCGGCGCTGTTCGGGGCATTTTAACCTTGGCGGTGTCGTGTCTAGTCCCAGGGATCAAGGAGGAGTAATTAAGCTCAGAGCAGCTACAAAAATTCACGGGCCCCCATCTATGCCGTCGCGGTTCCACAGCTTTGTTCGGGGGGCTGTTCTGAGTTCCAAGATTGAGTAGCAGACATGGGGTTTCTTTTGTTCCTCGTCAAGAAAGTGGGAGCCCCCTCTCGTCCTTTGACCCTCGTCCCCAGCCCTCCCAGAACTCGCAGGCAGCGCACAGCCAGCCAAGGAACCCGGGTGCGGATCACGGGGCCCCGTGCGTTAGGCATCTTTTATGCGTAAAAAGTTCCTTTGTGCCTCCCGGGTACTCCTGATCGCTGTTGTTAATAGCCTCACGGTATAGCTTGTGCCTTTGTGGGGAGGGGGGCGTGAAGTGCCTTGTATTCCTGCAAGACCCTGGTGGAGATCATAGTGCAAGGACACTCCCTCTGGAGTTGGGATATGAATGGTTTATTCTGGATTTGCCCCCAGGTTGTGCAGACTCCCAAGTGGCCACCCGGCTCTCTGTGGGGATTAGCCCAAAGGAGGCGTGGCGTTTTTTTGGTGGGGGGGAGGGGAGAGTAAGGGAGTAAGGGTGATTAATCGCCTTCCACCTAGGTTTTCCTGTCCTGGGCTGCCTCCTGTTGAGGGACGCCAGCTTCCAAATGGGGCCTGTCTTGCCCACGTGGTGGTGTGCGGCACAACCGTGAAAGAAAGTGAAAGGAACAAAAAACCGAGGCGGTGGCTTGCATCGGTGTCAGGGGAGAAGGGGAAGAGTCCCATGTTGGTCCAAGAGCCGACCCTGGGTTGGGGGGTGGTGGTGCATGGCACGGACCCACCCCTGGTTTGGCAGCCACTCTCCCCGTGGATCCTTGCAGGGGCCTCCCCTCCCGGAACCCCTTCCCACTTTACAGTTGGCTACACTTGGCTTGCGGGGCGGGATGGGGGGGGGCACGTCTATGGGGAGTAACACTCCAGTCTGCTCGGAAGGATCCCAGGATGATGGCCAGGAGGGGGTCTGCGTGCGCCCACCCAAAGTTCCTTTTTGTCAGAGATTCAGCGGCGGGGGCTCGGGAAGGGGGAAGCCCAGAGGAGCGCGCGGGCCACAGGGCCCGAGGGGTTAACTGGGGGACGACGACTGGGGATTGCGGAGGTCGGGCGGGCCGCCTCCCGGAGAGAGCCGGACAGAGTTCCTGGAAGGCGGGGCGGGGGAGCGTCGCGAGGGTGTGGGCGTGTGCCGTGGCGCGGCCCCGCGCGGGGACCTCGGTGGAGGAGCCGCGAGGAGGGGCGGGCGAGCCCGGAGCAGCACGGGTGTGTGTGGTGGGAGAGAAAATCCCTTTGTTGCCGACCGATCGCGCTCGGGGCTGAGGCGGGGGGAGGGGGCGCCCTTCCCCCGCTCGCTCTCGCCGCCGCCGCGGAGGGCCAAGTTCACCCCCCGACCGACCCGAGTGGCTCTCTGCTCCTGCCCAGGCGCCCTGGGAGGAGGCAGGGAAGGTTCTGGTTTGCTCGAAAGGTCAGGGTCGCGCGAGTTTCCCATCCTCCTCACTCCCTCTCCCCTCCTGCTCCGCAGCTCAGTCTGTTACTAATGCAAAACTTGGGGCGTGGGTGGGGACGCCCCCGGAGGCAATGGCCCTGGGTTGGAGTGCGCCAAGAGACGACGCCTGGGCAGGCTGGATCTCTCCTCCCAAACCCCCAAACACCCTTGGAGGGCGGGTGGACCGAGCCAGCCACCAACCTCAGCCACACCGCCGGAAGCCTGTGGCCCTGTCCCGACGGAGGGGGGAGCGGAGAGGGGGGCAGTCGGGGTCTCCCTCGCCCCTGCAGCTACACGCCTGGGGGGGTACGGAAAGCAGCCGAGGAGGACCCGCCCCCAACCGTGCACATCCGGGAGAGCGTTTTCCTCTCATCTTCTACCCCCACACAGCCCCCCTCCCCCCCATCCTAAAATAGGAACTTCTTCACCCCTCCCTTCCTTGACACCAGGAGAGAAGTGCTGCTGTGCGTGACTCAGTCTGCTCTTGGAGCAGCCCCAGGAAGGGCTCCCGCGGGGTTCGCTTTGGGCTTTGATGAAATCCACACAAGTCTGCTGAAGGTCACCCCTCCCTGGCCTGGCCCCCTCTGTGTCCCTGCCTCCGCCTTCCCACACAGAAACTGTGCGGCGATCTGGGGCTGGCACACAGCATGCCTGGTGGCCTCAGATGCTGCTTGACGGGCTTCGGCGTGGCGGGCACTAGCTCTTGCCAGGCGAAACTCAAGTCACCAGTGCGATTCGAGCCTCTGGAAAACACGGTGCCAAATATTTACAGATGAGGGGACCGAGGTTGAAGAGGTTTGGCCACCTGCCCAGGGACACACTGTGGACAGGGGTGGGAGCTGGGAGGCTGGGGTAGTGACCGCGTTCTTGCGTGATCTCCACAGAGAGCCAGCTCTGACGTGAGGGAGTCCCCTTTCCCAGCACACCCTGCGCGCAAACTGTCTGGTGTCCCTGATGCCAGCTCAGCCTTCTGAGCCAGCAGCACCCCGCCCCCCCCCACACCTGCCCAGGCCTTCTTGGCCCCCAACTGGATAATCGCCTGATGGGCGCAAGGGGTGCCAGGTGAGAGAGACCTTTGGAAGGGGCACCATTCGTGCTTGCCTGGGAGCTGGGATGGTTCGATGGCGTCGCTTTTCGGCTCTCCATTCTGTCCATGAACTTGACACCTGTGATGTGCACCGCCTCAAGGGCAGAGGCAGTAAAAGTGGTCTGGTGCCAGGAGGAGTCCAGTGGAGAGAAAGGAGGGGTGCCAAGCGTGGTCTGGTGCTGCCTCCCCCTCCCCCGGCTCATCCCAACCTCTCATGGTCACTGCCGCCTCCCTTTTCACCCTGCTGTTGTTGTCTGCCCCGGTAGATGGCCTTTAAAGAAAAACCAGACAGCTCCCTCCGTCTCCTCGGGGCATAATGGTGTCCTCGTGGCCGCAATGGGTGGGACGGTGGTGGCCGGTGCTGCGGGGGGCTGGGGGGCACTCTCCTGTCACAGGCTTGGCATTGCCACTTCTCAGGGATGACAGCTCCTAATTTTGGTCCCTCTGACCTCTTTCCGCCAGGCAGGCTCTTTTGCGGGTGTCCATGCCAAGCCGAGTACTGGAAGCGTAACCCTCGGCTTCCAGAGCACGTGACTGCCCACGGCTGTTGTGGGAGACCCAGGCGCCCTCGTGCTTTCGGTTGCTGCGGGTCTGAGAGCCGGGGTCCACCTGGGGGGCCAGGGGGCCTTTTGCAAAGCCAGGTCTCCCCCCGGAACTGGGAGTCCAGCGGCCAGCCACTACAGTTCCTTGTCTGCTCTTTAGAACCCACTAGACGTTCCTCAGTCTCCCTGTCTGACTGCTTCTCTCTCTGCCACCTTCCCCTCCCCTCCCCATCCCTGTCGTGCATCCTTGGCCCCCTTCTCTCCCCTACTGGAGAAAGGCTAAAGCCTCATAGCCAGGGTATAGCTTAGGAACTCACACGGAAACAGGTTGGTGCTTGTAAACTGCTTTTCTTGAGTGACTTCACACGTCTTGGCACTTCTAGCCTGCGCGGGGAAGAGCGGGGCGGGGGGTTGGTGCACGCAGAGAAATAAGGGCAAACGAGCCTCATAGCGGCAAAGTGCTTGCTCTGTTTGTCATCTAAATCACATTATTTGTCCTCTCCACCGAGGCCCAAGGGTCAGCGAAGTCAGTTTTGAAGCACTTTCCCTTAGAGTTAAAAAAAAAAAAAAGACCCCAACTATTTCAACAGCCCCTTCTAGAAGTGGAGTTGGAGGGTGATGCTCATATCTCCGCCTCTCGGTCTCTTGGTTGTTTCTCACCCCAATGTCCCCTCAGCTCCACCTCCCGGAGAGGTGGCCAGGGCCTCGACCCTGGCGGGGGGGGGGCGGGGGGGGCGGGGGGGGAAGGTTTGGACGCTGCATGGCCTCCACCTCCCGGCCGCCTGCCCACCCAGGATGTTCCCGCTGGGGGATTCCTGCCGGGGATCCTCCCGGCTCCCCCCCCCCCCCCCCAGCTGGCTGTCACCCAGGAGAAGGGCCTCCTGCCAGTCCGGGCCCTGGCTCACTGGCCCTTCCCGCTCGGCATCATCTTTGGCCAGGAACCTGAAGAGTTAAAAGTCTTTAGCTTGTTGCAATGAAATTATGGCTGGCAGTGGCGCCGCTGTTTGTTCAACAGACCTCCACTTTTAAACAGTTCACAAAAAGTTCATGGGGCAGCTAGAGATTTTGTGTGTGTGTGTGTGTGTGTGTGTGTGTGTAGTCAGCAGGATCCAGCAGCGTACCTCCCCCTCCCTTGTTTCTTCGTGTTCAGCCTCCTCCCTCTGCCCCCCCACCCCCGCCACTCCATCTGACCCCGCGCACGCGCGTGTGAAGCCACTTCATTTGGACTCCTGGTGTCACCTGAGTGTGTGGCGTTGATGCTGAGAAGTCCACAGGAGGGGCCCCCGAGGGGTGGGGGTGGGGTGGGGAGAGCTTTGAAGGCACCCAGTGCTCCCAGGTGTCCCTACATCATCTTCACCCTTCCGCCAAGTCCGGGCTGTGCCTTCTCAAGAAAAGCCCTTTTTGGCGGGGGGGAGCATGAAGGCGGCACCCTTCCTGTTTCCTCACTCGGGTGCTCAGAGGTCCTTGTCACAAGGCGGCGGCTAAAGGAGGTGGGGAGGTGGCAGCTTGTTTAAGGGGAGGCTACTTTGGGGACAGCAGAAGGTTGAGGTCTCGGAGGCACACACACACACACAATTTTTCCTTCCCTCATCCTTTTCTTAGGGGCTTGATTGAGTGACCCTTTTTGCTCCTGGTGTAATTTCTGCCTTAAGTCACGGCGCGCAGCGGGAGGCGTCGGTCCCGTATGGTTGGTCCAACTGCCGGTCCCACTGCCGCAGCTGGTGACCAGGACGCCTGCCGCCTGCCTGCACCAAGCAATGTTGCTCTACCTTCTCCATCAGGCCACCCAGAACGTCCTCCTTTTGTTAGAAGGGGCGGCAGGGGTTAGGGAGGGGACAGTCTCCCTTGGATGTGCCTGTGGTCATCCTTGCACTAGTGGTAGCCTCCCCCCCAACTCGATCTGTAGGTTTGGAAGAAGGAAGAGAAGCCCACAAGCCCCCACGGAACCTTCTTCAAGACCCCAGCTGGTCTTTTCGGGGCATCGTGGCTAGCTCCTTGGGAGGAGAAGGAGACGCTTCCTAGAGAAGGCGCTCCCTCTGAATCCCACCAGGCCTGCTGCAACTGCAGAGTTCGGCCTCTTCCCCCCCCCCCCCCAGCCGCGTCATTGTTGGGCTCCAACTCCGCGCCGCGTGTCTGTGTGTGTGGCTCTTGATTAACAGACGGTGTTCTGTGTATAGGGGGCCGACGGGGATGCTGGTCGACAAAAGGCCTAGTTAGGACAAAGAACTGCTGAGGGACAGATCAGCCTGGCTTTCGGATTCAGGTCTCCCAGGTGCTCCCCCACCCCCAGCCTCGGGTTCGTCCCAGAAAGAGTCCCCGGACCCCGGAGCCTCCAGCCCGGCCGACCTGGCAGTCTGCTGCTTGTGCTCGAGTGTAAAAGCAAGCATTTGCATATTTCTCCCTGCTAACAAAGGAAATGTGTCGACTTCGGGAACATTTGGGCTTTCGGAAACCGTGTGGGTGGGTGTGTGCGGGAGGAGAAAGAAAAGTTCCCCCGACGATCTGCACACACCACTGATTTCACACTCTGCTTTGGGGCCCCGGTAAAGACGGCCCGGCCCCAGCCCAGCCTGGACAAGGGACATGACGATGTGTTTGTGCGCCGGGAATTGCCCAGGGCCATCGGTCCCAGGCATTAAAGGCTCCCCTACTTATTAACCCAGCATTTAACAGCAGGATATGGGCTGAAGCGCAGTCAAAAGAAACGGCTCAACCTCCAAAGAGCAATTAAAATCCTGCACGAGGATAAATCACGCGCCGTGATAATCCTGTTAATAAAATGCAGCTTGTCCTGACCCTTCACTCATGCAGCAAACTAGAATGTGATGTGGGTGGGGGTGGTGGGCAGAGAAGGTAAGGAAGGGCGGGGAGAGGTGCTCTCCCCTCCTCTGCCCCAGCCGCCTCCCCCTCCCTGTAGGTGGGAAATGGGTGGCTTTTGCCCGCTCCTAGCGCGCCAGTGGCTCGCAGCCCAGCAGGCTGGGCTGCTAAGACTTCTGCGCTCGCTGATGATTTCTTGTCCCCAGCGAGCAGGCGTCATGGTATTACTCAGCCGCCTCCCTCTGCAGCTCCCAGGCCAGACCACCCGGGGTCGGTGCTTCATCTGATCGAGGGCTGGGTGGGGTGGTTCGCTAGCCCACCGACCCTTTGTAACCCTCGATCTGTTAAGTCAGCCCACACCACCGCCCCGGAGACACAGGGTAGTTTGGGTTGCTACACCTGACTTGTGCCTTCCCCCAGCCCTGGTCCTCTTAGACTGCCCCCCTCCCCCGAAGCATCGGCATGTGGCTCCCCAAGATCGCAGCCCAGCACGCTGCCAAGCATGTTCCCCAAAGGCTAGGGAAGGTCAAGGCAGGCCGGCGGGCAGGCAGGGGCAGCCGGGGGTGCTAGTGGGGATGTGTGCAGTTACTGCGGATGGTGCGGCGCGTGGCCCTTTAACCCCCTCCCCGCCCGCAGGGAAGTCACGGGCCGCCCCTGTACCCTTCGGGGCAGCTGTGTTCCCCCGACTCGCAGACATCTGAGCACAGCCTGGCTTCCCGACTCTGCATTCTATATCATTGCCTAGAAAGAGGGCCTCTCTGGTTCCGTTTGGCTCTTCTTTATTCAACCTCCCGGGATTTTTTTTTTTTTTTTTTTTAAAACAGACTAGACGCTTGAAGAAAAGCTGCCATCCAAGAAGACGACATGCTTTCAGCAACCCCCCTGTATGGGAACGTTCACAGCTGGATGAACAGCGAGAGGGTCCGCATGTGTGGGATCAACGAAGACAGGTGAATGTGCCTGTCTGGCTGAGGCCTGGGGAGAGAGGGTGGGGGCCGCCCTCCCCCGCCCCGCCCCGCCCCCACCCCGTGCTCGGGGCTCCGGCGCTGAAGCCCCTGTCACCTTCTCAGAGCCGGAGTGGGCCCAAAAGGGGTGGGGGAGAACGATCTCCCGCCTAGCTGGCGGCCCTTGATTTACAGTTTTAACAGGCAACCCGGCTCAGCGAAGCATTGCCGCCCTTTAAAAGATTAGCCCCTAAAGCGGCCTTTCAGTGCACTTTCGTCCTTAATTTATTATTTCATATTTATGAAGGAGAATTAATCCCAGTCTATATGCTGCTTTAACTCTAAATGTCAGGAGTGTGGGCCCAGGTGGATCGGCATTCGATGTGCTTTTAAAACAAATAGTTTGCTCAGTAATAAACGGGGAGATGGCCACCCCGTACTCCGTTGGAGCCCCGGGTTTCTCGGTGTCCTCTGCCGCCTGCTCGGCGAGGCCATCGGCTCCTGGTTTCAGTCACCTGACAGCTCCGCTGGGCTCCCTAATCAGTGATTTTGGAGCGTGGGGTAGCGGCAGCTAAGCGGCGGGGGACCGAAGCCGCTCTTTGAGGTATCCGCTGCTGCCTGTCAGCGATTTTATCCTGGGATTTGGAAGTTGGCACTGAGCGCTTGCTTCATCGATGCCGTCTGATAACAAGTCCCAGGACAGCCGCGGCAGCCTGGCACAGATGGGCGGCTTTGCTCCGGAGTCCGGAGCAGCTGACTATTTGTGGGCTCTTCGTGTGTATCCCCCCAAAGGCAGTCACATACGGCTTCGTTATCACCAGGGAAACCAGTTTTGTAGACCACGGTACCTAACTTTGTTTGGGGGAAAAGTTTTGAAAGCCTGCCCTGGTGAGGAACACAGAAGTGACCGGTGCGGCCGGCCCCGAGACTCCAGCCTTGTGTCTCCGCTTTGGCCTTCGGCCATTTGTCCTCCCTGATGTCTGTCCTCAGGTAGAGCTTCGGAGGGCCTGCGAGGACGGTGGAGCTCAGACTGGCCTGCTTGGCCTCTTAAAACAGCGGTGCAGGATCTTCGTTCCTGCGGTGGCCAGAGTGGGGCCCTATCGGGGATTCCCCGGCCCCCTTTGCGCCCTGCCTTTCCTTTGTTTTCTCCCAGCCCAGCTGAAGCACCATTTGGGGCCAGCTTTCAACAGGGGCCGCTGGGGAGGGAGGAATTGTTCGGTGAGGGCGGTTTGAGGAACAGTTATTCAAAACTGGTCCGTTCGGGGGCAATCTATGAAAGATGGGTTAAGTGGGGGAATGCTTTCACGAAGTTTCGTGTGTCTTTTTTACGTAGGAAAATTCCTGTAAACGATGGTGACGCTTCAAAGGCCAGACTGGAACTGAGGGAAGAAAACCCCTTGAACCACAACGTGGTAAGAGACTCGTGGCTTCTGTCTGAATATCTGTGATCTGTAATCCATCGTGCATTAATTTGAATGCCGCCAAGGGGTCTTTTGGGGGTGGGGCAGGGGTGGGGTGGTGCGGGGCTGAGTAGGATGCTGCTTCTGCAGGACTTGCCCCCCCCCACCCGAGCTCTCCTTAGCCCTGCCCTCCTTTTGACGCACTGGCCATGTCTGTCCGAGTCCCGTAGCGACTGGTGGGATACGTGCCTCCTTTTCTTTGCTAAGCCATGGGCCGCCTCCATGCTCCCTGGAGCTGGATAAATTTCCCACCTCCAAGTAGACCCTTAGGGTTTCCTTTTCCAGTAAAATATGAAACACAGACCCGTCTTCAGACAGCAAGGAGAGGAAGTCAAAAGACACAACCACAGTTTGACCCCTGGCCTCTTTATTGATTTAGAAATGAGACAGCTAAAGTCCTCCTTCCCTGCCTTCGAAGATTGTTTCTTGCTTGTTATGTTAAAGAATCACCACGCTCCCCTAGCTTGGGGCTCCCCTAGCTTGGGGCAGGGCGGGCAGGGCGGGCAGGGCGGGAACCCAGTGAGCACCACCCCCGCCCCCCACCCTAAGGGGCCTGGGAGGTTCAGGTCCTGCCCCTGTACTCCATGAGGGTGGTGCTGAGAGTAGCGGAGCGGGCGTCCTCCCTGGTCCAGCGTAGAATTTTTTGCTGAGAAGGTGAATTTTCCCGAGTTAATAGATGACTGAATTTAATGTATGGGCCCCAAGTCTAAAGGGATCAACCTTTTACAGGCTTTCGGGATACTAGCTGAACCGAGGTGAGAAGGCAGGCAGCAGAGGCTTTTGGCTAAGTGGGCCAGGGACCACGGGCCCCCGTGGAGCCTCTCTTTTTAACCCTTTCTGCTCAGATGTGGAGGCTGGTGTCCCATTGACCTAGCTGGTGGTTTCTGCTCGGGACGGGCCCTGCCGCTCCGATGGGGGCGCCTCGAGTAACGGCCGTGTTCTTCTTCCGCAAAGGTGGAGGCCACTACGGCCCATCGGATCGATGGCCTGGCCGCGCTCAGCATGGACCGCACTGGCCTGATCCGGGAAGGGCTGCGCGTCCCCGGCAACATCGTCTACTCTAGCTTGTGCGGACTGGGCTCGGAGAAAGGTCGGGAGGCTGCCACGAGCACTCTGGGTGGTCTTGGGTTCTCGTCCGAGAGAAATCCGGAAATGCAGTTCAAACCGAACACTCCCGAAACGGTGGAGGCTTCCGCCGTCTCCGGAAAGGCCCCAAATGGCTTCAGTGCTATCTACAAAACACCCCCCGGGATACAAAAAAGTGCTGTGCCCACAGCAGAAACGTTGGGCTTGGACAGGCCCGCCAGCGACAAACAGAGCCCTCTCAACATCAACGGTGCTAGTTACCTGCGGCTGCCCTGGGTCAACCCTTACATGGAGGGGGCCACGCCAGCCATCTACCCTTTCCTCGACTCGCCAAATAAGTATTCCCTGAACATGTACAAGGCCTTGCTACCTCAGCAGTCCTACAGCCTGGCCCAGCCGCTGTACTCTCCGGTCTGCACCAACGGGGAGCGCTTTCTCTACCTGCCGCCGCCTCACTACGTCAGCCCCCACATCCCGTCGTCCCTGGCTTCGCCCATGAGGCTCTCGACGCCTTCGGCCTCCCCGGCCATCCCACCTCTGGTCCACTGCGCAGACAAAAGCCTGCCCTGGAAGATGGGCGTCAGTCCCGGGAACCCCGTCGAGTCCCACGCCTATCCCCACATCCAGAACAGTAAGCAGCCGAGGGTGCCCTCCGCCAAGGGGGTCACCAGCGGCCTGCCCGGGGACACGGCTCTCCTGCTGCCCCCTTCGCCTCGGCCTTCGCCCCGGGTCCACCTTCCCTCCCAGCCCGCCGCAGACACCTACTCCGAGTTTCACAAGCACTACGCCAGGATCTCCACGTCGCCGTCCGTCACCCTGTCCAAGCCATACATGACGGTCAGCAGCGAGTTCCCCTCGGCCAGGCTCTCGAACGGCAAGTACCCGAAGGGTCCGGAAGGGGCCGAAGGGGCCCCGCCGGTTCCCGGGCACGCCCGGAAAGCGGCGGGCCAGGACAGAAAAGACGGCGGCTCCCCTCCTCTGTTGGAGAAGCAGACGGTTACCAAAGACGTCACCGATAAGCCGCTGGACTTGTCCGCGAAGGTGGTGGACGTGGATGCTTCCAAAGCCGACCACATGAAGAAGATGGCCCCCACGGTCCTCGTCCACAGCCGAGCTGCAAGCGGCTTAGTGCTGTCCGGAAGTGAGATTCCGAAAGAAACACTATCTCCTCCCGGAAACGGCTGTGCTATCTATAGATCTGAAATCATCAGCACGGCTCCCTCGTCCTGGGTGGTGCCTGGGCCGAGCCCCAACGAAGAGAGCACCGGCAAAAGCCTGCCGCTGAAAAACAAGGCCTTGGACTGGGCGATCCCGCAGCAGCGGAGTTCGTCGTGTCCCCGCATGGGCGGCACGGACGCCGTGGTCACAAACGTCTCGGGCTCGGTCTCGAGCGCCGGCCGCCCGGCCTCAGCGTCGCCGGCCCCCAACGCCAATGCGGATGGCTGCAAGACCAGCAGGAGCTCCATGGACACCACGCCATCCGTCATTCAGCACGTGGGCCAGCCCCCGACCACGCCTGCCAAGCACAGCGGCAGCACCAGCAGCAAGGGCGCCAAAGCCAGCAACCCGGAGCCGAGCTTCAAAGCAAACGAGAATGGCCTCCCGCCAAGCTCGATCTTTCTATCTCCAAACGAGGCGTTTAGGTCCCCACCAATTCCCTACCCCAGGAGTTACCTCCCTTACCCGGCGCCCGAGGGCATCGCTATAAGCCCCCTCTCCTTACACGGCAAGGGGCCCGTCTACCCTCATCCGGTCCTGCTGCCCAACGGCAGCCTCTTCCCCGGACACCTTGCCCCAAAGCCCGGGCTGCCCTACGGGCTGCCCACAGGCCGGCCGGAGTTTGTGACCTACCAGGACGCGCTGGGGCTGGGCATGGTGCACCCCATGTTGATACCTCACACGCCCATCGAGATCACTAAGGAGGAGAAACCGGAGAGGAGGTCCCGCTCCCACGAGAGACGCTACGAGGACCCAACCCTCCGGAACCGGTTTTCCGAGATGCTGGAGGCGAGCGGCGCCAAGCTGCACCCAGAGGTCCCCTCCGACAAGAGCCTGAAGCCCAGCCCTGGCTGGAACCAAGGGAAAACTGTCGTCAAGAGCGACAAACTTGTCTATGTAGACCTTCTGCGGGAGGAGGCAGACGCTAAAACAGACGCGAACGCAGCCAAGCCTGTCTTCACGGCCGACAGCGTGGGCCCGAGCGCCGAGCCCAGCAAGCCCCCGGGCGACCCGGCCCTGCAGCCGCACCGCGATTTCGTCGCCCTGAGGGACGAGTTGGGGCGCATCAGTGATTTCCACGAAGCCTACGCCTTCAAGCAGGCCCCGGGCCAGTCAGTCTTCAGCTTAAGCAAGGAGAACGTTCCGGCGGGAACCAACAAGGAGAACCTGGGGCTGCCCGTCTCAGCTCCCTTCCTGGAGCCCACCCTGGGGAGCGATGGCCCGGCTGTGACTTTTGGTAAAACCCAAGAGGAGCCCAAGCCATTCTGCGTGGGCAGTGCCCCGCCGAGTGTGGACGTCACCCCCACCTGTACCAAAGACGGAGCCGACGAGGCCGAATCCACCGATGGCAAAGTTCTCAAGCCCAAGCCATCGAAGCTGGCAAAGAGAATCGCAAATTCCGCTGGTTACGTGGGTGACCGATTCAAGTGTGTCACTACCGAACTGTACGCAGATTCCAGCCAGCTCAGCCGGGAGCAGCGCGCCTTGCAGGTGAGCCGTCCCCCCTGCCCCCCCACCCCCACCCCGCCCCCCGAATTTCAGTGACTTTACCAGTTGTCAGTTCTGTTTTTGTTAATGTGGAAAGAGGATTGGGGGAGTATGGTAGGGCAGGGCGCCGGGCAGATTTGGTTAATGAAAGCTTACGGTCACGTAATATATGACACGTGTCCAGTAAGGGGACGTGAGCGGTAGCACTTAGGAGGTTCACGTGTCTGGATACTTGCCGTTATTGTGTAGATGCTAAGAGAGCTCCACGCAGACGCTGTTAACAGAAGTATTAATGATTGCGAAGGATAGCTAAAGACTGCATGACGTTTACCTATCAGTTGCTTTGATTTCTCTGCCGTTACTGTACTTTAACGAGTAATGCCTAGCAGTGCCGCTTAGAAATGCCTTACGCGATACTTGGTGGAAATGTGTGGCAGCCGCATGTCTGTGGGATTCGTGCAATTTCTTTTTTTTCCACCAAAAAAAAAAAGCTTGCTTAAAGGGATAGAGTTATGTATTTAACTTGCTAGTGAATGATAGATGTTGTATAGGAATTTCCTTTAAGATATTTTACTTTTAATTAAAAGATAAATAAAGCCAAATTGTGTTGCAATGTTAAGAAAAAAATTGGTTTATGCTTATAAAAATGGATGAAGTTATCTAAATGATCCATTGAGTGCCCATTTTAATTACATAGATGGAAGGATTACAAGAGGACAGTATTTTATGTCTACCCGCTGCTTACTGTGAGGTCAGTTCTTCAAATTTTTATTACTAGAATCTTACATAAACCTTTTGAGTTAAATTTCATTTCCAAATATAAGAAGGGAAGTTTGTGGGCCATGGTCGTCTTTTATTCATTGTGCATTTTGTTTTCTTTTCTGTTGTGTTTTTGTTTTGTTTTTCTTTGCGTTGTGTTTCTGTTTTGTTTTTATTTACCTTCAAAAGAGAATGTGTCTGTGCTATGATGTATGTGTGGAAACACATACACAGTGCGTGTATATACATCTCTCTGCATTATGGCTTCACGAGTACAGACTGTGTGATTGCTTACGTATAGCTACTCTTATGTTTTTATCTATTACGTTTTAAAATATCTCAGTCGTATCATAAATTGTGGTTGGTTTTGGGCAAACTTTTCTTTGAAACTACTTTCCTTTAAGGTAAGGCAAACGAAATAGCTTTTATGGTAAGGTGTCGTGTTTTTTTTTTTTTCTCCCCCGTCTCCCTTCTCTTTCTAGCGTGCAATGATGCGCTTCTCAGAGCTGGAGATGAAAGAGAGAGAAGGTGGCCACCCGACAGCCAAAGACTCCGAGGTGTGCAAATTCAGCCCCACCGACTGGGACAGGTTGAAAGGAAATCAGGACAAAAAGCCAAAGTCGGTCGCCCTGGAAGAGGCCATTGCCGACCAGAATGACAATGAGAGATGTAAGTGAACCCCAGTGCGCGCGGGGGTGGGGGGGTGGGGGGGGGCACTGCTCCCAGAGCTCAGGGAGGCGACGGGAAGCGGTTCACTGCTGCGGTCCTGTGGCCGGTGGGCTGCTCGGAGAAACAGGCCGCTGTCGCCGGCCGAGGATAGAAGGGCTGATCGTCCGTTCGCACGCGGTGGCGTCCAGGGACGGAGGCACCCATGGAAGACGACTTCCTAGGACGCTTCTCCTTAGCCAGGGAAATAACCGTCCCGTAGTTAGTAACGGTCTGATAGGATCCGAGCAGGAGACTGGCCGCGGGAGACAGAAGCGTGGCCATGTGCGTTGTGTTCTGTGTCGTAGCGGGTGCAGATAAGCTGCCCTGCCCTTCTTTTCAGTACCAGCAGGGTGAGACTTCCAGCCAAAGCCCGCCGCCCCCCCCCCCCCCCCCACAGTGAAGCCTCCTGTGGAACGGAGGGTTCTCGTGTTCTCCCTCCAGAGGCAGAGGTTTTGTTAAAATGGGACGGGGGCTGTTGAGGGTACCAGAGAGATGAGATCATTGTTTTCGGTGGCACGTTTGTTGGCCATTGTTAGATGTGGACAGCACGATCCAGGGGTGTGGTATAAACCAGAGGGCTTCTTCCCACCAGACGGAGGTCGTATTCTGTTGGGGAGGCCAAATGGAGAGGAAGCTAGTGCTTTTCTCGAGTCGCTCTTCGGGCCCAGCTGCGGGTCCCCGCTGTGGCTGTGGACCCTGGGATTTGCTCATGAGACGTCCCTGGCCGCCACGGTGTGTGGGTGGCAAGCGGAGAAGGTCTTTCCTGCTTTTCTTATATGTGCACGCTTGGAGGCCCAAAGGGCGCTCCAGACCTTGGAGGCCTCACTGGTGAGGGTAAATTTGGGCATCTGGCTGCGTGTCAAGGAGCCAGGGGGTGCGGAATCCTCCTGACACAGGTCAGGGATGGGAGGTGCATGTGTGCGTGTTCCGTGCTGTCGGACGTCTTGGGTTTGGCGTTCATTGGCGTCCGATGGAGTTTGGGAGACTTTGTGATCCCAGAGAGGGCTCTTCTCACTGCCTGGGGCACGGACCCCTCCTGCCGCCC
>CM052901.1:72648406-72659645 GCA_028534135.1 Potos flavus
AACACGGAGGGTCCGAGCCGCTGTTCAGTAAAGCAGCAACGAGGACAGCCCTTTTTTTCTGACTTGCCCGTAATGCCAGCTCTTGGGGAAGCCTCTCAGGGAGACCTGGTAGACGTGGGCAAAGCCGAGTTGACGGGTAGGTGCCTCTCTGAGGAGAGGGAGTGGGTGAGGTAGGCTGGGGGAAGGGAGCGCAGGGAGTTAGGCAGCCTTGAGTCTTGCCCTTTGTCTGGGTTTCCAGTAACTTGGCCAGACCCAGGGGGCTGCTGTTCTCCGCATCTCACTCACCCTGGCCTTCTCTCCAGGGAAGTTTGCGTTCTCCGCATCTTTCCCTCTGAGCCTAGAGACAGTACTCGATCTGGTCAATGGAGAAGCAGAGCCCAGACAACTCAGAAGGGCCTCCCTTCTCCCCTCCCCGGAGTCCCTCCAGGCTCGGACCGATGGGCTCTTTTCCTGGAGCGCCCAGGACGCGGCCCAGCAACGCACGGGTCCTCACCAAGGGCAGGAGAAGGATTGGGGAAGGTGGGGGTGGGGGCTCACTTTTGAAGGTGGGGGCAACGAAGGGGGTGGGTCACCATCCCCAGTCTTCTGGGGACTTGCTGTTTGTGGTTGGTCAAGAGGAGTGACCTGGAGAGGAACCGTTGTCCTTACTGTCACCTCCTCATCCAGGGGGCAGCAGGTGCTAGATCCATTCGGCTGCAAGTTAACGGGGTCGTCTTGTCCTTTTGGCCCTCGTGGCTTGAGCCCACGTGGGCTCGGGCCCTGCTCCCCGTTGGGTCTCTCCTCACAGCGGTCCATGTGGCCAAGAGCCAAGCTGTGAGCTCGTGGGAGCTGGGGTGGGGGTAGGCAGGGGCTGTGAGGAGGGTACGGGATGCCTTCCAGGCGCCTCCCCTCCCGCAGAGCCCAGGAGCTTCTAAGATGGCGGGTGCTTCCGGGAGGGGCTGGCCTGAGAGGAGCGAATGTAGTCAGAAACGCAACGGTCGGGATTTTCGTCTGCTCTTCGTGGTCAGGTTCCATTTTTATTTCAGAAGTCCAGCTGATGCCTTAGGAGGCTTTGCCGACTTGGAAGTTGATCAGTAGAGGAACCATCAGTGGCGTTCCGAAGGTGGGGCGGGAAAGGGAGACATCGGTCCCTTCCCCCGCGAACCGGGAGCAATGGTCTCCCTCGGCAGCCACTTGGCTGGGGCAGACCCGGGATTGGCCCCGTGCCAGTGCCTGGGCGGGACCTGGAAGAAGCCTCAGTGAGAGGACTTCAGAGAGGCTTCTCTCTGGCCGAGCACCTGCATGCTGGTAAACCACACTGAGTTTGGGACCAGAGGTCCCCCCCCGTGCCCCTTTGGCAGAGGCCGTGAGTCCCCACCACGTTAGCCTTTGCTGGGGGCGCTACAGTTACGTGCAGAGGAGGGAGTTTCCATCACGGGGAGCCCTCCCACCTTGTTGAGGGCTCACGGGGGCCGGGGGGCTGGCCCCCGACAGCAGGGAGGGTGCTTTGCCACCCCAGCGGGGCGTAAATGTCACTATGGTGAGGTTTCTGTGAGGTGGCGCTGTGACACAACCAGGACACATTGTGGGAGGTAGGCGCTGCGAGTCACGGGACCCGCGCCGCAGGGAGCTGGTGTTAAGCCACGAACCACACAGCCACAGCCACGCCTGCTTAGACCAAGTGACCAAGGGCGCATGCCGTCCCACCTGTAGAAGGGGTGAAAGTAGCGGCGGTGGCGGATCCGGTGGTTAGGACCCCTCTGTGTCCAGCAATCTGTCTCCTTTGCTCTCAAGGGTAACCCCGTGAGCTCTGGCCAGAAAGGCTTCGTCGCCGAGCTCTGGGTCAGGTATGTGATATGGGGTACCCCCCCCCGAGGCAGTGGCCGTGTGTCCCCTGGGCAGTCACGGTGGCTGCTCTTCAGGGTCCTTACTGCGGCGGGCCTTCGCTCAGTCCAATTGGGATCTTTGCCCCGAGAGGCTCAGGAGCTGTGGAAAGGATGGGGGGCCCTAGTCTGGGGAAAGAGCCTCTTGCAAAACAGGGGAGACATTAGCTCAGCGATGTCGTGTGGACAGGTGATTTCATCGAGCCGTGACTGTAGCGGCGGGAGGGTTCCTGGTCACGAGCCACAGACGTCACTTGTGGGGTCCCCAGGGACGGTCCGGAAGGTCAGGCCCAGGAGCGCCCTCCCCTGCTGAGCGGCACCGGCGGGCACGGGTGTGGCTTCGCTCCCTCTCGTGGTGGGTGACGGGGCGCCCTCTGCCCTCAGGCAGCTTCTACCCGGTGGGAAGCCTGGAGGAGACACGGCGGGGGTGGGGTGGGGCTCTTGTCCGCTTGTTGGGGACACCGTGGTGCAGCGAGGAACAGGGAGCCGAGGTCTCCAGTCGGTCGCTGCTTGCTGACCGCGGGGAACGGCCGGGCAGGCGGGGTCGACGTGAACTGCGCGGTCAGAAGTTTGCAAGTTTGCAGCTGCAGTGAAGACGCACCAAAAGGCTTCTCCCCGAGCAAGACGCACTTCTTTAGGAGACCCGGGGCTGTTACAGATACAGGTGATTATGAGACCTGCAGTTAGAGTGTAAAATGCGGAAGTGGAATTTTGGGAGGGAGAGAGGCGTACACGGATCAGGGCGCGTCTCAGGTGTAGGCCGAGGTGGCCAGGGCCCCGCGCCAGCTAAGCTGCTGCCTGTGACCCTAGAAGGCGTCCATCACCTCCCGGTCGCCCCTGCTTTCAGATCACCTGCTTTGAACCATCTTTCCTACCCTCGGGGAGGGGACGACGCGTACACCGACTTAACTTTAAAATGGCACACGGTGGTTCCTATATTTGTACACTGATCCCCAGTGCCTCCCACGGGGCTTTCTGGGAAGGCTGACCAGAGACGCCAAATGGTGTTAACCGGGAGGGCTCACGTCTTCAGATTTCATGCGGTGGGGCTAACATGCAAGCTAGTCAGACGGACGGACGGTCTCCGTCCGGTCGTTCAAGGGATTTCCCCAGCCTCTCTTTTTGCTGGGCTCGGCCTGTTTATGAAGCCCACCTCCAGGAGACAGCTTGCAATAATAGTCCCACTTTACAACCTAAGGGGGCCGAGTTGTAAAGGAGCGCTGTTACTGCTGGAGCAGTTAGGAGGGTCACAGAGCAGCGGGCGTGCGACACTCACAGCCCGTCCCGGCTGCCACTGAGCCTTGTGTCCGCCCGCAGCCGTGACAGCAGACCCACGTGGTTGGGTCCTTCCACCGTTGAGAGCACAGCCTCGCGAGGGCCAGAGAGAGATCCCAGCCCCCGACACACACACACACACACACACACACGCAACTGACCGCCACTAAATGGTGGTGAGGCCCCCAAGAAAAAGCCGATCGGGGAAGCACCAGGGCCGGTCAGGAGCGGGAGGGACATTTGAAGTGGCCCCCGGGGGTGGGGGGTGGGGAACAGAGGAGGAATGGGGTCGCCATATTAAGAGTGTGTTTCTGACTTCGTCCAGAGATGGACTCACACGGTTTTGCTCAGTGTTAGCAGAGTTCCGAGCTCCCGCTCCCTTAACGTCACAGGGATGCTTAGGGAATTAATTGTGTATTGGAAGGAAGGTGACCCAAACCATCGATGAGCCATTTCTTAGGCTAGAGCAACAGCAGCAGTGATGGCTCTGATGTCGCGCCCAGGCGATTTAAGGAAAGGTCCCGAGGGGCGGAGCCCACGTGGCATAGGGAGCGCTGGAGGGAGCATTGCAAGGAGACACACCTGACGGCCAAGGGGGCGGAGCCTGGTGTTTGGAATGTCGTCAGTTGCTTGCGTGGGAAGGAAGGCATGAAGGGAGTGCCAGGTGGGGTAACTGGCGTCCCCGTAGGTGCGCATGGTGTCACCGAGGTGTCGGGGGCGGGGGGGGGGTCATGGCTAACATATGCTCTTTCGGTTCCCCGGACGTGAGAAAGACAGAGGGACGCGTGGCAATCAGGTTGAATTCTTGGAAATTGCCCTTGACCCTTGTGCGCACACCAGGAAGCCTCTCCTTTGGCTTCCCCGGGCTCCTCTTCCCGTCGCTCTTGGTCCCCCTGCTTCTCTGCCTGCCAACACTCCCCGCCCCAGCCCTCCTTCTTCACTATCTCCTGGCTGACGCAAGGGGACACGGATGCGGTCCTTTCTGCAGATGACATGTAGGAGCTATTTGTTCTCTTTATTACGCAGCCTTCCTTTTATTTCAAAATAATCCCCTCAGCAAATGTTGCCCGAGAGATTTCTTCAGTCAGCCCTGGCTTGGTTGGTTCTTGCTGCGGGGTCACCTGCCCCCCTGTGCGAAGGGCCCCGGAAGGGACCTAAGCGTCATGGAAGTTGTGGCGACGCCTCATCTTCCGATTCTCCTCGTGCCCCCGCTATAAAAAGTGGAAGGAGAAAGTTGAGTGTCGTAGGTGTCTCTCTGCTTTCTGCTTAGCCGCCCTTCCTCTGGGACCTTCTGCCTCGACGGCCTTTGTCTTCCAACGTGTGAGGGCCCCGGTGTTCTGGAGAAGGGTCTGTGGGTGGCAGATTACCACGGATGGGCATGGAGGTCCCGTCTTCTCACGGTGACCTTTGGGCCTTCATTCCTTGTACTGATGTCGCCCCCCCCCCCCCCATCCCAGGTGAATACAGTGCTGGCAACAAACACGATCCTTTTGAAGCTCCAGAGGACAAAGATCTTTCCGTGGAGAAATACTTCGTGGACAGGCAGCCCGTGAGCGAGCCCCCTGCTGACCAGGTGGCCGTGGACATGCCGCACAGCCCCACCCTCCGGCTGGACAGAAAGCGCAAAGTCTCAGGCGACAGCAGCCACACTGAGACGGCTGCGGAAGAGCTGCCGGAGGATCCTCTGCTGAAAGCCAAGCGGAGACGGGTCTCCAAAGGTGAGCTCGGTCGGCTTCGGCTGCCTGCGCATGTGGCCGGGGCGTGGGTGGCCAGACCCCAGCTGCGCTGCCCGCCCTCGCGCGGGGCGCCCGGGGGAGTCCCTCTTGCGGAGCAGTGGCAGTCCCCCATTCCCGCCCTGGAGCCCCGGGGAATCTGCCCACGCCCCCCACCCCCACCCCCTGTACCCGCAGCCAGATGCAGGAGCTCGAGCCCAAAGATGGCCAAAGATACTGAATAAGTCCCCTCCCGAGAGACTTGGTGACCGGCTCCGGCAGAGGCAGGGACCACTCGTTCCCCTCCCCCCCCACCCCTATTAGCGATGTGTAAGACGATTTGTTCCCCCCCCAGGGGGCTTTTTGATTAATTTGTAGTTATTTCTCCATTAGATGACTGGCCTGAGAGGGAAATGACAAACAGTTCCTCTCACCACTTAGAAGACCCACATTATAGTGAGCTGACCAACCTGAAGGTGTGCATTGAATTAACAGGGCTCCATCCTAAAAAGCAACGTCACTTGCTGCACCTCAGAGAGCGCTGGGAGCAGCAGGTGTCGGCAGCAGAGAGCAAACCTGGCCGCCAGGGCAGGAAGGAAGTGACCCAGGCCGTTCAGCCTGAGGTCACCGCCCAGGGCAATAACAGCCCCGAAGAGAAACCCGGCAGGAAAAGGGCTGAGGCCAAAGGCAACAGAAGCTGGTCGGAGGAGTCCCTCAAATCCAGTGACAATGAACAAGGTAGGCAGAGGCCGTCCCCCCGGCTCCTGCAGGGTGGGTCACCCGCCTGCGCAAGGGCCCCGGGACGGGCCCCGGGACGAGCCGAGCGCCAGAGAAATGGACGCACCAGGTCGCGGCGGGCGGCTAGTGCTTTCCTTCGAGGTCCTTCCAGCCGGCGCCCTGGGTCCAGCCTCAGCCTGTGTCTGCTCGCTTAGGTCCTGAGCACCCAGCGCCCCCCCACCCCCACCGCACCCCCACCACCGGCCCCGTGGGTTGGGGGGGGAGATCTGGAAGAGCTGGCTCCCGCCCGCCCTCCTCCTGTCCAGGTCCTTTGAGGAAACTTGGGGCCGCTTGGCGTTTTGTGGGCTAACCTATTTGCCGTTTGAATATGGGATAATTAAAATATTAATGCTTTGGGAACATAATTGGTATATCTTTAAAAACCGAAGCCGCTCCAGTGATCAGTGCTAACAATGGGCTTTTCTTTCGGCGCCGGCTACAACTGTGTAACGCCCGCTTCTTCTCCCCCTCCCTCCTTCCCGCCCGCCACCCCCTCCGGATTTAGGCTTGCCTGTGTTCTCCGGCTCTCCGCCCATGAAGAGCCTTTCATCCACCAATGCAAGCGGCAAAAAGCAGACTCAGCCAAGCTGCACGCCAGCCTCGAGGCCGCCTGCCAAACAGCAGAAAATTAAAGAAAGCCAGAAGACAGATGTGCTGTGCACAGACGAAGAAGAGGATTGCCAGGCTGCCTCCCTGCTGCAGAAATACACCGACAACAGCGAGAAACCATCCGGGAAGCGACTGTGCAAAACCAAGCATCTGATCCCGCAGGAGCCGAGGCAGGGCTTGTCCCTGGCGGGAGACTACTATGTGGAGAACACTGACGGCAAGGTACCTCTTGCGCCCCCCCCCCCCGCCGGCTCCCCGCTGGGCCTGGGACATCACACCCCGCCTGCCTGCTGCCTCACCCTCTCCCACTTCTGGGGACAGAGCTTCCTCTTTCCCGGGTTCCTCCCCCAAATGTCACTCCCCCCCCCCCCAGGCCCCAACCGCGCAAGCCCTTCATCTCCCCCAAAAGAAAAGCAAGGGGAAAAGTTCCTCCGTCTGCTCAGGTCTGTCACTCGGGAAGGAGGGCCAGAGAAGCCGGTGCGGGAAGCCGGGCTTGACCGTGCTCGCACCCGGTTTTGTGACAGGTGACCGTCCGGAGGTTCCGGAAGCGGCCCGAGCCCAGTTCTGACTACGATCTGTCACCAGCCAAGCAGGACCAGAAGCCCTTCGACCGTTTGCAACAGTTGTTGCCAGCTTCCCAGTCCGCACAGCTGCCACGCTCCAGCTCCCCTCCAGAGACCACCCAGTCGCGCCCGATGCCTCCAGAAGCTCGGAGACTCATCGTCAATAAGAACGCGGGCGAGACCCTCCTGCAGCGGGCCGCCAGGCTCGGCTACGAGGTGAGGGGCCTTGCGGGGGGGTGCCTGGATCCCAGGAGCCCTGGCCGTGGCTCCTCGAGGCTGGGGGGGCGGGGGGCGGGGCGCAGCCCCCTGCTCACCCGGGGCTGGACCGGGGTGCTCTAGCGGGGTGTTTGCATTCGCCCCGCTCGCACTCTCCCTGCTCCCGTCTCTCTGCGCACTTGTTCAGTCGCCGCGTGAAAAGAAAGGCCTCTCTGATGTTCGCTTCGTGTTTGGGCAGGTGGGCTGCTTCGGCACCCTCCAGTCTCGCTCACTTATCTCTGATGTAAATCTGACATAACCCAGGGCTTGGCGACTGGGGGAATTTTAATGAGCCCTTTTGGATTTTGATTAGCAAGGGGGAGAGAAGTTATTAGCTCTATTTTGGGTTGCTCGTGCTGTTCCGGGCAAAGTGGTGCCCCTGTCGGGAAGGGCGGGAAATGTCGAGTTGGGGTTGGGGGGCAGACCTGAAGAGTCTTTCTTTCCGGGAGGCCGGGGTGGGGGGGGGCGCCTGAGGGCTGCTGAGGAGGAAGAAGGGGAGGAGGAGGACGAGAGGGGGAGGGACTCCGGCTGCGCCTAAGACCCACCGCCCCCTCCCTCAGCCTGCTCCTCTCCCCGACCGCCTCACGCTGCTCCAGTTGCCCTCTGAGAGATATATTACCCCCTCTGCCCTGCGCGGCTCCCCAACCACACTTGTCAGATGAAATTGTGATGTAAGAGCCCACAGGGCAAAGGCATTTTTTATGCTGGCATCAGCCCTCTGGGACTTGAATGGTGGAAAAAAGAGGGCTCAGCAGGCCGAGTGTGGAGGTGCGGACCGGGGCTCCGCCGAGGGCTCATGGGACGGGTCCGGAGTCCCGGCCCCCACGCCCTGGCCGGCTGTGTGCCTCCGTCCGCTGTATGGGAGAGCCCTTCCTGGTGTGACCGCCTTGACCCCCAAGCCAGACAGCCCCCCCCGCCCCATCTCCCTCCCCGGGCATGACTGGGGAGGAAGTGTGGAGCACGAGCGATTTCCTAGTTTGAGGGTAGTTTGGACGGTCTGTTAAGTGCGCTGTTGTTGATACCAACGTGCTTCTTCTGGAGATCTCTGGATTGCCTGGAGAGAACTCTCTGGAATGATTTTTACTTAGGGGAGGTGAAGTCCACGTGGCAGGCGATTGGCTTGCCATGAGCTGAGAGCTGCAGCACCTAGGATGACTGGCAGATACCATGCCTAACGCTGAGCTAGTTAGACCCCGCGTGCCCGGCGTTCGCTCCTTCGCTCAGGATTGGTCGTGGTTGAGAAAAGGGGTCTGTGCTCCCCACAAACACTGGATGACAGGAGGGAGAGCAGGAGGGAGGGGCTCCCCGCTTCACCTCTGATCTTGGCATTTCCAGCAGTCTCCATTTGGGCCCGGAGACCTCAGGAGACCCTTGTTGGTCCTCTAAGGAAGTTTCCCTTTTGTTTTTTTGTGGAACTGGTGGGTCTGAGGCCTGGACCAAGGAGCATTTACTCAATCCATGCCTTTTTAAGCTACGTACCAGGCCTCTGATGGCACCTGAAGCCTTGGAAATGTTTATGTCCGGACGGCTGGAGGTGGGCGGGGGGGGGGGGGGTCCTTCATGCCTCAAGTTCAGCATGTAAGTTGCATAGATCGCCGGTTTTGACGCTGAACATGTATCTAGTGACTTTTAACTCGCAACTTTCTAGGATTTCGTTGGGCAGAATTCAAAACGTTGGGGGGATGGCCACTTAGATTGGGCAGTCTAAATCTTTGAAAGTTGAAGGACCAGTTGTTTAGCACTGGAAAGGCGTGTTTCATGAAAGCACTGACTTGGGAAGAGGGTCTTCCAGAAGTTCGTCTCTACCACTGTGCATTTCTGCTTAGCTAGAGATGACGTGTGTCCTAAAAAGGCTGTCCGAGCTTTGCGTTGTGCTTCTCTGGTCCTTTAGGGTCAGAAACACCCTCTGCGTTAAAGAGACCACTTGCATGGCCGGAGACACTCGAAGCTTTTCCCTCCCGATAGAAAGGCTTCTGTTTCTTAGGCTAAAATGCCCGTGTGCAACCACATGCTTGTGCGTTTAGTGGTGATGGTTAAATTTTCTATGAATTGAATAAATCATGTTTTTAAAAAAGTTAATGAGGCATTTAATTAATTAACAATGTCGGGTTTATGGCCTTTATGGTTACATTTTGCGGTTAATGGCATTCGGCTTATAGCCGCTTAACAGAGAATTGTCCAACGAAAACAGTTTAATTTTGTTTGGAAATGGGTGGGCTGCCCTTCAAACACTCCCATTTCCAGTGCAGAACATAAGCCAAGAACTGTGTTGGGTGGACAGCAGTGGCCAGGCGAGAGGCCGCTGCCCTCCCAGCGAGGAGGCTGTAGTTCGTAAGCCCGCTTGACCCCCTGACTAGACTGGGGCCTCGCGGGCCTTCTGAATCTTCCCAGCTGACCGGGTGCCAGGAGGCTTGAGCCGTAGGTCTAGCACGTGATGTTCGTTGAACTTGGCCCTCTTAACCTCTCTAGACCTCAGTTTCCCCAAGCGTAAAAGGAAAACAGTACCACCTTCCCTTCCGGCTGTCGCGGAGGTTACTGTGGGGTAACGGGTGACATCCTCATTTGGGGACACTGACAAGTGCTGTAAACAGCGAAGCGCAGTGAGGGCAAAGCCCCGGGGCCGGCCCATGCCTGCTGCCCCTCCTGCCACCCTCCAGGAGAAGAGAGTCGACTCACCTACCCATCAGCTTGGCCGTCCTTTCATTTCGAGGTACCCTCGAAATCAGCCTGGTAGCGATGGAGGTTTCCAGGTGAAGGCCATAATTGTCAGAGCAAATAAACCCCGGTTGATAGGACACCAGGCAGGCCGCTGGGACCTGGGTAAATTGATCTGCGCACAGCAGTCGGTGGCGCTCGGACCTGATCCCGGAGCCACGTGACGAGGCCTCTCCCCGGCTGGGGCACACAGCTCATTAGCTTGCAGCCGTCCACTCGAGGCTGGCTAGTGAGGGCCTGCTAAAAGAGCAGCAGCTTCATGCGGTATCCTGGATACCAGGGCTCGGGCCAGGTGGCCTGGGAGCCTGGAGGATTGTGGGCTTTCCGGCAGGTTGGGCTCCCGAACGAAGAAACGCATCTGTGGGCATGCCTTCTTTCTTCCGCCTCCTGTTTCGGAGGGGAGCTGCCGCTGGGTGACCCGAAGCCACAGGACACCGATGGCCAGGTCTGCCAGCATGCCACATTAGGTTCACAGGGTGGCGAGCATGTGGAACATTCTAGTTAGCTCCCAAGTAAGCGGTCGCTTTTGACGGATGGCGCCCAGGAAGGGCCCGCAAGGTTCGCAGATCCCAGCTTACATTTTCGGGCGGCTGGAATGACCCGTTTTGGGTTTAACAGAGGAGTTATTTCAGAGTCGTCACGGGGGGGCCTGCTCGGACCCCATCCAGCTCCCCCTCTGCGAGTAGACCGCGTGTGGGCCGGCCCTGCGCACCCCCAGCTCTGGGAGCCTGACAGCTCTCTCCTGGGCATGACTTGTAGGAAAACAGTGCCGTGTGTTTTCTGGTGGCAAACGCCGTTCTATGTGTTTGAAAACTTTCTTAATCAAGGTAATAAAACATTGAATAAATTACTGCTCTGCTTACCGGGAGCGGTTCATATTAATATTTTAACACACCAAAGAAGTCAGATTAATAACAGTGATTCTAATGCAAACCGTCGACACAGAATAGCTTCTGAGACGGTGGGGGGAAGGGTAGACTTGTTTTGTTTAGGTCTCGAGACGTGGAGGTTGCAGCGTGCGGCTTTTCGGATCCTTGTCTTTATTAACTTAAGTAACTATGCAAATATTATATATTGATTCTGCTCCCAGTGGGGCGGCGCAAGGTGAAGGAGAGGCTGGGGTTATCTGAAGCGTTTCGCGTCCTTTCTCGATGTTCGATGTGGTGCAAAGAGAGCACAGCTCTTGCACCCTGCTTACCCTGCTAACCTAACCGGCCCAGCCCTCCCTGTCGACTGGAAGGAATGTCCTCCGGCTGATTGGATCTCCGTGCGTCGGTCATCCGCACTTTTATCTAGACTTGCGGTTCTCTCCACTACCACCTACTGAATGCGCCCACTGACTCCATCTCACGTGCTCTCACCACCTTCACCCGCATGGCGCCCAGTGGCGCGCGCGCCTCTGCGAGCGGGCACTGCCAGGCTCCGGAGAGGTCATCCTTGCCAGGTTCCCGGCGCAGGGGCCTGATGGCGT
>CM052901.1:72659745-72688346 GCA_028534135.1 Potos flavus
GGTTCTCGGGGCGTGGGGAAAACCCCAGAAGGAAAGGTGGAGAGCGATACCCTAAGCACGTCGATGGCGGAGTCTTCCAGAACGGAATCGAACAGACCTTTGTGGCACACGTAGACGGAACTCTAAAAATTACTAAGGGCTCCCCTGGACTGAAGGCCCCGGAGATGTCAGAGCCTCTGTGAATAACTGAGGGTATTGCTTTTCAACCCCCGCCCCCTTTGTCAGCCTCTGTGAAGTCCCCTTGTGTAAAATACGTGTGAAAGGATAGTCTCAGGAACACATACAGACCTCAGGGCCGATGGCCACTGGCTCCGTAGGACCTGCTGTGTCCACTGACATCCCCACGCCTGGCCCCTACCCTGTCCTTGACCTCAGGTCAGAGGCCCAGGTCGAAGTCAGCCCAAGGGTCTTTCCCGGTTGTGTGTGGGATGCAGCCGGGAGGCGGGGCCTAGGGCTTTCCTGACAGGCGTAAAATTAGCAAAACCGCAAGGTATTTGGTGTCTCTCTCGTGGTTTGCAAACAGCATTCCCCCAAGGTGGGACTGCGGGCAGCGTTCTGACCCCAGTGGACAGGGGCCGGAAGATGCTATACCCTCCTGAGATCTCACGCCCCCCCCAAAGGGACTCTGCTTTTGAGCCAGAGGCGTGCTCATTCCATCTCCAAGCTGCTGGTGCGTGGCTTTCTGGAGAGGCTCCACTTGGTACTTAGTTTTCTTTTTTAAAAAGGAGTAGGATTTATTATTATTATTTTTTAAACGGTAGAACAATTGCTTGGCTTTTTGGCTTCCGTGATGCTGTGACTCCCCCACCCCCACCCCGCCCCCGCCCCGCCCTAAATTCTTTTTTCCCAGTCTGTGTCACTACTTCCAGTTCATTGAAAATAGTTTCATTTTAGCTTGAGTTCCTCCTTGGGCCCTGGATTAAAATAGATTTGCATTTGAGAATTAGGCTTGAAATTGCCCCTTCCACCTGCCTCGCCTCGGAAAGGGTTACGTGTAGAAATAGCAACAAAGTCACCGCTTGACCTTGGGCCACTCCCAGGGCCTCCGTTTCCCTGTCCCGAACGGCAGCGGCACAGCTCCTTGGTGAGCAGCGTGCCCGGGAGGCTTGGCGCGCGCACGTCCAGTTTCGCCCGTCGCCCGCGGTGGGCACAGATTTAATCCCACTACGCGTCTCCCCTAGACCGCTCCATGATGCCGTTGAGAACGACCACTTGGAAATTGTCCGCTTGCTCCTCTCCTATGGTGCTGACCCCACTTTGGCAACGTACTCAGGTAGAACCATCATGAAAATGACCCACAGCGAACTTATGGAAAAGTTTTTAACAGGTACGACAGAGTTCGAGAAATGGTCTTAGTAGTCCAGCCATTTTCCGACGGTTTCCTCACACACTTCTGTCCGGGGGCTGCCCCTCCGTCACGGGCCCACCCTCCTTCACCCTAAGGGATGCTTGCTGGGGAAAGTTCGTCTGTTGGAGAACAGATATGTGATTCAGAGGAGAGATACATACTGTCTTTGCTTGTGAGGGCTCACAAAGTTCTTCACTTGCCCATCTAGGCTTTTTGGTGGGCCAGGGGCAGTGAGGGTGTTCCGTCTGTCCGGAAGGCAGGTGAACGGGTATGTAGGTCCGGGCCCATGTGGCTGAGAACAGGGAATATTGGAAGTGTTGTCCAAGAGGGAGCGCAGTGGGAAAGACAGGAGGCGACGTGCCAGCCCTCACAGGGGACTGCCCCCTACTTCGGCCAGCGTTTCATTCCCCCCAAACGGGTTTTATCTTGTTTTTCTCTCTCCAGATTATTTAAACGACCTACAGGGTCGCGGTGACGAAGACTCCAATGGCTCTTGGGAGTTCTACGGCAGCTCTGTGTGTGGTGAGCAGTTGTCCTTTTCCACTCAGTGGCAAGCGAATGAGTTACAGAACTTTCTGGTGTGGGCAAGGGCTGGCGGGCAGCGGGTGCCATAAGCAGGACCGAGTTGGGCAAGAGTTTTTTCGAAGAGTCCTCTTTTGACAGCAGCTGACCTCTCGCAGCCACTTGCTGATGTGTTTCTGTCTCGGCTGCCCTCCCTTAGAACCAGATGACGAAAGCGGATACGATGTTTTAGCGAACCCCCCGGGGCCGGAGGACCAGGACGACGACGATGAGGCCTACAGCGACGTGTTTGAGTTTGAGTTTTCGGAAAGCCCCCTCTTACCGTGCTACAACATCCAAGTGTCCGTCGCTCAGGGGTGAGCATGGCTGTCACGTGCTTGAGAACTAGCCGGGCTGCTGGGGGCGGGGGGCGGGGCAGGAGTTAGAAACCCCCTTCAGCGGGTGAGGGTGGGTGGGTGAGTGAATGCCGTGAACCCCACATAATGCAGTAGATCCTTTCTAGAACAGGTGTGGGGGGGGGAGGGGAGTATAGCATGGTCTAACTGCCCTTATCAGGGACCCCCCCCCGCAAGGACGTTGAATTCAGTGACTGGAATTTCACAGAAGAGTTGGGGCAACTTGGATCCTTAGGTCACTAAACTCTTTTGGAAAGGGGTCCTCTTCAGGAGCCCCCCATAACAGGCCACTGTAGAGATCTTCCAAGGCACTTGAGGTCTGTTGGCTTCTGCTGATACACCCCCTTCTCGTGTAAGACCGAAAAGAACATTCTACGGTACCTGGGATCTTGAGTGTCCTCGGACTTGGTTAGACCCAGCCTTGCCCCCGTGGTTGGGCCCTGGGGCCGCAGATGACCAGTCCCTTGAGGACGCGTACGCGACAGGGGACGCTTCAGCTGTGTGTTGACACAGGTGCTTAATGAGTAACCTCCTCCTCGGGTCCCGAAGTCGTAAACACGTGTGCTGCTACGGCGACGTGGTACCCGTGCTAGGAGTCCTAAAGCGTGGCAGGGTATCTGGGAGGAATGTCACACCTTCCTTCTCAAAAGCGTCACTCCCAAGAGGCCCCGCGGGACAGGGGTGGAGGCGCGGGGAAGGGAAGGCCAGCCGACCAGCCTTCCGTGTTGTGTTGCTAAGGCTTCCCTTCGGGAGGGTCAGGGGAGAGGACAGGAGAGACCCCGGCGGCCTCTGTGACCCCAGGGGCCTCTGTGGGCGACGCTCAGGTCAGGATACAGAAGGTTTCCCACAGTGACCGTAGTGAGGCGCTCGCCCTGGAGGGGGGTCACCCGAGAGCTGTGGCCAGACTCATGTGAGCAGGGGTTTGCCTGTCAGCCTCTGGCCGCCCCGGGACACCCCGAGATGAGGCTCCTTCCGAGGTGCTGTCCCTGCTCCTGTCTTAGTCCGGCCGATCCTCTCTTGATGGTCACTTCACAAATCCAGACTCGTCCCGCCTTCTCACCTCCGAAAGTAGCTCTTCTGGGGATGGTGAGACCCGGGGGCGGTGTCCTGGCGGTATCCCCGCAGGAGTGACCGGCCCGTCAGCGTGGGGGTGCCTAGCACCGAGCGCCTTCGGCTTGGCCCAAAAACTCGAGCCCCTCTGCTGTCTCGTCCGCAGGCCTCGAAACTGGCTGCTGCTCTCGGACGTGCTCAAGAAGCTGAAAATGTCCTCCCGCATCTTCCGCTGCAATTTCCCGAACGTGGAAGTTGTCACCATCGCCGAGGCCGAGTTCTACCGGCAGGTGTCGGCCAGTCTCCTGTTCTCCTGCTCCAAAGACCTGGAGGCCTTTAACCCTGAGAGCAAGGAGCTCTTAGACCTGGTGGAGTTCACCAGCGAGCTGCAGACTCTGCTGGGCTCGTCCATGGAGTGGCTGCACCCGAGCGGCGCGGCGCCGGACGACTACTGGTGAGCTGGCCAGGCCCACCGTGTACAGTGTGTCATAGCGTTAAACTCTGTGCATATGTGTCATAATACGACTATTTCTGTAAAGAAAGGACACTTATTACATATGGAAATATCTCTTCTTTATATAAGAGAAACGACTCCAGTCAGAAGGACTTAGCAACATGTTCTGTTTCCGTTTCTGTTTTGGTTTTCTCTTGTTTTCTTTGTTGTTTTTGTTTTTTTCTCCTTTTTAAACCCCTCGGTCAGTTTGTATGAAGTTGTTGTAATGTTTCTTTACTTTTCAAATGCACACCTGCTTCTGGGATATGTCCGTTTTTACTCGGAACATTAGTTTTCTTTTCATTTCTTTTCTAAGGAAGACAAAAATATGAGGAAAAGGAGCTGCGCACTTGGACTCAGTGTCCCGCAAAGCTCCCGTGACCGTGACCGAGACCGCCACGGTTTCAAGTGTGGCCACAAGCCCGTGGTTGGTTTGGGGGGGGGGGGCGTGAATTGGGTGAAGGCACTTGGCAATTGTCATAACTTTTATGTTTTGTTTACAGAGTACCTGCTCAGACCAGGGAAATGCTATTGGATGTAATCCAGTAGCGTGTAATATAAATTCAGACCATAGCCACACACAACAACTAATTGTATGAAACTTTTATATCCTAATTTAAAAGCTGTGAAATTAGTTTTCACGCATCAAACCGGATTGTTTATATGTTTAAACATTTTATGCTCTTATTTAAAGAAGACTTTGAGCTATTTTTTTCTGTACCCTGTAAAATATTGAAAACTAACATAATATGTTGAGGTTGCTTGAAAATGTACATAAAACTAAAAATTTTCTGAATTGTGTGTTTATGTTTGAAATCTGTGTTTTAACTTTGTAAGTAAATTCTCTGCCTTTGTATTTATATTTTACAAAAATTTTCTTAAAAGGCAATAAACCTGTTGAGGAAAGGAGAAAACCAAACTACCTTGTGTCCTATGTTTCCCTACAACGTGACTGTTGTCACAGATGCTTTTTAAGCGACGATGGTGGTCAGGCCCCCACAGAGAACTTCAGGGGAATCTGTAGTGTCTGGAAACCAAAGCAGACTGAGGATTTCAGGGGAGTTTACTCAGAACAGAGTTTCGAGTCCTGTCCTAAAAGCTCAGTACGCGGGCACACATTTGGATGTCTCTCGGAACCTCCTCTTCCCAGCCTTTTCTCTTGGTGCCCAGGTACGCCCTTACATTGGCTTTGGCTGTGACGGACTACAGTAAGTCCGTTGTGGCCAACACTTCCTCTTTAAGGAGCGATCCTTCCAGAAACCGGGGGCGGTGGGGGGGGGGCGTCCCTTCTCCCTCCGGACCTCATGTCTTTTTGTTACCTTTTGCGGTCCGGGCCTGTAGTTTTGACCACCCTGCCACTCGACTGCCCTTCCTTTTCCGGCAGTATCCATGCTGGGTTCTCTCATTAGGCGCTCAGTTTCTGTCCCATGGCCTTTTACATCCTTCCTTCATTGCAGAGACTAGAAAGCTGAGAGCTGCTGGACTCTCTTGCAGCTAGGATCTCAGCGTCAGTTCGGTTTGGAAGGCAGAGGGTGGGAGAGGCATCTTCCTGCTCTAGTAGCTGCCGACGAGACTGCAGAGCTCATCGACACACCGGCTGGCTAGAGTGACTAGACCAGCCTTCCTACATCGCGTCTTCAGAAGCAGTTGGCGCTGTGGCGGCCGCTTGCCGAAGCCCGGATGACAACCCTGGCGGATCATTCTGGAACCCAGGGGTCCCTCCCAAAGATTTTATAAGCGTGTGATTCCTTGTATCAAATCCACTGGTGCTCGGAGTGCCCCAAGTATGTTATAGGCCTGCATCGAACGCTGGGAACGCAAAGGCGGAGCAGATGGAAGGGGGTTCTGGGGGCTGGGAGGAGGCCACGGAGATGATGTGCTCAAGTGGGGTCTTGAAGCGTGCAAAGGGTGATGTCGGCAGGCCTCAGCAGGCGGGAACAGCGGAGCAGAGCTGGGAAGGGGGACATCCAGCACGTTGGAGAGCGCAGCATGTGGAATAAGAGAGCCCTCGTTGGGGAAGACTTGGAGTACCTCTGACATTTGCGATGGGCCCTGAAGACAAAAGGCAGCCAACGAGTGGCTTTAATCTATTAATGCTTCCAGGGGCGCCTGGGTGGCTCAGTGGGTTGAGCATCTGCTTTTGGCTCAGGTCATGATCTCGGCGGGGTCCTGGGATCGAGTCCCGCATCGGGCTCTCTGCTCAGCCGGGAGCCTGCTTCTCCCTCTGCCCCTCTCCTAGCTCATTCTCTCCCTCTCTTGCTCTCTCTCAAATAAATAAATAAATAAATAAAATCTTACTAATGCTTCCAATTAGAAAGAGATCCACTTTCATTGTTAAGAAAACAATCTATGCTATTGGCTAACTGAACATTAAAAAAAAAAAGTGGCCAAAAGAAAAAAAGTAAATAAATAAAGTTCTTTTGAATAGTAAAAAAAGAAAGAGGGAGGGAGGAAGGAAGGAAACCACACATTTTAGAAATACAGGCTCCTGTCCTCCATCCCCGGCCCCCTTTTCTGCCCATCTCCCACTCGGGTATCAAAAACGACCAAGTAATCGTCTGCTGAGTTCTTGTTTTTTAGGAAGCCACTTCCAACAGCAGGTGAGAGTGGCAAAAAAGGTAAAAACAAATAGCAAGACCTGTCACTCAGACCCTCGGAAGCAATTTAAGCACAAGAGGACCCGTGAGCCCAAACTATTGCAGGCGGCCCGAGCCCAAAGGAAAGCAAAGAAGAACGCCAGCGCGTTCAGCTCTTTGTATTTGGGCTGGAGGCAAAAGGAGGGCTCGAGGCCAGCTGAGGTTCCATCCCGGGTGAAAGGCATTTCTAGTAATCAAGCCCAGAAAACAGGTGGGAGCCCCAGGTTTAAGGGACGGACCGGGGAGTAATGAACTTGGTTCGGGAGACACAGGAGGTAGTGGTTCCCGCGGCTGGAGGAGCATTATAGAGCATAAAGAACGTGGATTGAAACGCCAGCGTGTGTGGAAACACAGATGAACGAGGGCCAAAGCATTGACCGTGGGTAGAGAGGAGATAGCACAGGTGTAGAAGCTCCCCTGTGGGAATCGAGGGGACACGGGTGTCGACCACATCGTGTTGGGTGTAGACAGTGAAGACGCAGGTAAGGCACGGAGACCCTCGCGGCTGCAGTGAGACCACAGGGAGAACGAGTCACTCGCTGCTCACCCCGGGCAGGGGGCAGCGGTGTGGTTCCTTCCACTTCTGAAGGCGTCCCTAAAGGTGTCCTGTCCTCCCCCTCCCGGCTAGACTGTGGCTGTGACCGCCGGAGCCTGAGCAGCCACCATAGACCAAGAAATGTGTGAGTCAAACGCTCCATATGTTGGGTCCCTGAGGCTCTGGGTGACAGGCCCCAGCCCTGCCCTGCCCTGCCTGGCTTTTATGTGGGAGACAAGGCAGTGATGATGTTGAGGCAGGCCACTGTTAATTTTGAGTTGTTCTACTACTCCAGCCAAATCTCATCTTCGTATGCTTCCCACCTGTGTGAACTTGGCCATGGCACTCTTTGAGCCTTGTTCCCTTTTGGCAAATTGGCCTGATAGTTGTTCATAGTAAAGGACCAAAGACATCCAAGTCTCCGTCAGCTGGGTTTTCTGGGTGAATGAACCGGGACATCCGTGCAAGGGATTGAGGCTCGGCTCTCTGAATTGCTTTAGAATGTTCTTCAGCGTAGATCTTTCAAGGAAAAGACCACGTGAAGAAAAGTATGCATAGTTTCCTGCTATTTAAGTTGGGGATGGAGAGTTAAGCCTAGACGCATATCTGCTTTACTTTAAAAATGAAACACCTTTGAAAAAATGCTTACATCTGGGGAAAATAGGACCGGCCGCAACTGAAAGAGGATGGAAGCTATGCATCTCTGAATTTCCTTATTGTATAGATTTGATTTTAGAGTTTCCGTCGTTTTCAACTGTAAGCAATGCCTACAAATCAAAAAGCAAAAGAAAGCAAACCTAACTTGTACCTCAGTTGGTAGCCCAACCACACAGGAAAGAACGATTTCAAATGACTTGAGAACACAATCAATTGATTATACAATCCTTTGTGGATTTACTCTTGAGGACAGAAAAGGGCAAAAAAACATTTCGAATTTGTTTTCAGTAATCCTATCCTTGCTGGTAGCGTCTGCATTGTTATTCTGAGCCGGTCCTGTTTGTGTCGTGAGATAAAGCGGAAAAGTATCTGTTGTTGGGAGCTGAGATTTTCAGCGAGGGAGAAAGCAGATGCAAATGTACGGTTGGTGAGGTTGAATACAAATTACGCAGTCCTGAAGCTGAATTAGAAGTAGTGTCACTATGAAGTCGTGATGAATTTTATCTTAAAAGAATATTTCGGGGCGCCCGGCTGGCTCAGTAAGCAGAGCACGCGCCTCTTGATCTCAGGGTCGGAAGTTCGAGACCCACATTGGGTGCAGAGATTACTTAAAAATAAAATCTTTTAAAAACATATTTCATACCAAAAATATATATATATCATAGCTCTGTCCAGTGAAAAGGCCTAGAAACAATGACCTATAGAAATGGGCACCACTGCGTCCCAGACTGTGGTTTCTAAATACCTTATCCCACTACAAAGAATTGAGCTCCCTTCGGGAAATGACTGTCCTTTGATGGTAGTTTGGGGAGGGAGACAGTTGGAGGGGAGTGTGGGCGTACACAATTAGTTGGTGGGGCTTTGTCAGGAAGACACAGCAGTCGACTTGGAGAAGATAAATATGGGCTGCTTTGAGCATCAGTGAGGACAGCTGCAACAAATACAAATAACCATGAATATATTCAAATACTGAGTTTGTAAAGGTAGACAAAACCAAACTCCTTGATCCTCCCCCATTGGACGAGTGTTGGGGAAAACGTTATCATTTGAAAACTGGCAAACAAAGGGAAAGAACCGAGCATTTCCCCTGCCTTTCCTAGATGACAGGAAATGTTTTGCTCTACGGCAGTGTCCCACCAGTATCCGAAGAAATTACAGAACGTTACCAGTTTATGACCCTTCGTGAAACAGTGGATCTGGGCAATGATCGTTTATGAATGCCATCATTACCAAAAAGAAAGGAAAATACAAAAAAGAACAACCACACTTTGTGAGCCTCCGGATGGGAAAACATTTCACCTCCTGTGAAGCTGTCTTGCCAAAAATTTGAACCTGAACACTGATCAAGCCTGTAGAGCAGTGCTCCCCAATAGAAATATAATGTGAGGGGCGCCTGGGAGGCTCAGTCGGTTGGGCGTCTGCCTTCGGCTCAGGTCATGATCCCAGGGTCCTGGGATCGAGCCCCATGTGGGGGTTCTCTGCTCAGCGGGGAGTCTGCTTCTCCCTCTGCCTGCAGCTCCCCCAGCTTGTGCTCTGTCAAATAAATAAAATCTTTAAAAATAATAATAAACTGTTAAAAAAAACCCAACATATATTTTGCACACATACACACACACACACACACACACACGCCACTTTCCAATTTCGACTGGCCCCATTTCAAGTGCTCAATAGCCCACGTGGCTAGTGGCTACCATATTGGACGATGTAGGTCTAGATCTATTCACAATACACAGGAAATACAGGGGCAGAGGAACATGGTAGGATGCTGTGGGCATGAATTCAGCACAAGTCACACTGAGGCTCTACAAGGCACATGACTCCGTTTCCTCAAATAAATTGTAAGGGGGAAACAGATGGAGGGGAACCTGTACACTAACAGACTTAAGATAAACACTAAGAGTTCCGGAATATGGATCTTCGAGTCTGATCTGAACAGACAAACTAAAAAAACAAAATATTTGTGAAAACCCCGGCGGGGAGGGGGGTGCCTGGCTGGCTCAGTGGATAGAGCACATGACTCTCGATCTCGAGGGGTCCTGAGTTCAAGCCCTACGTTGGGCGTTGCATTTACTTAAAAATAAATTGGGGTGCCCGGGTGGCTCAATCGATGACGCTCCCGCCTTCTGCTCAGGTTGTAGCCCCGTGTCGGGCTCCCTGCTTAGCAGGGAGTTCACTTCTCCCTCTGCCCCTCACCCCACTCTTGTGCGCTCTCTCGCTCTCCCTCTCTCTCTCTCTCTCAAATAACTAAAATCTTTAAAAATAAATAAATAAATAGAATTTTAAAAAGATACATTTGTGAAAACCAGCGAAATAGAAACACTGAATATTTTTGGTGGAGTCCTTAGCTTTTAGTAATACATGCTAAAATATTTATGAGCGAAATAACAAGATATCTGGGATTTGCATCAAAATCATCCAGGAGGAGGGTAAGGAAGACACATATGGATGAAACAAGCCTGATCGTCAGTTGGTAATTGTTGAAGTTGTGATGGGCACACTGGGGGTTATTTCCATTAGACTCTTTTTCTCATTTTAGTTATATTTGAAATTTTCTACGATAAAAAAATTTTTTTAGGGGGTGCCTGGCTGACTCCATCTGTAGAGGATGTGACTCTTGATCTCACGGTCGTGAGTTCAAGCCCCATGTTGGGTGTGAAACCTACTTAAAAAAATGTTTTAAATGAGCATCAGTACCTATCTTTCAGAGTTGTGAGGATTTTTTTTTAAAGATTTATTTATTTGACAGAGAGAGACACAGCAAGAGACGGAACACAAGCAGGGGCAGTGGGAGAGGGAGAAGCAGGCTTCCTGCTGAGCAGGGAGTCCGACGCGGGGCTTGAACCCAGGACCCTGGGATCATAACCTGAAGGCAGACACTTAACAACTGAGCCACCCAGGCGCCCCGTTGTGAGGGTTAAATGAGATAATATATGTAGAGCACCAAGCACAATGCCCAGTAGACAATAGGCACTAGATAAATGTTTAGGCTCCTCCTTTTAAAAAAGTTGGATACTCGGGGCACCTGGCTGGCTCGGCCGGTGGAGCATGTGACTCTTGATCTTGGGGTTGTAAATTTGAACCCCACATTGGGTGTGGAGATTATTTAAAAATAAAAAAATCTTGGGGCACCTGGGTGGCTCTCAGTCAGTTAAGCGTCTGCCTTTGGCTCAGGGTCAGATCCCAGGAGTCCCGGGACAGAGCCCTGTGTTGGGCTCCCTGCTCAGCGAGGAGTGTGCTTCTCCCTCTGCCCTACCTGCTCGTGCTGTCTTCTCTCTCACTCTCTCTCTCTCTCTCAAATAAATAAAATCTTTTTTTAAAAAAATCTTAAAATTAATAATATTAATAAAATAAAATGAAAAAGTCATATACTGGGGGCGCCTGGGTGGCTCAGTGGGTTAAAGCCTCTGCCTTCCGCTCAGGTCATGGTCTCAGGGTCCTGGGATCTAGCCCTGCATCGGGCTCTCTGCTCAGCGGGGAGCCTGCTTCCCCCTCTCTCTCTGCCTGCCTCTCTGCCTACTTGTGATCTCTCTCTCTGTGTCAAATAAATAAATAAAATCTTAAAAAAAAAAAAAAGAAAAAGTCATATACTTAAAAAAAAAAAATAGACCCCAAAATGAGCCTGCCCCTTCACACACAATTTGTACATTTCTGCAATCTAGATTTGTATTTTTCTTATCCCAACCATCTGGGGATGACCTGTTGGCTGGGAAAACGCCGAGAAACCATGGCAAATGCTAGTTCTCAAAGACAAAGGCTAGAGGGGTCACAGAAGGGGCCAGACTTCCCTGTGTATGCCTCTTACATACTTTTAAGTGGTTTAAATAATCCCAAAGCAAAAATAAAAATAAATGAATGAGGGCAAATGCTGACTTTTGAATGTAAACAGGAACAAATTGAACTTTGTATCACATTGACAACATCGCCCCACAGAAGAAAGTTAACCGAAGTAACTTTCAAGCATAGCACACAGAGTGTGCATCCTTAGTAGAATGTATTCTGACTGAGCCACTCAGGCGACCCCCCCTTTTTTTTAAGTAGGCTCGTGGAGCCTAATTATGTGGAATATATTTTAAGGACAAAAATTACTGCAAAGAGGGGCGCTTAGGTGGGTCAGTCTTTAAGCGTCTGCCTTCAGCTCAGGTCATGATCCCAGGGTCCTGGGATCGAGTCCTGCATTGGGCTCCCTGCTCAGCGAGAGGCCTGCTTCTCCCTCTCCAACTCTTTGTGTTCTTTCTCTCGCTGTCTCTCTGTCAAATAAATAAATAAAATCTTAAAAAAACAATTACTGCAAAGATACCTTAAACTCTACTTAGCAGATCTCTTGTAGTGGTGTTTGTATCGTAATTCTGAATGTATTTTGCGTGGATCACAGGACAAAGCAAAGACATCGGTGATGTTGGAAACCACCATGCGCGAAGGGAAATATGAATATAGAATGGAGGAATGAAAGTACCTTGTGATGTCGGATTTGAATTGTCAACTCAAGATTTAAACAATACAAATATGAAGTGGATTTTTAAGTCCTGTCCGCTAAAAAGGCCGAAAAAACATGGACGCTCCAGTAACAATGAGCACATCTAGCAGCGAGTTCTTGGTTTCTAAATACCATTCTCCACCATCGCGAACCAGGAACTGCGTGAAGAAATGGCTGCCCCCATGTCTGTAGCAAGGAGCCTACAGAGTGAGTCTTGCTTGTGGATGGACAGACTGACACATGTGTCGAGTCCAGACAAGGCATCATCTCCACAGTGTTCTTGTCAACAACGTGTAACCTGGATCCAATCATGAGGAGACAGATAAATCCAGAATGTGGGACATTCTGCAAGACAACTGGCCTGGCCTTCCTTTATTTTTATTTTTTAATCCATGTCATGAAAAACAAACACAGAAGGGAATGTTCTGGATTAGAGAAGATGAAGAGACAAGGCAATCAAATGCAATACATGAACCTTGCTAGAATTCTGGGACAGAGAAAAAAATTGCTGTAAAGCTCTTTGAGGGGGCACTTGGGTGGCTCAGTCGGTTAAGCGTCGGACTCTTGGTTTTGGCTCAGGTCATGACCTTGGGGTCGTGAGGTCAGGGAGAGAAGACTCAGCACGGTCTGCTTGGGATTCTCTCTCTCTCCCTCTGCCCCTTCCACTCTCCCTCTCGCTCTCTTTCTAAAAATAAATAAATAAAATCTTTTAAAAAAATAAATAAAACACTTTGGGGACTACTGGAGAAATTTTTAAAAATCGATCTTAATGAGGTGTAATTTACATACAATAAAAGACACCCATTTCAATGTATAGGTCCATGAGTTTTGACAATTTCACACCCCTGTAACTACCACTCCCAGTCAAGCATCTAACATGTCCATCACCGCCCCCCCTAAAGTTTCCTGGTGCCTCTTTGCTTTCAATGATCCCCTCATCCCAGGCAACCTCTGATGTGATTTCTCTCACTATAGAGTTAAATGGGAAATTGAAAGAAAGGCTATAAATTAGAGGGTATTATTGAGTAAACGTAAATTTTCTTAGCGATAATGACATGACATTGTGGTTATGTAAAAAAATATTCTTCTGGGGCGATGTACGCTAGGGTGTTTAGGGGTGAATTTTCATGACATCCGTAATTTACTTGCAAACGGTTCAGCAAAGAGTACACACACACACAGATAACAAAAGCATGGCAAAATATTACTAATTGTGAATCGAGGTAAAGGGTATATTAAACTGCTCTTTCAACTTTTCTATAGATTTGAAAGTTTTCAAAATAGTAAGTTGAGGGGAAAAAAGGAAAAAAATTGTAATTTTCATCTCAGCCTTTTTTCAACGCCTCTCAAAGCGGCTTCCTGAGAGAAAGATGAGACAAAGGCAGGTTAAAACATTTATTACCTTGTCACTCTTCTCCTTTTTTCTAAAAGGTATTAGGATACTGCCAAAAACAGAAGGCCCAAGAGGTTTCGTGCCCCTCTCCATCAAGGCCCCTCCTGAAGCCCAGGTTCAGAGTTTGGGGGGTTGGGTGTGGGTCTGGTTTTGGGGGAGGGGGGTGTCTCTCCTTCTCACGCTGAAGTCACCCCCTGTCTTAATTCATTCAGGCTGCTGTAATAACAGAGTACTGTAGAGTGGGGGGCTCCTCACCCACGGAGATTTCTTCTTTTAATATTTTATTTTTTTGAGTGAAAGAGAGAGAGAGATGGGTGCCTGGGTGGCTCAGTGGGTTAAGCCTCTGCCTTCAGCTCAGGTCATGATCTCAGGGTCCTGGGATCGAGCCCCGCATCGGGCTCTCTGCTCAGCAGGGAGCCTGCTTCCCCCTCCCTCTCTGCCTGCCTCTCTGCCTACTTGTGATCTCTCTCTCTGTCAAATAAATAAATAAAATCTTTATAAAAAGAAGTATTAAAAGAAAGAGAGAGAGAGAGCACGCGCCCACATGAGCAGGGGGAGGGGCAAAGAGAGAGGGAGAGGCAGACCCCCCCTGCTGAGCAGGGAGCGTGCCTCAACATTGGACTCGACCCCAGGACCCTGGGGTTATGACCTGAGCCAAAGGCAGACGCTTCACTGACTGGGCCACCCAGGCGCCCCAGACGGCTGTTTTCTTACCGTGTCCTCACATGGTGGAAAAGTAGCCCTCCAGTCCCGTGGCCTCTTTTCTCAGGACACTAACCCCGTTCGTGACGGCTCTGCCCTCGTGACCTAGTCCCCTCCCGAAGGCTCTACGTCCTAAGACCATCACATCAGGAGTAGGGTTTTGACAGGTGAATCTGGGCAGGGGTCGGGGGACACGCACGTTCAGTTCCTAACGCCCTCCTTCCCAGGGCCCCCTAGTTCGCACAAACAGATTTCCGAGGACGGATTGGGCCCCCCAGGTCTCCACCTGAGCAGAGAGGTCCTCGTTAAGTCCCTGCAGACAGGCCACCAGGGCTGCCGGGCTCGCCGCGACAGCCCTCTGCGCATACCTGCCCCAGGGGACACAGTCCACAGCTGCTCCAAGCTGCGCGCTCGCCCGGATCCGGCCCCACGTTCAGGCCGAGGCCACACTTCCTGTGGGATCTTCCCAGCCGGTGACTGAGCACGGCAGCCGTGCTGAGGCCCACTCATTCTGGCAAGACGTGGAGCTCCTCTGATGGGCAACTGGGCTTATGACCCAAGGGCCTGGCTGAACTGGAGCCGTACTCCATCCATAGTCCTACCCACCGGGGCCTCTGCAAGTGTCCCACCCGACCAGGGTGCGAAGGCTCCCCTCGCCTTTTCCTGCTTCCTCCCCCAAGACTCTTCCTGTCCCTGTCCATCTTGCAGTCTGCCTCTCAGGAGAACTAAAGGAACACACACACTTTCCCCCTGTCCCGTGTGCTATGAGAAAGGACGGGGCCAGGGTTGGCAGGGGCCAGATCTGCTTCTGGAAACTCGTGTTCTTCCTCCGTGGGCTTATATTAAAGAGAGGAAGAGAAGGAAAAAGAATGAAAAGGCCGGCTCGAGATGCATGGGCAGGCCAGGGCAGGCCTCTCCGGGGACGGGCTGTTTGAGCAGACGAGTGGATAAATAAATTGGCTTACAGTCAACCAGAGAGATAGTAGACGCCAGCTACAGCAACCAACACAGATGCGTGTCACAGACGTAACTGATCAAAATAGAAGGTAATTTACAGAAGAATGTGCATGGCATGACACATTTATGTAACATTGCAGATAGGCACAATCCCGTTATAGTCTTAATGGGCTTCTGACTAGTTAGTAAAGATATAAAAACAAGAAGAGGAGTGATACATACCTAATTCAGGATAGTTGTCACCTAGGGGGGCAGTAGAGGGAGGGAAATGGTTACCAGATGGGGGAGGAGGGGTAGGGAGGGGAAGGAGGGGGAGGAGAAAAGGAAGGGAGGGAGGGAGAAGAGAGAAAGAGAGAGAGAGAGAGAGAGGAAGGAAGGAAAGAAGGAAGGAAGGAAGGAAGGAAGGAAAAGAAATGGATGGATGGAGGGAGGGAGGAAGGGAGAGAAAAGAAAGAAAAACAAGGGGCGCCTGGGTGGCTCAGTGGGTTAAAGCCTCTGCCTTCCGCTCAGGTCATGATCTCAGGATCCTGGGATCAAGCCCAGCATCAGGCTGGGAGCCTGCTTCCCCCTCTCCCTCTGCCTGCCTCTCTGCCTACTTGTGATCTCTCTCTCTGTCAAATAAATAAATAAAATCTTTAAAAAAAAAAAAAGAAGAAGAAAGTAGGATAGAAAAAGGTCAACAACCTGATAGGAAAATACACACGATGTGACCAGAAGGATCATAGAAAATAATGCAGATGGCCTTTAAACGTATGAAAATATGTTCAATCTTGCTAATAATAAGAAGAATGTGAATTACTATGTTACCCCTTCTTACCTGTCACACGGACATAAGCCCAAAAGTTCGACAACATACTCTGTGGGTGAGGCGGTGTGGAAATAGGCGTTTTCATATATTGATCGTTGGAATACAAAATGGTCGAGCCATTCTAGGGGGAAATTTGTCAATATCAAACAAATTTATACACGCTTTTACCCTTTGGTCAGGCAATCACACTTCTAGGAACCGATCCCAAAGATATTACTGTAAAATACATGAAAAGATGTATGCATAAAGTTATACTTTGTAGCAGTTTTTGTTTTTTTTAAGATTTTAGGATGCCAGGGGCGCCTCGGTGGCTCAGTCGTTAGGCGTCTGCCTTCGGCTCCGGTCGTGATCCTGGGGTCCTGGGATCGAGCCCCGCATCGGGTTCTCTGCTCGGCGGGGGGCCTGCTTCTCCCTCTCCCACTCCCCCTGCTTATGTTCCCTCTCTCACTGTGTCTCTCTCTGTCAAATAATAAATAAAATCTTAAAAATAAAAAAAAGATTTTAGGATGCCAGGTGCCCCTGAAGCAGCTTTTGTAAAAGCAAAAGATTGGAAGCATCCCACATACCATTAATAGAGGACTGGTTGAATAAAACGAAAGTCACCTCCAAATGTTATGGCTTATACTGGCCTAAGGACATATGGAACAATGAAATAATATAGAATAGAGAGCCCCAGAAATAAACCCTCACATAGATAGTTAACCGACTTTTGGCAAGGGTGGCGTTCGAAGTTTAAAGTTCAAAGTTCAGTGGGGGAGAGGATGCTCTTTTTAACAAATGATGCTGGGAAAACTGAATCCACCTGCAAAGGATGAAGCTGGATCCCTACTCACACCCATGCCCCAAAATTAACTCAAAATGGAACAATGACCTAAATGTGAGAATCAAAACTCTAAAACTTTGAGGAGAAAACAGGAGCCAATCTTGGTTAGGCAGTGATTTTTCAGATAAGACATCAAAAGCATGAGCAACCAAAGAAAAAATAAATTGAGCTTTTTCAAAATGAAAAACTTTGGTGCTGCAAATGATACCATCAAGAAAGTGAAAAGACAACCCATAGGCTGCGAGAAAATATTCACAAATCATACATCTGATAAGGGACTTATATCCAGAGTATGTACAGAACTCTTATAACTCAATAATAAAAAGACAAATTAAATTACCCAATTAAAAAATGGGTAAAGGAGGGGCACCTGGCTGGCTCAGTCTCAGGAGCGTGCGACTCTTGATCTCGGGGTCGTGTGTTCAAGCCCCATGTTGGGTAGAGAACTTACTTAAATAAATAAAAACTTTGGGGACGCCTGAGTGCCTCATTGCTCACACGTGCCTGTCTTGGGGTGACCCGTGGGCTGAACAGGACCCTGGGGAAAGGGGACCGGTGCCGCTCGACCGTCGCCATGTCTTCGAACTTCTCAGAAGAGAAGCCAGTGATCGGGTTTGGTGTGGGCTCTCACAATCGTTCGTGACATTGATGGAAATGCTGTGTAGGCCAGATAAAACCATCCCAGTTGGGCCCCGGGGCTCACCAGTTTACAAACTCCTGTGTTTGGCCTGCAGGTTTTTTTCACTCACACAAAAATACGGCATAAAAATTTCCAGAACTGTGCTGGGTCTGGATGATTCGCCCCCTGCGTAGGGGCAAGGAGACTACGTCAAGGATCTCTGCCTCGAATGTTCCCCAGAGAAACAGTGCAGTGAGGCCAGCGAGCCTGCGGTCTTGGTTAATTTCCTGAATCCAGTGTACGGCAGGAGTTTAAAAAATTCCTTTAATTTAAAAATTTTAAAGTTTTTATTATAGAGATGAACTGCAGGCCCATGGGGGTGGGGGGAGACAGGATTTGCGTGATCATGCTTTCAACTTTCTTTTTCTGTGCATCTATTTTGTTTTTTTTTTCATGTGCTTTATAAGCAGCTTTTTTTTTTTTTTTAATTTTTATTTTATTTATTTGACGGAGAGAGAGAGATCACAAGTAGACAGAGAGGCAGGCAGAGGGAGAAGCAGGCTCCCTGCCGAGCAAGGAGCCCAATGTGGGACTTGATCCCCGGACCCTGGAATCATGACCCGAGCCGAAGGCAGCTGCTTAACCAACTGAGCCACCCAGGCGTCCCCATAAGCAGCTTTTAAAACAATATGTGGCAAACACCTTTCAGTGTGAATGAGTGTACCTCTTTGTAATATTTTTGATAGTTGACATGGTATTTTGTTGTTCTAGGATATATTTAATCGACACTCTGCTATACCAGTAAGGACTGGCTTTGGATTTGAGGGCCCAAACCAGAAGCGTGAACAAAGCAGCACATGAATAAAATAATAGTGGCTTAAATAAGATAGAAGGGCTTTTTTTTTTAAAGCAAGCTAGAAGTTTAAATCTCTTTCAACATCAAGGACGTCTAAAGGTAAAGCAGTGCGGTGTTGCCGTACCAGCTTTTTGCTCCGTCTCTCTCCGCCCATCGGTTTTACCTCATGGTTCCTTGAAGCTGCCAGAGTGCTGGCCATCATATCAACGTCCCAGACAGCAGGGGGAAGGAAGGGACAAGTCACACCTGCCTCCTGTAAGATATCTCCCAGAAGTCATCTCCAACATCTCCATTTATGTGTCGTGGATGAGAACTTAGTTGTACACAGCCATGACTCTGGGCATTCTGTGCCCCTTTAGGAATCCTAGGGTCCAAACTGTGGCCTCTATTCTTTTATTTATTTATTTATTTATTTATTTATTTATTTATTTGCGTAGGCTCTACACCCAACATGGGGCTTGAACTCACGACCTTGAGATCAAGAGTCCCACGCCCTACAGACTGAGCCAGCCTCCAGATACCATTTTCCACTGAAAAGAATCAGGGCTTTTTGGAGAACTGGCTGATTCCAGACCTGAGGCAGAAAGTACAAGCTGAGTGTGGACCATCTTACGCTAGAAAACAAGGAAACTTTCAAAGCGTGACACGGATTATGTGAAATAAGCATCTCTCTTGTCAGACAACTGTTATTATAGCCTTTCCGTGCCACATAACCGAACCTAATCCTAAGTGATACAGCAGTTTACCTTAAGAATGAGTAGTGGGGTGCCTGAGTGGCTTGGATGGTTGGGCGTCTGCCTTCGGCTCAGGTCACGATCCGGGGGCCTGGGATCGAGCCCCGACTTGGGCTCCCTGCTCGGCGGGGAGTCTGCTTCTCACTCCCCCTATGCTCCCCCTGCTTGCGCTCTCTCACTCTCTCTGTCTAATAAAAAAATAAAAATTAAAAAAAAAAAAAAGAAAGAACGAGTAGCGGAGAGCTCGCTTTGGCTGCCTGCATACTAAAATCGGACCCGTACAAAGGTTAGCATGACCCCAGCTCAAGGAGGAGATGCAAATGTGCAGATTCATTGTGTTTTAGGTGGTTGCTACACTTGTGGCGAGCATCACATAACACAGAAATTGAATCAGTATTTCGTGGGCCCAAAACTACTGTAACATTGTTACATGACTCAAAAAAAAAAAAAAAAAAAAAAAGAATGAATGGATAGTAGGAAAGAAAAGCAAAGAGAATATGGTCAAATCTGCATTTTGACTCAGGTCTGAGTTCAGATCATTTGCCTCCTCTGTAGACTAGAACAAGAAGAATGCCCTGGGTTGCCTGAAGGGTTCAATGGGATCCTCTAAGGAAATGGCTTAGGACAATGTTTAGCATGATGAATGGATTGGGTGCTAAATACAGGCCAGTTGCTTTAAGGCTTGGTGTGATGGTCAAGGGCATCTCAGATTCCCAGCTGGCCAACATCGACCTTGTGATAGTACTTCCCTGGGGGCTCCTCCGCCAAGGCTCCCTGTCTGATGAATGGCAACTGTGCGTACCATAAACCAGGGGGTTGTCCTCTCCCACAATCAGTCCAACCGATGGCCCACTGCCCTGCCCTCCCAAACATCCCCACTCTGTCGCCTTCTAGCCACATGTATGGCTCCCCCTCCTGCCCCATCTCCTTCCTTTTCCATCCACCCTGCTTCCTGAGAGCTCATTTCAAAAGCAGATCCCATCGAGTCACTACTGCTCTTGACTTTCTAGAACTTTCCATGGTTTTTACAGAGAGGTGCCCCCCCCCCAGACCTGCATGGTCCAACTCTTGTCTACTCCTCTTCGACTATCTTGGCCCCCCTTCTCTCTCTTCGCACATGCAGTTCCCTCTGCCTGGAAACACTCCCCCCACCCCCACGTCTGGTGGAATTTCAAGTCTTGGCTTAAGTTCACTTTTCCGGGGAAGCTGTATCCGGCTTCTGTATCCCTCTTTATAAACTCTTTTGCCCCCACACATAGTTATTGGTTTTTTTCCAAAGATCTTATTTTTGTAAATCATCTCTACACCCAATGTGGGGCTTGAACTCACGACCCCGAGATCAAGAGTCACATGCTCTACCAACTGAGCCAGCCAGGTGCCCCATGTTTCTTTTTAAATAAATTAATGATCATGCACATGATTAGACAGGAACATATGTGGTTGTGTGTGTGTGTTTAAAGATTTATTTATTTTAGAGAGAGAGAGAGAGAAAGAGTACGCGCACACACATGCACGTTCAGGGGTGGGGGTAGGGGGCAGGGGCAGAGGGAGAGACTCTTCAAGCTGACTGCCCGCTGAGTTGGGAGCCTGACACGGGGCTCCATCCCACGACCCATGAGATCATGACCTGAGCCCAAACCAAGAGTCCGACGCTTAACCGACTGAGCCACCCAGGCGCCCCTGAAAAGGCCACTAAAGCTTGCTTTCAAAAGCAACAGTCCGTGGGTCAATTGTAGGGGCCACAAATGCACACAGAAAGGAAGCATGGAAGAAAGACAAAGCCTAATGGTTGGACAATGAGTATTTGTAACTTTGGATAAAATTTCTACACAGAAGGTGTAGGGTCTCCGAGTCGTCGGTGGGCAAGAAAAGCTGCATCGGGGGTTGAGCGCAGCGCAGCGCAGACGAAATCACCAATGTCAAAGATTTGTGGGGAGTTTGAATAAGAGAGCTTTGGGGGGTGCCTGGGTGGCTCAGTGGGTTAAGCCTCTGCCTTCGGCCCAGGTCATGATCTCAGGGTCCTGGGATCGAGCCCCGCATCGGGCTCTCTGCTCAGCAGGGAGCCTGCTTCCCCCTCTCTCTCTCTGCCTGCCTCTCTGCCTACTTGTGATCTCTCTCTCTGTCAAATAAATAGGTGGAATCTTAAAAAAAAAAAGAGAGAGAGAGAAAGAGAGCTTTGGGATGTGATGGTTGAGGGCAAAACAGTCTCAACTAATCCATTATTTTAATACTATATGCTTTTATGTACATGTAGGTAATTGTGATGGCTTAAAAAATACGTCTTTAACATCTCTCCCTTCAAGAGGTAGAGCCAAGGGGCTCCTGGGTGGCTCAGTCTGTTAAGTGTCTGCCTTCAGCTCAGGTCATGATCCCAGGGTCCTGGGATCGAGCCCCGCATCGGGCTCCCTGCTCAGCAGGGAACCTGCTTCTCCCTCTCCCCCTGCTCATGCTCTGTCTCTCACTCTCTCTCTTTCAGATAAATAAAATCTTAAAAAAAAAAAAGAGGTAGAGGCGAGTTCTCTTTTCCTTGTCTGTGGGCTAGACCTGGTAGCTGGCTTCTAGGGAATACAACAAAGGGGAACATGGGGGTGCCTGGCTGGCTCAGTTGGTGAAGCATCCAACTCTTGGTTTCGGCTCAGGTCCTGAGCTCATGGCTCATGAGATGGAGCCCCGTGTCGGGCTTTGTGCTCAGCACGAGTCTGCTTGGATAGCCTCTCCCTCTGCCCCTTTCCCCACTTGTGTTCTCTCTCTCTCAAATAAATACATAGATCTTAAAAAAAAAACCAAAACACCAAAACCCCACAAATCTGTGATAGAGTCATTGCGACCACAGATTCTTTGACGCTTCCGTCATTGAGAGCCTGTAACCAGGCTGACCTGAAAGAGATTTGCCCGAGCAATAGAACATGGCACAAGGAACATTCTGGAACTTTTTTTTTTTAATTGAGGTGCAATTGACAATAACATTCTATTCATTTCAGATGTACAACACAAAGCTGTCATACTTGTAGGTATTGTGAAACCGCTGTAAGTCTAGGTAACATCTTGTGACATTTTGCAGAGTTACAAAATTGTTTTTTTTCTTGTGATGAGAACTTTTAAGATTTACTTTCCTAGCAACTTTCAAATATGTCATATGGTATTGGTATTATTAACTACTGTTGCCATGCTGTACGTGATATCTTCATGACTTATTTATTTCATAACTGGGAGTGTGTATCTTGTGACCCCTTTTGCCTACTTCGCCTACTCCACATTCTGGAAATTCTAAGGTTGGGTCACAAAAAGCCTGGCAGCTTCTTCCTTATTCTCTGGAACACTTTTTTTTTTTTTTTTTTTTTGAGAGAGAGAGAAAGAGAGAGAGGGAGTAGGGGTAGGGGCAAAGGGAGAAGCAGACTCCGCCCTGAGAGCCAACATGGGACTCAATCCCAGGACCCTGGGATCATGACCTGAGCTGAAGTCAGATGCTTAACCCACTGAGCCCCCCAAGGGCCCCTGGAGCACTCTTTTTGGAGCTCTGAGCCACCATGTATGAAGTCCCCATCCCAGAGGCTGCTGTGATGGAGAGCTCGCTTGGACAGAGCACGTGGAGATGCTGGGATATTGCTTAGAGGCACAGGCAAATGCTCAAGAAGTCCCACTCATCTGGATCATTCCATCTGAGGCCCCTGACATTGCCCGGAATAGAGAGACAAGACCGTCCGCCGAGCCCGGCCCTCACGGCAGGTTCAAGAGCAAAAGAAATGACCTTTGCTGTTTTCAGCCACTAAATTTGGAGGCAATTTGTTACATGGCGAAGATAACCAGAACACTAATTGATGTGCCTCTTTAATTAGGAATTAAATAACGAGATCTAGCAGCGGGTCTAACAAACACCATAATTTCGAATTAGTGATGAGTGTAATCAATATATTGAGATATTGGCATCAGCTATAATGCGATATGAAAGTCTCTGTGATTTTGATTGGTGACCAAGTCATAGATGCTACTAATACAGTTATAATCGCCTCCCACATGCACAGCCAAAGGAAATGCTAACTTTCAGTTAAAGAGGAATGAAAAGAACAGTAAAAAGGTTTCCCATCCAAGTTCACAAGTCCCCCGAATTCTAGCTGCAGATCCCAAGTTAAGAAGCCCTATTTCTGAGAGAAATCGGGGCATCCCTTTGATGACGGATTCTGTCCTTCTTAAGAATTCAGCGAAGTTGCTTTTATAGAGAGCCGAGCAGACTGTATTTTTAAATGTGTTTTACCGGAAGCTTTAAAAATACCCGTTTTTCATTCTTCTCACTTTCTGATGTTCTTTCTCATTTTTCTTCTACGGCAGCTCTTGCTCTCCCTTAGTGCTTTCTCCTCCTCTCCGTCCCCACAACCCAGGGGGTCAGGCCCCCCGTACCGCCCCCCCCCCCCCACCACACAGAAGGTTCCTGTAGTCTTCAGTCATGCCCGCTGCCGCCCACCCACTGCCCTGCTGGGGGGGGGGGGCGCTTCTAGAACACAAGTGCAAGGCCGTCCTCTCCAGCTCCCAAGTGGACTCGGTGAGCAAAGGGGAGACACGTCTCTATGATAAAAATATGCCGGCAGCAGATTCCTCTCTCCTCGCCACACTTCCCTGATAGCTCCCCAGTGCTCAGGCGGGTTCTAACCCCTCTGGGTTTGCTTTTCCACATCCAGCCTCTGGGAACACCTTCCCGCATTCATCCCCAAGGCTAATTCAGACATCTTTGTGAAGACCAGCAAGGCTGGCATCACCTTCTCCAGGAAGCTCTTCCTTTCTTTTCTTTTCTTTTTCTTTTCTTTCTTTTCTTTTCTCTTTTCTTTTCTTTCTTTTCTTCTTTTTCTTTTCTCTTTTCTTTCCTTTTCTTTCTTTTTCCATCCCCTCCCTTCCCTTCCCTTTTTTTCCAGGAAGCTTTTCTTAAGCTCCCCACCCTGAGATGAATTAACCACTTCTCTCCCTCATCTGCCCACCCACTCTATGGAAGGGTGGATTTTTTTCCTTGCACATTTTAGCACATTTAGCACACACACAGAAAAGCTCATGTACCCTAAGTGAGTCACTCAAAGGATTGTCATAAACCAAAAAGACTTGTCACACTGGTGTGCAGGTGACAAGGGACAGAACTTTTCCCACCTTTCGGAGGCGTCCCTTGTGTCTCCTCCTGGTCACTATGCCCTCCTTCCAGAGGGTAACTGTTATCCCGACCTCTAACTGCCAAGGCGATTTTTAAACTTCGCATATGCGGAATCCTGTAGCGTGTGCCTTTCCATGCTCCGCTTCTCCCGCTCAGTGTCGTGTTGATGAGATCCCTCCGTATTGCTGTGTGTGATTTCGGATTGCTTATCTTCACCGCTGTATGGTATTCCATGGTGGGAAGACACCAGTTTCTTTCTCTATTTTGCTGTTGATGGGCATTTGGCTTGTTTCCAGTTTAGGCCATTACCAACAGCACCGCAGCCAACCCTATCTTTTGGTGAACATGGGTACACAATTCCGGTTGCGTTTATACCCAGTAACCTACAAAGACTTGTGGCAATGTCTGCAACTCTTTATTGCACAACACTATACTTTGTGTTCCTGCTTCCCTCTTCTACATTGGGAGCATCTCTACCCATGGGCCCCGTCTTACATTTTTTGGTATCATGGCCGTCTAGCTTATAGTAGCTGTGAGATACGTATTGTTCAAATGAATGGATACTGAAGGCTGACAAACTGCTAGAAGAAGTTATTCCTTCTGTGGTCTTTATATTGTCTCATCCTTCTATTCTTAGATTCTCCCAGATTCTGTTTTTGACTATTTATACTTTTATATTGGTGTGTTACCTCTTTTTTTTTTTTTAACAAATTTACTCAAATCCTTTGTGGAAGAGTGTGAAATACACACACACACACACACACACACACACACACACACACACACACGGCATTCCTCTTCCCATCTAAGCTCATAGAAAAGAATGGAACAAAGCAATCTGAGGGGCGCCTGGGTGGGCTCGGTCGGTTAAGTGTCTGCCTTTGGCTCAGGTCATGGTCCCGGAATCCTGGGTTCGGGCCCCACATCGGGGTTCCCTGCTTGGCGGGGAGTGTATTTCTCTCTCTCCCTCTTCCCCTCCTCCCCCCGCTCATCATCTCTTGCTTGCTCGCTTGCTCGCTCATGCTCTCAAATAAAGTCTTTAGGAAAAACACACACAGACACAAAAGTAATTTGAATATGGGACGGTTTACCCACTCTTTTCGAGAAGGAGAGTCTCGGCGACACTACCAAGTCCCTGTCCCTGTGACAGGAAGCAACCTGAGTCATTTAGGTCACCCTTCAAATGTTTTATCATTTTGGTCGTTGAAAAATGCCATGCACATAGAAATGTTCTTGAATCTTTAAGTCCCACTTCGGGGCATACCTATAGGAGATTCGCTCCTCTAGAACTCAGTCACCCTGGTTTTGCTCTTCACGCTTTTGGTGACTTCTGGTAGGGTGTGAATGTGCGTTTTCTTTCATTCTGACTGTCTCTAAGCACGGCTCCTCTCGCTAAGTTAAAATGGTAACGAATTCTTACAAAGATCCGACTTTGAACCATAAAGCGATCAAAGAACTATTTAATACTGTTTTACTTCTTCTGCTAGCTTATCATCCCCTGTTCTTGCCGGAAACATGATTTTGCTGTATATTTAGCTCACTTTTTTCTCCGGCTCCCCGCAATGTGATGTAGGTTGCGTTCCTCACGGCAAATTTAGGTAATGGTTCTCAAGGTTGAGAGAAAGGGGCGGGTGTCTTCTTTTGTGGTTAGAGGAGGCACATTCACCCAATCTAGGCAAAAGAGAAATGTTTCATGTCATTAGAATGGTTTAGAGCTATGTCGGAATGCAAGACTGGCTCATGTATTAGTTATGTGTTGCTGCGTAACAAGCTGCCCCGCAATTCGGTGGCTTAAAACAACAAACATTTATTATCCCAGCGTTTCCGTGGGTCAGGAATTCTGGAGCCGCTTAGCTTAGCTGAATTGTTGTGGCTCAGGAACTCTCATGAGGTTGCGGTCAAGATGTTGTTTGGGGGGGATGCCTGGGTGGCTCAGTCGGTTAAACGTCCGATTCTTGATTTTGGCTCAGGTCGTGATCTCAGGGTCGTGGGATCGAGCCCTGCACTCAGCAAGGAGTCGGCTGGAGATTCTCTCTCCCTCTGCCTCTGTCCCTTCCCCCTGCTTGTGGGGGTGCACATGCACTCTCTGTCTCTCTCTCTCTTTCTCAAATAAATAAATCTTAAAGAAAAAGATGTTGGTTGGGGCTGCCCTCGTCTGAGGGTTCTGCTGGGGCTCAAGGCATTCTTCTGAGATGGCTCATTCCCAAGGCTGTTGGCAAGAGACCTCAGTTCATTGCCGCTTGGCTCGCCCCACAGGGATGCTTGAATGTGCGCGGGACAGGGCCGCTGGTTTCCCCCAGGGAGCGAGGAGGAAGCCACAACGCCTTGTATATCCTACTCATGGATGTCACCTACAGTCACATTCCATCCATTAGAAGTGAGTCACTAAGTACCGCCTACAACTACGGAAAGGGAAAAATCAGGCTCCACCTTTTGAAGGGAGGAGATGCAAAGAATTTGTGGACATATTTAAAAACCAGCACAGATGGTAAGTAAGTTAATTGGATCCAATCAAGTGGTGAGGCGACGTGGACGGGGACTACACATTTCCCTCTCCTCCAATCAGATGACAGAGCGCAGAGAGCTCAGCGGTTAGAAAAGAAGCAGCGTGGCATTTGCCTTGAACTTGGAACCTGAGGTTAAGAAAATAATTCCACCTGAAGGGGATGGCCTTGGAGCTTCAGTTGTCATAGCAACTATAAACAGGATTAAAAAGGGCTCTGCTGGGGTCTGTCTGGGCCGTAAGCAAATTTTCCCAGGAGATCTGTAGGTCCCATATCCTGCGTCCTGTGGCCTCCAGTTTCTAGCTGGCCACAAATAGCATCCATACAGCGTGAGGAATGGTTGACCAATGTCAAAGGGAGAGTCTCAAAAGAAGGCCGAAGCACGACTCTCCTACCAATGTAAAATGAATATGTGTCAAAGATTGTATTTAACCCATTAATTAAATGAAGGAATGGGTGAGCCATGCCAGCCCATTCAGAGGAGAATTCCAGGAATAGAGACATTTATAATGGGGAATATTGAAATAAATTTGCAAATGAATGCAAAACCGGCTTTTGGGGTTGGGGTTGGGGGCTGTCCCTCTCCCAGATAAAAAGTTTATTTGCCAGTTTGTAGGCCAAAAGTATTCACAGCGCTATTAGGTATCTGTGCCTTCTTGAGTTGTAAAATAGCCGAGTGAAAGACAAAGGGTCACGTCCCAGTAGGTTCAGACAACCCCGCCCACCCCCCTCAGGCTCCAACATTCCAATAAAAGAATAGCCAGTAATCTCCTGATTATTCCAAACCTGTAAATTTGTCTCCTACATCAAGTAACCTCAACTTCCTGGAGATGGCCAAACACGTTCCTCAGAGGGGGGTCCTCTTAGCCTCGGGAAGGTTGAGAATCGAACATGGAGAAGATGAAATCGATCAAACATACTGCAGTGATATGTGGTTGGTATGTTCCAGAACAATCTGCGTATGCCATTTAATGTGGAATGCTTGTGAAAACTTGGGGGTTAGTAAAGAATCTGACAGACGAGCCTTAGGATTCCGACTTGAAATTGTATAACAGACTTTAAGTTGTGCAGGTTTCCGGTAAAAGGAATTAAGATTTGACTTGGAAAGCAGAGTGGAAATTGTCTAAGACAACTGAAGCTTCACTATATTTACAAATTTAATTGATTTGATTTACAAATGTTTGAGTCCTCGGGGAGGTTTTGCTTATTAGGGTCATAAGTTTGTCCATTCAAGCGTTCCCGTGAATGCTTGAAAAGAAGATAAAAATGAAATATACATATATATACATGTATATATGTATATTGTCATCTAAAATGTTTAGGAGTGGCCCCTGGCCGACTCAGTCGGTGGAACATGTGACTCTTGATCTCAGGGTCCTCAGTTCGAACCCCACATCGGGTGTAGAGATTACTTTAAAAATATAAAATAAAATAAAATGTTTAGGAAAAATCACCTAAAGTTATATGAGTGGACAAGTTTAAGAACATGTAGCCTGAAAACAAAAAGACTATTTCATCTCGTTTAGTCAACGTGCCTGATCAAGACCGCTCTGAAAATGATTGTTTTCATTTTTTAAAAAATAAAAACAAGGTTAATAAACTGAAGTCAGAGACTCGTGACAGTCTAGATTTTAAAATCTGGAACTCTCACAGTTTAATAGCAATTTAAAACCCCAAAGTAAGTGGTCTTTTCTGTATTCACGCATGCAAGCTCACTGGGACGTCAAGTAATTCCCATTGACGGCTGGGAGGAGGGAGGAGAGGCTGAAGAAGTACAGGTGGAGTGAGCCACGGAGCCAAGCAGGAAGGCATATGTTCTATTCTCATTTAAAACGAGTCATGCGTCACTTTTATTATTTTATTTTATTTTTTATTTTTTTTTAAAGATTTTAATTTATTTATTTGACAGAGAGATCACAAGTAGGCAGAGAAGCAGGCGGGGGGGGGGGGGGGGGAAGCAG
>CM052901.1:72688446-72700311 GCA_028534135.1 Potos flavus
CGACATCTTCCCCCCTGGAATCTGGGCTCTGAGGTTGCTGGGCCAATAGAATATGGCAGAATGAACACCGCGAGCTTCCAGGCTCCGGCCTTAAGTAACTGGCAGCTTCCACTTCCTCTCTCTCTTGGGTGCTCGCTCTTGGCCACCAGCCACCATGCTGCGAGGAGGCCCAAGTGATCTTTGGAGAGGCCCACGTAGAGAAGAGGCAAAGCCAGCACCGACTTGCCAAATCCTCGAGTTCCAGTCGAGCCGCCCTGGCTGACACAGCGTGGTTTGGAGGTGAGCTGTCTCAGCCGAGTCCCGCCCAGATTGCAGATTCTTGGGCAAAATAAATGATGATTATTGTTTACACCGCTAAGCTTGGAGGCGGCTTTACACAGTAATAGATAACCAAAACAAGATATAACTTACACATAGTAAAGGGCACGAATCCCAAGCGTACAGCCTGATGAATTTTCACATTTGTATATAACCGTGTAGCCATCCATCAGGAGAGATACAGGATATTTGCATCTCCCCAGAAAGTTCCCTTAGTCAAAAGCCTTCCTGAAATACTACCCAGGCACCTGAACCATTCGCCTACAGCTCTGGGCAGCTCCGCGTTTATTTTCTCTCGGAGACGTTTCCAAACTTAACTGGATTAGGAGCGTTCTCTCCAGCATCCGTCGATGAAATAAAAACAGGCTCTGATGTACGGGCCAGAAAGAAGCCAAGGCTCAAATAGAAGACAACCAGATTGCAGACTGCAACCTCTTGGAAGTAGGTCGGCAGGAAAATGAGCTGATTTGCTCTTAAACTCCCCATCAGCAGAGTCACCTCGTAAAACGCAAGCACACAGGGTGCTGTCTTAATACCTGTGGTCAGGCCTGCGAGGCCGGATTCGGTACTTACAGTCCTAACTGCCCGAAGCAACTGAGGCCAAAAAGGCTTTGGGGAATCTTTAAGGGAGAGGGGGTGGGGGGCAGTGGGGGGGGGGCTCCCCCTCCAAAATCTGCTCCATCAACTGGTTTACTTCAAACCGTGGGCTGATTGCCATTAATCACACTTGGCCTTAATTACCCTGGAGCAGCCTTTCTTCCTCCGGCCGGGGCAGGAATTTTAAGGGGCTCCTGACAAAGCAGGTCCCTGAGACCAAACAATGGTGGAGACTCCAGGAAGAGACTGGGTGGGGAAGCGTGCCTGCCCGCTCCTCTCTTTCCCGGAGACCCAGGTTCCAGGCCGGCTTGTGATCTCCCCAGGTAGGAACCCGAGTTCCTCCACTAAATAGATTTTCCTTTTGTTGTCACATTAATTTGCAACTCATTAATAGTGACAGAAGTGAGGTACTGCACCGATGCTATTTGCATATTCATGAGTGACTTATTATTAAACAAATACGATTTTCCTATCTTCGCGAGCACCCAAAGTAAGGCTGAACAGTACATTACACCGGCCCCGATGCTTTATTCTCTCTTTAATATGTTAATAGATGCAGTTGATTTCTTTAAGTAAATACGCATCTATAAAACAACACGTACTTTATAAAAAAGAAATCATTTAAATAATAATCCATTAGCAAAGTTGGCAACAATTTAAGAGGAACAACCCATTAATACCAACGCGTGAGAATCAATTTGCGAATTTTAACTCGGTTGGGTGGTGGGCTGCGGACGACCGAGGAGGACGTCCTGCGAAAGCGTGTGTGCGCTTAAAAAAAATATTTTAATGAGTTTCCGGAGGCAGGCGCTCGAATCTTTCGCGTCTTTCGGGTGCCGGCTCCCAGTAGGGCGCAAACTGCCTGTGTCCGGACCCGGATCGGCGTTTTTCCGGCGTCCGCGGGGCACTGGAATTGGGAGCCGAAAGCAGGCCCGAGCGCCTGGTCCACCCGGCCGCTTTCCCCGTGCCCGTCGACCCCCGATTAGCACCCGGTTCAGCGGGGTGGGGGCGGGGCAGGGCCTGGTCTCCCGGCGACACTCCCCCACCCGGCTGGGACTGGTGGCCTCCCCTCCTATCCGCCCCCAACTCGGGCATGGCTTTCGTCACAGCCGGCTCTTTTCCTGCCGGGGTCAGGGCGGGCTCCCCCCGCGGCGGCGCGGAGCGCGGGGCCAACCGCGCACCCTTATCTCGGCCGAGTCAGACACTCGCCGCGCGGAATCTGTTGACATTTACTATTGTTCGCAGGAGTCCGGAGCACGGGGCGGGGGCGGGTTGGAGGCGAGGAGAGGGAGGGCGGCGGGTGTGGGGCCTGCAGTCGGCCCGAGTGTGTGTTTGTGTGAGCTCGCGAAGGAAGGGGGTGGGGGTGCAGCGCGCCGTCTCCACGGAAAAGAAAAGTGGCCCGCGGGCCCGGAAGCTTCCAAGCCGGCTGACCCGGCTACGCCGGGAATTGTGGCGGTGGTGGGTGCGCAGGAAGGGAGATGGGCCAGCCGGCGGTGGGGTCCGCGGATGGAGGGGGTCGGTTCCAGCCGCACGGCCCCCGGTGACCCGCAGGACACAAGTGCATTTGTGCCGAGCCGTGGCGGGGATTAAAGTGCCATACGGCCCGAGCGAGGGGGGCGAGGCGGGTGGAAAACAACTCCCCGCGCGCACAAAGCGCGCATTGTTCCAGCCACCTCCATTATGCCGCGCTGCAGCCAAGAGCCCGTTTCGCAACTGCCCGCCCGGCTCGCGCGCGCGCACGCACACACAGACACACACACAGACACACGAATCCCCCACCCCCCCGACTCCCGGGCCGAGGCCGGGGGTGGGTGCGCTCCGCCGGGACTGGGAGAGGCCGCTGGGGCCCGGGTGGGAGGCCGGGATGGGGGGGGTTGTTGGTCTATTCAGGGCTGGGCTTTTTAGTGTTTCTCTCCCTAATCTCCTCCCCGGCACTTTTCCTTTTCTCGTCTCCCCGGGCCTGCCCCGAGCGCACCCCAGGGCCTCGAGCTCCCCAGGAGAAGCGGCGACGGCGGGTGTGGGGACTCGAGAGGGGCGCTCTCAGCCGCTGTCACCCGCGGATCGCAGCCCCAGGCGCGCAGCGCTTGCCGGCTCTGCTGAGGACACGTGCTCGGGAGGAACAGGGGAAGCATCCCGCCTTCCCGGGAGAGGCTCCGGGAGCGCCCCCATCCCGGGCTCTCCAGGACCTCCCCTGGCCTGGAGCGGGAGCTGCGTTATCCCGCGCCGCACTGCCGGGTCTGCCGGCTGGAGCTTGACAACTGGGACAGCTCGGCCGCCCCTACCCTCACCACGCCGGTGCCTGGACCCTCTCCTCCGCCCTCTCTGGCTTTCGCGGCATTGATAGGCACCCCGAGAGGAATTTAAGGCTTGCCAGCCTCTTAGGATCCTGCCCTGTTCCCCCCGGGAGCGGAGCAGGACTGGGGGGCTGGGAGAGAACTAAGGCACCCCCTTCGCCTCCCGCCGCGCCCTCCCTGGTGGGCAGGTGGGGAGCGTAGGAGCCGGAGCTCGGCGAGCCAGCGCGGTCTGGTTTCCTTTACGTTTACAAGCTATAAATAAACTTCCCCTTGGGCGGATGCGCGCTGCGTCCAAGGGCGGCTTCCCGCCGAATCGGGCGGGTGGTTTACGATCCGGGCCGGGAGCTGGTCCTAGCGCGGCCTGAGCTCAGGGTGGGGCACTGGCTCTGGGAGAGCTCAGAGGTCGGTCAGGAGTGGCCGAGTGACCCTCCATCCCCCGCGGGGCTGGGGCGCCTCTGCGGTGAGGCCCGAGGGTGGGGCTGGGTGATTTATGAGCCGTCACCCCACCCCGCCCCTCCCGTTTCACTTGTTTTCCTCGCCGTCTTCCTAAGCCTCGCCTCCAACCTTGCCCAGGGACGATTTGGCAATTTCAGGCTGCTGGAGCGCCCACGGCAGCCTCGGCGGGGCGCGTGTCCGCAGGACGTGGGTGAGGCCCTCGGTGCTTTCACCCCCGCCCCCCCACCGCGGGTCGGGAGCCGGCCGGCTGAGCGCGACGAGGCTGGGCGGCCTTGGCCGGAGAGGCGAGGAGGAAGGGCTGGCCGCGCGACTCCGGAAACCGCGGGCCTGCGGGGTGGATCGCTGACCCTCAAGGTCACCGGGCCTGGGGAAACCACCGGCCCACGCCGGAGCAGAGGCCACCGCCCCAGTCGGAACCCTCCTGGGGGAGGGGAGGCGGTGCGCAGCCTCGCGCGGAAGCCCGGAGGACAGAAGACGGAGCGCGGAGGCCTCCACGAGTCCCACCACGGCCCTCCCTCAAAGGGACGCCGTTTCCCTCGGCCTTGGCGCGCGCACCGGGAGCCGGGCCTCCTCGAGTCCCCGGCACACGTGTGTGGGGCGGCTGGCGTACGCGTAGGGGCCTATGGGGACTGCAGAAGGAGTGGGGCTGCGTTCGCTTCCGCCGGGGCTTGGGAGGCTGCGGAGGAGAGAGGCGGCCAGCGCCCAGCCGAGTGGGCGAGGGCCTGGCTCCGGAATGGGGAGGGGGCGCCTTCCCTCCGGGAGGCTCCGTATCGAGCTCCCCCAGCGTCGCCTTCTCCCCGATGTCTGCGGCGCGAGGGCCGCAGCCCCACTGCACCCCAGGCTGGTTCTTCTGCCGCGTGTTTGCTTAACCCTCGACCCCTCCGCGGCAGCCGCGGGTAGACGGATTCCTGGCGGCGCTAACGCTGGGGCTGGACCCCAACCTCGCGCCGTCGGGAGCTCCCCACCCCCTCCGGAATCTCCAGGCCCCAGGTCCTCACGGGCCGGCGTCTCCGCCACCTACACAGGCTTGGGGGCCTTCGGGGATTGACAGAAGGGGACCTTTGGCAAGGTCCCCATTGTTCCCCGGGAGCTGGGAAGCTGACTCACGCTCTGAGCACAGAGCCATGCCGAGTGTTTTCTCGGCAGCCTTTACCCGAGTGCTTTATTTAGACAGGCTTTATTTACAGTACACATGTTTTCGGCTCGTTATTCTGGAAGCGGGAATGGAAACTGGGCAGAGCAGGAGTTCTCCCCGTGAGCCTCACGTTTGGAAGGAGCTGAGGCTCAGCGCAGTCGAAGGATCCCTCTCCCGCTGGCTAGGTTCCCTAGTGAGATGCTTTGGAGGAAAACGGGGAATGGCTGGGAGATGAGGGCGCTGGGGCGCACACTTTGGGTCACCCCCCGTCTTATAGCGCTGCTCTTCCAAATGCACAGCCCCCGAGCAAAGGGGAGACATCCGCAGGCCCATTGCACAGACTTCAGGGAGGGCAAGGGCCCGAAGGTCACACACAAAGCAAGCGTCTTTAACTTCATTTCCTGGGCTCCTTCCTTACCGCGTTGGACCTCCCGGGTGACCCAGATCCCGGTCTCTCGGGATTCTGCGTCGGGCCTAGTCCAGGCTCCCGGGGGCAGGGCTCGGGCTGGGCCAGGCCGCTGAAAGGCCTGTGGTCACCCGCCTGCAGTCAAGCCTGCTTTCTGGCAGCTTTTCAGTAAATGGGGTGGTCCAGTTAGGGACTGCAGGAAATTGTCTGAGCTAGATTAAATATTTTACAAAACCTTCGGGGGGCCCACGGTTGACTTGAAGCTGGCAATGTTAAACCAAACAAAAGTTAACGAGTTCTCTCTCCTGAGTTCTTAGGTACAGTTCAGAGAAAACTGGGGGTAGTGCTTTTTAGAGGAAGTAAATTTAATGGCGTTTCCTCTCATTTTTCTCCATATCGAGATGTAGTCTTCCGGCTGCTTGCAGAACTCAGTAGCTTCTCTGGAGCTGGGTGGAGGAAAGGCCTCTTTGGGGTCTCTCTTCTGTATGTGGGGGGGGGGGCGCAGCTGACTCGATCTCCCTGCGCCTCTGAATTGTAAGTCCAAGCCTGTTTGTTGGCTTCGGACTGCTGCGCGCAACCTGACCCGAGGAGGTGCTCGAGCCCTCCGATCTGGGGCGCAGTGCACACACTGGGGCCCCTTCTCCCGGCCTGCGTCTAGGGCAGACCCTGGGGGAGAAAGGCCTACTCTTCAGGAGCCAAGGCCCAACAGCCTCGGCCTGGGTTTCTCTCCCTTTCTCTGGTCTTCAGCTGCAAATCCTGAATGGCTTCTTGGGGGTTTGCTGCAGTGTTTCCCTATCTGAATCTCACATCCCCTGGTCCCCGTGCTCTGGCCTGGGGGGTGACTTCTCGTCTGCATGGGTACCCACCCCATCCCCAAGCTGCAGTGCGTCCGCTCCTCAGGCCAGAAGGGAACCATGGCCAGGCGAGAGGAGATGGCTTGACCTTTGCAGGAAGGCGAGAGAAGGCAGATTCACAGCTCGCCGCCTGCGCTGCGGGGAGACCCCCGGCTGCATGGGGAGCCGCTGGCAGGCTTGCCGCAGCCCCGGCGGCTGTGACAGGAGCCGGTAAGCAGAAACCAGCTCCGGGAGGCAGAGAGCTCCTGGTGCAGGGTGTGTGTGCCCCGGCGAGGTGCGCAGGCCGCTCAGCTAGTGGAGCTGCTTGGGGGTGTGGGGTGTGGCTGCTGCCAGTCCAGCGGAGTGGGGGGGGGGCGGCTCACAGAAGGTGGGGGCCAAGGTTGGGAATGCAGTGGAGGATGGGGCCTCTGGAGAAGACAATGGCCAAAAGAATCTGCTCTTGAGGCCCAGCGACCTGGAGACTGGCTCATTCTATGGGGGGGGGGGGGGCGGGAGGACGGCTCCAAGCAGCCTATGAAGGGCAGAATCGCCAAAGGATAGAGAGCCTGGAGCCTGGTTGGGTCTTTAAACATGAGTATTTGAGGTGGCGTCTTCCCTACCACACCTTCCCAGGGGAAAACAGGCCCTTTATGAGTCCCCAAAGAGCCTAGGGACAATGATCTCAGAGCCAGCATGCGGGTCCAAGGGGCACCTAGGGGTGTGTGTCTCCGCAAGGGGCAACCCACGCTGGACCTTTCCTAGGCCCTGAGGGAGGGGTGGGCAATGATGGGGTGTTCCCACCGCCCGCTCGGGCTGCTGCCATTGGGGGTGAAGTGGGAAGGTGCTGCCTTTAGCTTCGCTGCTGGAAACCATTGTTTGAGTGTGCACCCAGCGCTTCTCCAGCCGGGCTAATTCTCCACGTGTCCAATTTTCGTGTCTGAAAGAAAGCAGCAGCACAGAAACAAAACCATATGACAGGACTGGGCTGCAAACCTTGAAGAATCGACAGGGTGGGGGAGGTGGCGGCTGGAAAGGGGGAGGGGAAATTATGTGTGCGTTGGGGCGGGGCGGCGGGGGCGGGGGGGGAGAGGCGAGGGCGCACGACTCAAAGTTTCTCGACTATTTCCTACCCGGTCTCACCTCCCGGCGTGCTCATCTGATGCAGTTCCAACTCTCTCAAACGATTCCGCAGCCCCGGCGCTCGCGGGAGTGTGGAATTACAGTTGGGAGGCGAGGCGCTCGGGGACAGGCGACGCGCAGAGCTGGGGAGTGCGGAAGCACAGGCCCGCGGCGGCCAGACGGCTCCGTCCCCCCTTCTGGTCCCGAGCGGGGAGGTCGGTCACCGCACACCCTCTGCTGACTGGGGGTGGGGGTGGGGGGGTGAGGGGGCCAGGGCTTCTCCCGCCTACCTCTCCGCGGCGCGATGTGCCTCCTCCCCTTCCTGAGATCCATTTCCTTAAAAACTAGCCCAAGGGCCAAACACTGAGCTGCGGGTTCCGACTCCCCTCCCCCCCGCCCCCCACGCCGTGCCCTCTCCGCGTTCTCCAAACCCGCGAGGGCGCTTTAGACTCGGCCTCTCGCCCCCCCCTTCCCGCTTCCGCCTGCGCACGAGCCTGTGGCGGTCACTTCGGCGACTCTTTGGAGGCCGACGGCCCGGACCTTTGTTCTCCAAGGGCTTCCCTGTCTCCCCTAACTCATCCCGGTCTCCACACTTTATCTGCACCCCCCGGCCCCACTATGTCCGCGCACACAAACAACCCCGGTTCATAATCTCATTAACAGGCCTGGGTACGGTTGAGGGCGAGGTTCCCTGCGCGTCTCCGCGCTGCGCTCTACTTCGCCGCGAGCCGGAGTTTCCATCAGGCGTGCGCCCTGGGCGGGGTGGGGGGGGGCGCGGGGATGTTGCGGGGGACCAGTGTTGGCTCCGGGGCAGGATTGGGGCCAGCCGGGAGGAGGAGGCCTCCCGGGGCAGCCGGAGCCGCGGGAAGGCCCCTCCCAGCGCCCAGTTGCCGTGGTCCCCGGAGCAGATGGCAACTTTGTCTCCTGGTGTGCGCGCAGCGACTTTCAACACATTCAAAAGGCTGCGCTCAGCCTGTCGGGGAAGCCTCGCTGACATTCAGAACCGATTAAAGACCCGAGACGGTGCCAGGCGCAGTGGAGAGTTATGAATTAATCATGGGGGTTACCGATATCTGAGGCTCCCCAGGGCAGCCCCTCTATTATTAAGCAGCCCCCACTGCCCACTCTTGACCCCCCTCCCCCCCGCCACAAAGGGGTAGGCTCGGCGTCTTTTGCACTGCCCAATTAACAGCCACCGGGTAATGTGAAAAGTGTTTGCCCTGCCACCCTTGGTGCAGGCTCCGGTCGCGCCGCTGGGCCTGCCAGACGCGCGTCGGGCAGAAAGCTCAGCCTCTGGGACAGGCCTAGGGTGTGCGCCTCGCCTTGGCCCCGGGGTGGGGTGGAGAGAGGCGCGTTCTCAGGCTCCGCGCCCCAGGCTCGGCTTGTTTCACCTCCGCAGGGGAGGAGGGGTAGGCCCTGGTCAGCGGGCGACGCCTGCGGGACGGGGGGGGGGGGGGGGCCCCCACCGCGGGGTACGCGTCCTGGGCCTCCCAGAGCGGCGGCAGGTTTGCGGTTTCGCGTGGCGGCCCTGGTGAGGTTCCAGGCATGCAAAAACGAGGTCCGTGCGTGCCTGAAAACCCGCACAGTCCCTGGGCCTTCCAGGAGGCCCGCCGGCTGGAAGCCGCAGGCCCCACGCGGCCCGGAGTCACCCTACGTGCTCCTCGCCCCTGGGAACCCGAGCATACATTTCGACCACCGAACCCCCGGTCTGCATATTGTTAAATCACGTACACCCTTCTAATCTTCCCTATTTATTTCCCGGGCCTGCCTGGCCACAGATTTCTGCAAGACAGAGCAGTCTTCGGGTTCCTCCTGCTTCCAGAGGGGCCATAAAAAACAGATGGTCTCATTAGGAACAATTTATGCATATATATTTCGAAGAGTTCAGCAGAGCCGGGGTAGGTTTGCAGCCCCAGCGTCAGGCAGGAGCAAAATATCACCACTTGCAAATGTTTCCAGTTTGCAAAATAATGGCCTATCCAAAGTAGCTAAGCAACGAATTACTCAAACACTAGAAGGTTAGATGCCAATATTATCACATTCCCCGTGTTCCTTAAACCGTCCTCCTCCGCGGTCATTGGATTTCGGAGGGAGGCTCGCGGGCCTCGCACCCGTACGCCCGCGGCTTCCTTTCAACGACTATTTCCAATCTCCAAGTCAAATCACTTATTAATTATAGAGGCAACTCGAGCAAACCCAATTACCCGTAGGCAGCCCTTCCCAGATGGGAAGTCTGTCTCGCGGCTCCCACGGTGGCCCAATTTCTGGGGAGCCTTTTTTTTTTTTCTTTGCGTCCGATTTCTTTTTGCCAGTGGACTGCCAGCGGCCCTGAATGTTTCCTCTCCCCGATTCCTCTTCCTAGAGGCAACTCCATTTTCTTATCCAGTTTGCTTTCCTTCCTCCGAGGAGACGTCCCCGCCCCTTAGGAGGCGCTGCCTTCAGGCGAAATTTACCGCCGCGCCAGGTTGAAGCCTTAGGCGTCGCAGACCTGGCCCGGGAATGGCGGAAGCCGCAGACAGAGGCCTATTCATTTGCAAAGGCGGAAGGCTGAGCGATTCGCTCCCTCCGCTGCCCCTCGACTCCTCTGTCCTCCCTTCAGGCCTAGCTGGTGGCTCGCGCTCACCCCTATTTGGGAGATGTGGCCTTGGACTCCCCAGGGGTTCACTCCTGGTCGGAAGGAGGCCACCCTGCTTTCAGTGCCGCCGCAGTTCTGGCCAGATGGTAATAATAATGCTAACCACCGGGATTTTGTGCCAGGCAGCCTCCCTATACATTTAGCTTCTTTAAACCTCACAGCCACGCATTAGTAGGGGCACTATATCTCCCATTTTGCAGATAAGGAAACTGAGGTTAAGAAATTTGCCTCAAATCACGCAGTGGGTTGGAAACGAAGCCCTTAATCCAAAACCTGAGTTTTCATTCACAGCCTCAAACACACCTTCCGGAATAGTGTAAAACCACAGCGGGAAAGGGGCGGGGGGCGGCGCGGTTTGCTTGCAGCGGCGGACGCCTGGTAACGACAAGGCCTCGGAGGTTTCAGGCAAGTGGTCTAGGCGTCCACTTGGCAGTTGGAAAGAAGACCGGCTGGACCCGGGAGAGGCCTGGAAAAACGGAGGCGAGCTTGGAATTTGGGGCGTTAGGGTGGCTGCACTGGCCGGGGGCAGGATTGCGGGCAAAGTGGGGCTGCGGGGGTCTTCCAGCGCGTGGAGAAGGCTCCTGTCGCCCTTTCGGGACCGCAACAGCCGCTTCCGGGGCCGTGGCGCTCGTGGGACGCGTTGCGGGGTGTGGAGGGCTTGCCCGGGCCACCCGGGGGGCGCGCCGCGCGGGAGAAGCCTCGGGAGGTCCCCAGAGGCAGCTGGCCACGGCCGGGCTTCCCGGGCGCGCTGGCTAAGATGGAGCCAGCAGTTCCGCGGAGGAGGGGCGGGGAGGAGAGGGGAGAGGAGGGGGGAGAGGGATGCGCGGGCGAGCTGGTAACCGTCTGCAGCGAGGAGTGTAATTGCCCCTGTGACCGCGGGCGGCGAGGGCGGGGCGCGCGCCCGGCCTCCTCCCTCCCACTCTGCCGCGGCGCGGAACTGGCTTTCGGCTGGCAGGGCGCGGAGCACCTCGAGGGCCCGGCCGGCTCCGCGCGGGGCGAGGCCGCTCCCAGCCCTCGCCGCCCGGACAGCTGGCCTCGGCGCTCCCGCCTGGGGCCTGGCCAGAGCGCGAAGGCCGCTTCCCTTGGCCCCCAGGCCCTTCCAGGCCCCAGCCTCCCTCCGCCTCGTGGTGCGCCTCGGCCGGGGCCTGGGGCGCTCAGCTGCGCCCCGGTGACATCTTTCCCTGGAGAGCGGCGGCCAGCCCTCCACCCCATCCCTGGCTTCGGGTCGTCCTGGGCCACCGCAGCCGGGCCGGGCCGAGCTGGGCTGCGTGGCACTGGGCCGCCGGCCCCCGGGTCGGGAGGGACACCGGACATCGGGCAGTCCCTGCGCCCCCCGGATCTCCCCGCGCCGTCGGCGGGCGCGCTTTGCCCTTTGGTGGCTTCCTGGCCCCGCGCCGAGCTGAGGGGCCGCATCGGAGGTGGGAAGGGGGCCTGGGCCGGCCAGGGATTCCGAAGTTTGTAACCCGTGTAGTTTCTGGCTTTCACGGCTCGTTTGAAATCCTCCCACAGGAAGATGTCTGCCAAGGAGGCCTGCGCCGCTCGGAGACCCGCGCGGCCACCCGGGTGTGCGAGTGTGCGAGTGCGAGTGTGAGCTTGTGTGTGTGTGTGTGTGTGTGTGTGTGTGTGTGCGCGCGCGCGCTCACGAGACCCAGGAGAGGAGGGAGGGAGCCGGCCCCGGTGCCTCCTCGGCGGCGGCCTGCAGCGCGGGGCCTGGCACCCCGGGATCGCCCGCGCCCCAGCTTCGGCTCCGTGGGCGCCCCGGCGGCCCTCTCGCGCCTTCTTCCCAGCCCCCGCGGCAGGAACTGTTAACCCAGGCAGGTGACGGCGCCCCGGCGCCCGTCGTGCGTTGGTCTTTATACCTCGTGAGTTCAACACTAATGAGTTATGGGTTGGCCCACGAAAACATAATGTGTAAATTAGGAATTTAATGATGTGTAAGATTAAAAGCTGCGCAGGGTTGCATTTATTTAAGGCTGCCATCTTGTGTTCGCAGAGAAATTACTTGAACGACATTGACCCCCCTCGCCCGCAGGCCTGGAAATGGCGCGGGGGCGGGGGCGGGTTCTGCCTCC
>CM052901.1:72700811-72749376 GCA_028534135.1 Potos flavus
CCCCCCCCCCCCGGCCACTTTCCCCCCGGTCGGGAAGGCCTACAGGGTTTGCCAATTTCTGGGACACTTACAGCTCCTTGCCCTCCTGGTGCGCTCCTGCAGTGGGGGAGGGGGTGTTACCAGAATTGAAAACCAGCTTTTTTTTTTTTTAATCAATTTCTCTTCCGATGCGTTGGGTCTGCCCTAACGGAAATAAAACCCATCTGGTGAAGCAGCCAGGGTCCCCCCACCAGCCACCGGCAGGCCTGGACTCGGGACTCCGAACCCTCCGGTTTACACAAATAGGGCTCACTCTTGGTTTTCTGTTTTGTTTTGTTTTGTTTTGTTTTTGTTTTTGTTTTCTTTTTGCAAATTCGAGGGGGAAATCGAAAGCAGAGAGTCCCGGCTTTTATGCTCTGACATTGGGGCGCCTCACTCTGTGACATCATTGCCTGGGCAAAGGCCAGCCGCCACACTCACCGGGACATTCGTCTCCTGCATTTTTCTTTTTTTCTAGCAAAAGCTCCTGATAAGGTATGCGCCCTGAAGCTACCTCTCAGGTCTCCTCAGACTTGGGTGAGGACTCTTGGGAGGCTGCCAGGCCAAGCCTTCCATCGCGGTCTCCTGCCGGGGTGACTGGCAGGTGGGATGTACCCCCCCAGCACCCCATGTGAGGCCTCTGGGGCAGCCTCTGCCTAGCCCTGCAGCAGCCGAGAAAGGGGCAAGGCGAAGTGGGGTGCTCCTGGGACCCAGCATACAACTCCCTGCTAAGTCGCCCCCCACCCCACAAAGAAATGGGGGCTTTTCTCCCTAAGGCTGCTTTTTACCTGCAAATAAGAGATGGTCTGACTATTTGGGGGGACTCGGGAGGAGTCGAAGCAGGTGGAAAAAGGATTGGTTCATGAACTTTCATTTAAGGAATGAAGGCTCGTCTTGGCAAATTCCGGAGTACCAGGGCCCCGTGGGACATAGAAAGGCGTCCAGCGTGTGTTTTCTCGACCTTGAAAGAGTTAATGGAAGAAATGTTCATGGTTTGTCTTGTTTGCTCAGGCCCCATACTTATCTAACCAATCGCTGAAAGGGTATAACTTTAAAAGTTGCCTTCTGTCTCCCGCTTGGCTGGGAGTTTCAGAAAAGCCTTGCTTAAGTAATCATGATAATCCTTTCAGAGTCCTTAGGGTCTGAAGCCATTTGGTGTTCCCACTTGAGTCCTTCTCCCTAAAAGAAAAGACGAGGAGAGAAAAAGGCAGCCTGTGATAAAGGGCGTTGCGACATATCCCTTGGAAAACTTTCCTCCCTGACGTGGCTGTATCATCCAGGTAAACGTACCAAGTGGGTCCCCCAGTTTCTGAGCAATGGTACCGCCGGGCCGGGACGTTAGCAGGGAAGGGAAAGATCAAAGGGAAGCCAGGTTGGGGGAGGGGCATGTTTTTCCTTTGGATGAAAACATGAAGAGGATACCTGACCTTCTTGGGGAGCCGTGGGAAACGGATCACATTGTGGGGAGCCGGTCAGAGTGGTAGGGCTTTGGGGGCAATGCCGATGAGACACCCAGCTGTTGGTATCAGAAAGAAGGTGCTTGGGGGCGCCTGGCCGGCTCAGTCGGTAGAGCATGGGACTCTTGATCTCCGGGTCGTGAGTTCGAGCCCCACTTTGGGCCTAGAGCTTACCTAAAACCAAAAAGAAAGAAGGTGTGTGGTTTCTTCCAGTTCCTTCAGCCAACTTTTTGCCATTGCGGTCTGTAATGTGATGTCCCTAAGGGGTCCCCTGGACCTGCCCTCCGCAGCCCCCATCAGCCTGTCATGGAAAAGTGTCCAGCCACCACCTCCCCCCTCTTTAGCCACACCCTCCATATGTGATCTGGGCCTGAGGGCCTCAGACATCCTGACTCTTTCTGCAGCCTGGCCTCCTTCACTCCCAAGAGGATTTGTTTTCCCCCTAAAGAAATTCCTCACTGAGCTATCACAGTAGGTCGGCCAGACCTGTCCCCATTTCTGGTGACATTCTCCAGGCTTTTGCTTAGTGCTTTATGCGCCATTCCCAGAGCAGCCGCTGGCGGAAGTGAAAGAATGCTTGGCTGAATTTTTGTAGGTCTTTTCTAGTCTGTTCTGGGGCCGATCTAGCCCTACAGGCTTAGGCAGGCCTGTTCCCCTCTCCGTGCCCTGTGTGGGGAGAGAGGATTTCAAAGGGGCCTCTTCGGCTCAGACTTTCCGACAATTTCTTTGACAAGGCTGGAAGTGAACTGGGATTCTAATCCTCGGGACTGTATACAAGGAGAAGGCAGTTTTTGATTGATTGGGAGGTTTTGGTGTTTATGGGTTCTTTGGCAGCTCCCAGAACCACTGTGGTAGACAGTTTCAGCTTTGCCTGTCCAACATTTGGTTCCCCTTCTAGATCCAGAACCCACACTGTGTTTGGGGAAACTCTTCCTCTCCGATTTCAGCTTCCAGGTCTGACTTTGTCTCCCGGCCATGAAAGTGGGATGAATGGGGCATTTGAATCTGTCCCCTCACCCCACTCTGGCCACACCGATCGGTTCAGAGGTTCGTAGGTGACCCGAGTGTGTCTCAGAGAGACCGTTTCAGAACTTGCTTGTTTCTAGTGGAAAAGAGAATCACACTTTCCACTGGGGTTACCGAAAAGATAGGCTATAAGCCTGGGCTGGCTGGCTGCCTGAGAATGGAGCCAGTAAAGGCAGAGAAGAACCAGGCGACAGAGTCTGCATTGTTTGAGCCCCTGGATCCCACTGAACCTGAAGCCGGCCCTGCCCCAGGATATTTCAGTTGTGTGTGCCAATAAATTCCTTTTCTTTGCTGAGATCACTTTGACCTGGGTTTTTTGTCACTTGATTTACCTGCCACCGTGGGGAAATGTAGAGGTCACTACCCCCGGACAGGTTCCCAGAAGTTAAATCCAGGTGGTAGAGAGCCAGGAGGGGAACCCAGATCACTCCTTCCATGGTGCTTGGCCCAATGAGCTTTGTTATCATTTGAATTTTCTTTCTTGGCCTCTGGATGTTTCCAAGGACCCATCCAGAAGTAAACCTAGTATGCTGGGGCATCTTCATCATGGATGGTGCAGGGGGAGAATGTTTGCTTTTCTTTCTGGCAGGGACTGTTCAGGATTTCATGCTTTGGTCTCAAACCCCTCCTAAACTGTCCTCTCAAGATTAACTTCCTTTCGTTTGGTTTTCTGTTTTGTTTTCTTGCCCTCATTCCAAGGACATTTTCTTGACTCTCATCCATTCCTTTAATCCGATCTTCTATATTCTGCTTTAGACACTTCCCAGGCCCGGGTCTGGAGACAGTGCCTAGCGCATAGTTGTAAGTGCCTGGTAATTGTTAGTTTGTTGTGGCGTGAATTATATCCCTTCTTTCCCCCTGTCCACCAGACATCAATACTTTGTCTCCCTTCTTTTGAGTAGCTTCTAGGGCCTCAAGTCTTTCTTGAAACCTTATCAATATCTGAGAAAGAGGTGGCCATCTTCCCTGGCTCTGGCCTGGATAAACTACTGTGGCCCCCTTACCCCCACTCCCCCCCCCCCCCCCAGCACAGCCAGCCCTGTCTTCAGTGTTAAATACCAAGAGGCCTGGAACAGGAGATAAGAGACCTGGTATCAGGCAAATACCCTAGCTAGTCTCACTCACACCCATTCCAGCTCCCTTCTGCTTTCTCATTCTCTACCACAGAGGCTAGATAGTGAAATTCTCAAATCGCTAGGCTGCTTTAGAGCTAGTGGTGGCCATGTGACAGTTCTGGCCAATGAGAGGTAAGCAGCAATCTCTGGGAAGGGTTTCCCTTCCCAAATAGGTAAAACCTGGGACAGAGAAGACCTTTAATCCTTGTCTTTTTTTCCCCCCTGCTTGGAATACAGAGGCTGTGCCTGGAGGTGCAGCAGCCGTCTTGGGATCATGAGGACAAACCCCCACAAACCGTGGACAGCAGTGCAGGAAAATAGAGGTCTGTGTTAACCGAAGTAGATGCCCAGGCCCTGGTCTGTGTGTTCCTCTGGACTTCTCATACAGGAGAAAAATCAACCCCTTACTCAAGCCACTGTTTGTAGGATTTCTTTCTTTCTTTCCTTTTTTTTAATGTAGGCTCCACACCCAATGTGGAACTTGAACTCACAACCCCGAGATTAAGAGTTGCATGCTCTAGGGACTGAGTCAGCCAGGAGCCCCAGGATTTCTGTGGCTTGTAGCATTCTTAATTTGATATGCCTGGGCTCTGTTCCTAACTCTGCTCTGACTCACAGTGTGGTCCTGGGCGAATGACTTCACCTCTCTGGGCCTTGCTTTCCTCATTTGTAGCATGAATATTTGCGAGTGTGCATGCTTTAGAAGATTTTGTATAGCTAACACATTCTGATTTTGTAAGCGTGGCTTTGTGTCTTTCCCCCTTGTCTCTACTTGTGCTGAGGCCTTATCATCCAAGACTGCCACCCAGTCTCCTGACCTCCAGAAGGACCTCTCCTTCTACATTTCACACAGCTCCCTCTGATTAACCCCAAATCTAGGACGTCTGCCTTGTTATGCTTGAAAATTGCTAATGATTCTTTTTACCCACAAAATAGAGCCCTGAGTCCTTTTTTCTTTATTCCCTACAGATGTCAAGGGGTGGCTATACTGCTGTGATAACCAAGATCCTATCTCATTGGCCCTAAAACAGAGCACTGATCCACCGAATAGGAACCATTCTAGAAGAGATATAAAACGCTATGATAACCAAATCCCTGACAAACCAAAATCACCAAGTAACAGAGAAAGGTCTAATTCTTTAATAAGTGCCACGAGTACAATTTATCGGTATAGAGGACTAACTTGGATTTGGATTTGTATCCCACACGAGACCCTGTCCTCGCCCCGCCCCCCAAATTCTGGATGGGTTAGACTTAACTATAAAAACATGCAGATGGGGCACCTCGATGGCTCAGTCAGTTAAGAGTCCGACTCTTGATTTCAGCTCAGGTCACGATCTCGGGTTTGTGGGATCGAGCCCCGCATCCGGCTCTGTGCTCAGTGGGGAGTCTGCTTGAGATCGGCTCTCTCTCTCTCCCTCTGCCCCTCCCCCCACTCACACTCACGCTTATGCTCATGCTCTCTCTAAATAAATAAATAAACAAAATCTTAAAAAACAAACAACAAACAAACAAACAAACAAACAAAAACCCAAAGCAGAAATATATCAACAATAGTAAGCACAGAACTGGAAGAAAATAGGTGTGTATTTCTTGCATATATCTGCAAGAGGTTACGGACTTCATAGGAAATGACAAGGACATTGACATAAGAATAAGGAAAAGTATCGCGCAGTAAAAGTGTGGGTTTATTTTAGGGGTTCTGCATTCACACGTGTGGATCTGTGCTCCGGTCCCTCCAGCAGTGTGACACTGTCTTGATTATTGTTGCTCTAAGTGATCTTTCATATCAGGTAGAGTGAGAATACTCAGTCTTTTGACTGTGAGCTGACTCAGTTTACACACTCCCCTCACCCCGGACGGGCGGTGTCCCTCACACCCTCCATGGACGCACTTGAACTCATTGTCGCCTGCCTGGAATGACGGGCTGGAGCCGGCATCAGAGACCGGCTCTTCCTTTCAGATTTATCTCCCTTTCTTCCTTTTCTGGGAGACCTTTCTGGGTTCCCACTGCTCCTCCCCGGAATCCTAAAAGTGAGGGTGCCTTCCCTCTTGACTTCCCTGCCCTCTGGATCTGTGTCATTCCCTTGGACTTTCGCACATTATCCCTTTTATGTACCCGCATTCCCGTGTGTCGCCTTCTTGAAGATGGGTTTCAGGCACCCGCCACCCAGTGTCTGGTATACAGTAGGTGCTTAGCAAATGACTCGTTGTCAGACCAAAAGAACAAACCGGATGCCACTGCTACTTCAGGAAGGCGTGTGTGTGTGGTCATGGGTGGGCAAAGGGACCCCGTGACCCTTTACCTGCTGGCGTGCTTGCAAGCTGGTTTGCAAGGACGTCCCCGCCACCGCAGCAGTACGAAGCCGCGTCTTCTGTATGAACAAGTTGATCGAGGATCTCCATGTAGACAGGACATGGAACGGACGTAATAACTGTCGCCACCCCCAGCTGCATCGCAAATGACCGCCACGTCCCCGTGGCTTACCACAGACCCTGATTTCGCACCCGTGGATGGCCGTGGCTTCTCCGCTCTAGGCTAGGGGTTGGATCGAGGTCAGCTCCACGCATCTCTCGTCCCGGGGTCCCCCGTTGACGCAGCAGCAGCGAGCTGGAGGCTTGTCCTCGCGGCTGTGGCGGGGGGTCGGAAGGCCAGGCCGGAACAAGGAAGTGCATTTAAGACCTCTCGTCGTAGCCCGCTGACTTACGTTCCGTTGACTGGAGCACATCGCTTGGCTGAAGCTAGCATTAGCAGGGCTGGGGAGTCCGTTCTGCCCCCGCGGGTGGGGGGGCCTGGAGTGGGGAGGGAGGAGGGAGTATTTGCTGAGCAATGACCCGGTCGGCCGCAGCACAGAAGCAGAGACGGGGCGGGGGGGCGGGGGGGCAGCTCCAAAGGCCCTGAAGTCAGAGGGGCAGAACTGACCTGTCTGCGACGGTCCCAGAAGATCTGGGAGGAAGCCAAATGAGGTCGGAGCTCGCACGGGCCCCTCAGTGAGGAGGCGCTGGGAGCTGGGATCAGAACCCGCCATGCCTCGTCCATGGTTTGCGGGTGACATGCTCCTAGGAACACTGCACGCTGCTCTGAGCTAAATTCGGTCTCGGGTGGAAGCGGAGGACTTGGCCAGGTCCAGGCGAGGACGTGGAATCCGGCAGGTATGGCCAATCAGCTGCCCCCCTCCGTGATTTCTCGGTCATTCCGCTGTTCATCTTAGTGCGGAATAATCTTGATTGCCGTTTTCTTAGTATGAAATATTGGACTGGGGGAAGGCAGAACCTTTGAAAAGAAATGACAGCGAAGGGGCGCCTGGGTGGCTCAGTGGGTTGAAGCCTCTGCCTTCGGCTCAGGTCATGGTCTCAGGGTCCTGGGATTGAGCCCCTCATCGGGCTCTCTGCTCAGCAGGGAGCCTGCTTCCCCCTCTCTCTCTGCCTGCCTCTCTGCCTACTTGTGATCTCTTTCTCTCCATCAAATAAATAAATAAAATCTTTAAAAAAAAAAAGAAATGACAGCGAAGCTTCTGGAGTGGGGAGTCTTTTCTCTCAGGTGTCTGGTGTTTGAGTCCTTCAAAAGCCAGAAGAGAGAGAGAGAGAGAGAGAGAGAGAGAGAGAGAGAGAGAGAGAGAAAAGCCAGGAATGTTCTCTGCATGACGGGGAACAGCTGAGGTTTTGCTGGAATGTTTCTGGATTCTTCTTACTGCTTCTCCCGGGAACAGAGTCTGGAGGGGAGCCAACGTGTTCCTGCATCTCTGAGTTCGTGTGGCGCAAGGGAGAGACTTGGCCCTCTGACAGCTGATGACGACACCCCCACACCCCCCTTTGCTTTCCCAATCAACTCATTCCAGGCTTGCTCCTGAAGGTCGTTGCAGGAGTCGGCACTCACCAGCCGAGAAGAACCAATTATACACATCTCTTCCCAACTCTGCAGTCGGCGACGTCAAGTCAAGAGCTTGAAATTGGGCCCCGGTGGGAGTATTTACACCACAGAAATGGGCAAACGCCACAGACAGGCTTTCCCCTCCCCGGAGAGCCCGATGTTAAATGTTTACCAGAACATCGCTGCTGCTGAGGGACGCGTCCATCCGTGCCGTCAAGCCCTTGGAAGCATTTCTCAAAGTTTCTTGGAAGTCTACTGTTCTGCTTGTAAAGGCAGAATGAGACTTTGTGAGCAGAGTGGGGTGGATATGGGAGAACCGAGGTGTGCATGCTCACGTGTGTAGGAATGAAGGTGTTGTACTATCCCATGTTCGTTCAGCCCTTTTTTAATTTTTTAAAAAGATTTTTATTTATTTGACAGAGAGAGACACAGCGAGAGAAGGGGCACAAGCACAGGGAGTGGGAGAGGGAGAAGCAGGCTTCCGGTGAAGCAGGGAGCCCGATGCGGGGCTCGATCCCAGGACCCCAGGATCATGATCTGAGCGGAAGGCAGACACTTAACCGCTGAGCCACCCAGGCGCCCCTGTTCAGCTCTTTTTCTTTTGAAGATTTTATTTATTTATTTGAGAAAGAGAAAGAGCATGAGTGGGGGGAGGGGCAGAGGGACAAGCGGTCTCCCCTCTGAGCAGGGAGCCCTCCTCGGGGCTCGATCCCAGGACTCTAAGACCATGACCCGAGCAGAAATCAGACGCTTGACTGACCGAGTCCCCCAGGTGCCCCCAGCTCTTGATATAGAAAAGAAGCCTTCAAACACTTCGTTTTTAAATTTAGCACGCCCTGGGTGAGGCTGGGGGCCGCCCCTGGACAGGGGAGGGTCCACAGTGAGAAGGCCGGGGATGGCGGGAGTGACTGCATCTGCAGGGGACCGTCCCCATCTGTCCTTTCCCATGGAGCACACGATTGTCATTCACCACCTGAAAAGGTTCTAAATCTACGCAGTGTTGAAAAGCTCCAGAATGAATGAAATGGAATTAGAGGTGTGCCACGCGAGAGGGCTCTGCGGGCTGATTCCCCTTCATCTCAGGTTTGGGGCTTTGCCAACACAACGAGAGCTCAAGGAACTCACTGAATGAATGAGTGGGGGGCTGGATGTGGAAGCAGTTTTGCATGCCTCTGTTGTTTTCCTGTATTTTCACTCAGCGAAGCTTTCTGGACCCCCCAACCTGTGCGGGGGCACTGCGTCCCCATGACTCCGGAGGTCCCCCCACGGGGGCAGCCTTGCCCAGGTCGTGGCTTGTGGCCTCATCTACGTGATCTGTGATCTGTGGTCCGAGGGCAGGGTCTGGGTCCTCGACTTCCCGGATCCCCTGCTCCGCCCTCTGCAAAGCCCATCGTTAATTCCCGCGGGAGCCGCCGCCGCCGCCTCCGTCTCTCCTTTGGCACGGCGTCGGCAATCTCTTACGGAGGAAGGAATAATTTTGTCTCCTGTCACGTAGCAAAATCAAAGCTTTTGGCAAGCACGAAGCCTGGGAGGCCTTTACTGCCACACGTATAATTAGAACTTTGGGCTAAACCTATCCCCGGGGAGCAAAACATTACATTTTAAGGCACATGCTTTTGGATTTATTTATTTTTACATTTTTTTTCCCCAAAAAGCCTTTCCCTTCATTCCCTCGGATGACATCACGGCTGAACACAGAACCACAGTTCTGCACTGCTTTGAAGGGGGAATATTTTGCATGCCGTCTCTCTCGTCAGACCCTTGTGAACCAGACCTTCCCTGGGAGCCTGGGATGGGCCTTTTCCTTCAGGTGCAAGGATCATTACAAGGCAAGCATTCTTAGTCCGGGTCTGTTCCCAGCCCAGCATTTCCACATATGGATATTAATTTATGTGATCACTTGAATACAAACGCTCAGCTGTCTCCATAAGTTATAGAAGCAATCATCCCAGGGAGCATCGGAGACACCGAGAGTCAATTTCTGTGTAATAATTTCATATTCGAGCCAGGGATGCCAAATCACGGCCCCTTTGGATAAAATGTGAGCCTGTGGAAACACTCCCCTCCCCCTTTTTATTATTGTGCATTTTATTTCTCCATAAAATACGTTTATGCCCTGGAAAAACAAACCAGCCCAGGGGGCCAGGCTGACAGCGTGATGCCGGGGGTGCTGGCTCGGGGCTGCTCGAAGCTTCTGACTCAGCCACTAGCGGGCACCGGGATGAGGGAGTGTGTCCGCGAGCCACTGAGAAAGCTCTCCTGGGGCCGAACCTTGAGGGGGCAGGCATCCGAAGATCGCCAAGCCTTGGAATAGAAATCACCTAGCTTTGGGATGGAAGGAGGTCATCCAGCCCCAGTTTCCATCTTGGTGGGAAGCCTCTAGTCCTTTTTTTTTTTTTTAAGATTTATTTATTTATTTGAGAGAGGGAGGGGTCGAGGGAAAGGGAGAGGGAGAGAATCTCAAGCAGAATCCACACAGAGCACGGAGCCTGACACAGGGCTCGATCCCACGACCCTGAGATCATGACCTGAGCCGAAACCAAGAGTCGGGCGCTTAAACCACTGAGCCACCCGGGCGCCCTGCCTCTATTCCTTTTCAGAAAAAAAGAAAAGAAACAAAACACAACAGCTTTATTGAGATATAATTCACATACCATACAATCCACCCATTTAAACTGTACAATTCAGTGATTTTTAGTACATTCACACAGGAATGCCTCCATCATCACTTTTTTATCATCCCCCAAAGAAACCCTGTATCCATTATCCCCATCTCCCTCCAACCACTCTCCGGTCCCAGGCAACCACTCATCTACTTTCTGTTTCTATAGGTTCGCCTGTTCTAGAGATTTCATATACATGAAAGCAGGCAGTATATGTCTTTTGTGACTGGCTTCCTTCACTCAGCATAACGTTTCCAGGGTTTATCCCTGTTGTGTGTCAGTCGTTCCTTCCTTTTTATAGCCGAATAATATTCCACTGTGTGGATTCACCACATTTGGCTTATCTGCTCATCTGCTGGTGGACATTTGGGTTGTTTCCACCTTTTGACTACTGTGAATAGCGCTGCTCTGAACATTTGTGGACGTATGTCTTCATTTCTCTTGGGCATATACCTAGCGTATGTTTTCATTTCTGTTGGGTGTATACCTAGGAGCAGGATTGTTGGCTCATACGATAACTCTATGTTTAACTTTAGTGAGAAACTGCCAGACTCTTTTCCACAGTGGTTGTACCATCTATATCCCCACCAGCAGTGTATGTGGGTTCCGATTCCCTTTTTTTAATTTTATAAATTGTCATGAAGTACGTATAACATAACACTTACCGTTTTAACTATTTTTTTAAAAATTTTATTTATTTGACAGAGAGAGAGAGAGAAAGATCACAAGTAGGCAGAGAGGCAGGCAGAGAGAGAGGGGGAAGCAGGCTCCCCGCTGAACAGAGAGCCCGATGCGGGGCTCGATCCCAGGACCCTGAGATCATGACCTGAGCCGAAGGCAGAGGCTTCAACCCACTGAGCCACCCAGGCGCCCCGAGGGTAAAGCTTTCCCTTCTCCTCTTCCTCCCCCCTGCCTTCCCCTCCCTTGCTCAACCTTCTTAAAATTCTCCCATTTACCAAATTATCAGTTTCCACCAGGATCGATTTTCCTGTTGTTTTTCTCTGTCTTTCTCTTTGCTGTTGTGGGCAGTCTTTAGATGGACCGCCGGGGAGGGTGTCTCTTTCTGTGTAGCAGGAGGAACGTGGACCAGAAGCCTTGCGCTGCATGGGTGGGGGTTGGTGGTTGGCGAACTCCATTTAGGTGAGCCTGCGGAGGGCGCCGGGGTCTCCCACGATGATGGGCCGTGGGTGGGCTTTCTCCCAAGCCCGCTTACATGCCCACGAGCCACTCCAGTTCTCCTCAATGTGTTCCATTTCTTCAGAAGAGGGTCTCTCCCGCTTTGGCACGAACTCCAATATCAACTCCAAGAAACCAAGACTCATGGCTCACGGGTCTCTTACTCCCCGAGGTGGGAATGGTGGGGGTGGGGTGGGGGTGGGGCTGGGGGCGGGGGTGGGGTGGGCAGCGGGTCTGCTTGCAGACCCCTAGTCAATCCTGTTTCCAGCCCCAGTTCCCACTCCTGCCCTCGGGGGTGCCCCCCCCCAGCTTCCCCGCCTGGGAGGATTCCAGCCGCGGCTCACTCTGCTCTGTGTCACCTGTCACCACCCTTCCTTCTGCTCTCTGTCTCCCAGAAGGGTGTTGAAATCCCTCATCTGGCGACACCTTGCCCCCCCTTCCTTATTGTGGGTTTATACCTTTTTCGTTCCTTCACCATTATAGTAAAGGGAGTTTGGGAGGGAGGGGAGATAAATATATGTGCTCTAAGTATGTAAAACAGATAGTCTGGGCAAAGCACTCCGCGGAGTAGCTGCTCAACAAATGTCAGCTCCTCTTAAAATGATCACGTGCCGTGGTCGTGTCCTGGGGTGTGCGGGGAGAGGTATGAGGGTCAGGGGGACAGTGGGGTTCTCGGTCAGGGCGAGCAGAGAGGGAGCGAGGCTGCGGTCTCTCTCCACAAATCTTCTGCGGCTTCTAGCTATAGTTTTTCCTCTTAAAAATTTATTATTTAAAATTGATTTTTAATTGCATTAATAATAAATGAGTACGTGCCTTTGTAAAAAAGCGTAAAACCTCGAAATAGCCTTCCGCCAATTCCAGTCCCCTGCCGCCTCCTGTCTCGGCTCGGGTCCGGGAAGCAGGCCCCGACACAGGGCTTGGAGGGCCAGCCCTTCATGAAAGAGGTGGTCCCAGGAAGCCCCAGGAGAGGGGTGCAGAGATGAGCCCGGGAAGGGGAGGAAAGAAAACCAATAAAGGCATGGTTATCCGGGAACTTAGCACTGTGGGCAGCTGGGGCTCAGTCCTGCTGGGGGTCTGCAGCCATCAGGGGAGAGCAGCCTACCCAAGGAGCCAGGGTGCTGGGGGATTTAGCCGCCATGCTTGCTTCTTGGCCATACTCCACGACGGGGGACGGAGGGGGGGGGTCCTTGGCATGGCTTCTGAGTTCACAGCTCACGAGATTCACTTCACCAAGGCGCCCCCTTCCCCCACTCAGCCCCCGACATTCCCCTTAGAGGTAAGAGGGGGCCGGTCACTTCCGTTCCTGGAGCACATATCGTGCTGTCTCCTCTGCAGTCTTGGGGGATGGGAATGGGGAAGCTCTTGGAGTCTTTCTCCAGACAGCCTTCCACTGCCTCCCCTTCCCCTCCCAAAGCCTTAGCCCATCCCTCAAGCAGTGACTGCTGGAACAGGTTTGAGCTGGCAGATGGCGTGCATCTCTTTCTAATTCAGAATTCGGGGTGTCAGGTTGGTAGCTTGAAAGCAGCCATGGGGGAAGCATTTACACCACGGAAATTGGCCAACACCCCAGCTGTTAAACATTTGCCACCACGCCAGTGTCTGACCTCCAACGGAGAGCAGATACAGGGGATAGGAAAACAAGCTAAACGGCATCACAAGGAAGCCGCCGGATAGCTCTAGAAGGTGGGGCATTTTGCAGAACGGCCCTCCTATGCGCTTCAATACGTTAGGTTCATTCAGAAAAGGACGTGGCCAGACGGAAACAAACCAAAGTGACATAACCAGATGCAGTCTGGTCTAGACGGGATACTGGTTTGCAAAAATGTTTGTGGGTCCGCTGACGCACAGAGCTGGGGAACTCCGGATATGTTCTGGGTGTTAGTTGAGATGAAGATTTCCTGAAATGGAAAGGTAGAGATCCTTGACTGGAAAAAGCACGTTGCTTATTGTACCTAGAATACAAGTATGCCTTGTTTTTTTATCTTTTTATTTTTTAAGATTTATTTATTTATTTGAGATAGAGCGAGAGAGCAGGGGAAGGGGCAGAGGGAGAGGGAGAGCGAGAGAGAGCAAGCAAGAGAGAACCTCGAGCAGACTCCCCACTGATCGGGGAGCCCAAAGAGGGGCCCGATCCTGGGACCTTGAGATCATGACCTGAGCCATCAAAACCAAGAGCTGGATGCTTAACTGACTGAGCCACCCAGGCACCCTACAAATATGTCTTTATAAATATATGTGTGCAGAGAAAAATGTAGTAAGATAGTGTGGTAAGCAGAATCCACACCCTGATCTCGGCACCTGTGCGTGAGAGATTTCACTCCTGTGATTGCATCGTGCAGTAAGGCACAGTTGACCTTAAAGTTGGGAGATTATCCTGGCGGGTGTCACCCAATCACCAGAGCCCTTTAAAAGCAGAGCGTTTTCTCTGCCTGGTGGCAAAAGAGGCAGGCAGAAGGAGAAGTCAGAGAGATTCGAAGCAGGAGAAGGCTTTAGATGGGCTCTTTCTGGCTTGAAGACGTGCAAGAGCCAGAGGATAGCCGGAAAGGAACTTGGGAGGACTTCAGTCGTGCAGCCACAAGGACCTGACTTCTGGTAATCACCCGGACGAACTTGAGAGTGCATTCTTCCCCAGACCCTGCATGTAAAAACCCAGTCTGGCTGACACCTTGACTTTGGCCTTTTGAGGCTCAGAGCAGAGAACCAAAAGTCCACTCGGACTTCTGACCTGCAGCGGTGACAGGTGGTAAACGGATGGGATTTTAAGCCGCCAAAGTTGCGGCCATTTGCTACCTAGCCGTGGACAACCAAGACGGATGTGCACTTAGGTGTTAATGGCGGTGATATTGGGGAGGTGAGAGTGTGAGGTTTTTATTTTAACCTCTCTGATAGTCTGTATGTTTAACATTCTGCAGTGTGCCTGCTCTGCCATCATATTAAAAGGATATATATATATATATATTTTTTTTTTTTGTTACAGATTTTATTTATTTGACAGAGAGAGAGATCACAAGCAGGCAGAGAGGCAGGCAGAGAGAGAGGGGGAAGCAGGCTCCCTGCCGAGCAGAGAGCCCAATGCGGGGCTCGATCCCAGGACCCTGAGATCATGACCTGAGCCGAAGGCAGAGGCTTCAACCCACTGAGCCACCCAGGTGCCCCAAAAGGATATATATTTTTTAAACCCTTTTAGATCGCTGGAGCGGGGAGGGGAAGCCTGTCCCTTTATTCCCCTCCCCCACCCAAGACAACCTACCGCAGCATTTTCCTGTACCTCCTCCACGATGCTTGCTGTATTTTGTACCGCTTATGTTATTAGTAACATCGCATTTTTAATTTAAATCATCTTAAAAAAAAAGAACACAGCCAAAATACTTTAGCCTCCTCCTGAGCAATAATATTCATGAAGTCATGGGTTGATTGTGCCAGTTGTTTTTTTCCCTAGCACATCAAAATACATAACCATAATTATTAAGAAATACGGGTCTGTGTACCTCCAGCGGTATACAACACAGGCTCTGGGAACGGCTGATCCCATATAATCCTTTTGCAGCTTTGGCTGCAGTTGAAAACAAAAGCCTGGGAGGGGTTGGCTCCTGGGTGCCCGGCAACTTCAGCCGTGACCCTGCCCACCAAAACTCGAAGGCTGGGGACACCAAGGTCTGGCCACTGTCTGGGTCACGGAGGGGAAAAGAACTTACGGCAGGAGGAGGTAAACCCAGATTTGTGCTTCTGGAAACCGCCCCTGCCCCTGGCTGGGTGTCAGAGCCCCGGGTTCAGCTGAGCCAGGCCATCTGATTCCTCAACTCCGGACTCAGGCCACTTTCCCTTCCAAGGAAAAGACCAGAAGCATGAGAAGTCCCAGAGGGAATCAGGCATCGACCAAACACTAATAGACACAACCGGGCTTTTTGTCCACTTTTTTGGTTTTACCTGGAGGAAGAAGGGAGCAGGAGATAGAGTGTTAGATAATCTTTTTTAAAGATTTTATTTATTTATTTGAGAGAGAGAGTGCATGCGCGCGTGCACAAGCGAGACAGAGAGAGAGAGAGAGAGCGCGCACAAGCAGGGGGAGGGGCAGAGGGAGAGGGAAAAGCAGCTCCCGGCTGAGCAGGGAGCCCGATGTGGGGCTCGATCCCAGGACCCTGGGATCACGACCTGAGCTGAAGGCAGACGCCTAACGACTGAGCCACCCAGGCATCCCGATAAATTTGGTTTTAATATGGCTAGGACTCATGGGGAAATCTGTGCCAGATTTTTTCCTGGTCAAAGAGCTTCCCAACTGGGCAACTTGAATAAGTTACTTAACTTCTCTGTTTCTTTATCTTTGAAGTGGCTATAACATAAAAGGTGGGTTTTGCCAAACACTGCTGATGGAGGTGAAAATACTTCCTACTAAAATATTTACTGATACGTTTGTGGTTCTCAGTATCCGGATATGGAGAACCACTCGTCGTGTAACCTCTTCACCGGTGTCCCACCCCTTCTACCCTCACCCCTCCACAGTTTGCTCTGAAAACAGTAGCCAGAGGGTCCCCTAAAACCCGTGTCAGCTTCTGACCCTTTTGGCTTAGAATCCTCCAGAGCCTTCCTATGTCACTTGAGTGAAAGCCAAGGGCTGTAGGAAGGCCCTGCCTGATCTGGTGCCTTCCCTGCCCCGACTTCTCTGAGCTCATGGCCTGTTAGCCCCTCTCCTCCACTTCAGCCGCACTAGCCTCTTTGCAGTTCCTGGAATACACTGGGCCACTTCCACCTCAGGACCTTTGCACCTACGGTCCCCTGGTCTGCTCTTTCTCCATTGTCCACATGGCTCCCTCTCGCACCTCCTTGAGGCCTTTGCTGAATTGTCAACTACCCCCCATCCCCGACCCCATATCAATGTTCTCTATTCCCTTTCCTGCCCTGTTTTTTTCCTTCCCACTTCCCACCATAAAACACGCTGCATATTTTGCTTATTTATTTGTTTTCTACCTTTCTCCCCTGCAAGAATGTAAGCTCCATGACTACAGGGATTTTTAAAAAAAAATCTGTTTTGTTCACAACAGTTTTCCAGGGCCTTAGAACAGCGAGTGACATATTGCAAGGGCTTAGTGATTATTTGTTGCATAACGAACAAACCGAACGAGCGACAGGCAGAGCGGGTGCACCGTGGCCTGATTTTCGCAGGGTACCCACCTCGGGCTGGTGCGGGCCTTGGCCCGGGAGCCTGTCTCTCTCCCAGGAGCCCTTGCAGTTTGAACGCCAGTGGCCACGCTGTCCGCTCTTCAGCAACCCTCCGGAGCAGTCCTCAGTTGGCTTCGCTTTTGCTGGATTTTCAATATGTGATTTCCCCCCACGGACAGAACAGGAATCATTTAAAATCATTCATGAGAAACTCATGGCCGTGCTTTCTGCAGGCGGCTTCGCAGGCCACGCGCGCCTGGTAGGGGGGGTGAAAAGCAGAGAGGGAAAACCACTCGGCCTGCTTTCCTGTCTCCTCTACCCTCCCAGTTTCCCTGCCCCCAGGCTTGGGTCAGGAGAGCGGCTGTTTCGGCTGCGAAAGCTTAATGAAGCATGGCTGTGGCGGGGTCCCCTCCCCGCTGTCGCCCCCTGCGTCCCGGGCCCGTAAGCTGCTCCTCCATGGCTCAGCCTAGAGCCTGCCCCTGATCCTGGCTGAGGCCACACAGTCCGGGCCCCTCTTGGGGCTTGTGGCAGATCTGTCCCCAGCCTGGCCTCCAGCGGCTCACCCAAGCGGAGTCCATGATATGCCCTGACTGGTTCCCTCTGGGTCTGATTCAAATGGTCAGGGGCAGCCCCCGGGGTTCAGTGATGTCCACCCCTGTGCCCTTGAGCCCTTTCCCAGCAGCTGAACCCATCGGGTTGCGGTTGCGCCAGGCAGGGCGGCTCTGCTCCTCCTGCGGGCTTGCCTTGACCTGCCCTTGGCAGCAGACACTTTTGCGGCCCCACCCACCTGCCGGTAGCCCCGGCCTCCGGCCTCCGTGCTTTCGGAGGCTGCTCTCTGCAAACACCTATGACTCCCTGCCTGAGGGATTTTTCTGGCAGCACACTCTTCCTGCCTGCGGGGGGGCTCCCGGGGCAGCCTAGAGCACGACAAGGAGGGGGGCGATCAGCGGACAAATAGCGCAGCCACCTTATCGCTGGCTGAGGGCAAGTTCAGGGGCGTGTTCTACACTGTCTGCCGGAGGTCCCCAGGGGGACTCTGTTCCACCCAGTGGCCTGCAGGAACAACCGCCTTTCCCTCCTCTGCCCTCATTTCTCTTCCTGTTAGCATCTCGCAGATCGCCGTGGGTTCAAGATGGCTGCAAATTCCTTGTCATTCTCCTCGCAGGGGTCAGGGGGCCGTTCCCCCCTCCACACGTCTGCAAAGAAACACTGGAGTCCCAGCCCTCACCGCCGACGGACGGATGGGACCTTGTTTGGAGCCGGGCTGGTGGCCGATGTCATCAGGAGGCCTCTAGAAGGAACCACCCCTGCCGACACCTGGATTTGGGGCTCGTGGCCTCCAGACCTGGGAGAATGAATTTCCGAGCTGGCAGACAGCAGCCTGCATCCACTCGCTGGCTCTTTAGGAAATGGGCCTTCCAGCCCAGCTGATGCTCAAATTGTAAAATTGTGAGCAAGTAAAGCGATTGTTATTTATTTTAAGCCGCCAAGTGTGGGAGTGGTTGGTTGCCTGGCAATAGACAACTGAAACACACATGAACTTCTGGCCCTGGGATCCTCGTTTTAGAGTCCTACATCTTCCACGTTTCTTCTTGCCGATTGGCTGCACTTCAAACTCAACCTGCTTCTTGCCGCCCCTTTTCCAGGCCTGGCCCAGCGGGTACGGTGCTCCCCTCCTTCAGCCACCCCCGGACCCACACTCAAGCGGGTGTCCCCTGCACGTCTTCCCCAGAGGTTGGGCTGGGACGGGTGCCCCTGCCGTGCTCCCCTCAACATGTCCACTGTCCTTAGCCCTCTAGGCGGCCTCCTTGGACTGGTAGGGATGCCCCTGGGGGGAAGTGAGTCTCTGCCAGCTCCTGCTTCGCAGCCTTTCTCAGCATGCGCCCCACCCCCAAAGCCCAGCAGTCTCACTGGGTGGCCATTCTGGGTCGCTGTCCTTTGCCACACGGAACCCTATCACCTCTGCGGCAAACCCCACGAGATCCATTTTGTGGTTCTTGGCTGGCATCCATTGACGAAGGCCTGCTCTTGTGGGCTTTTGGAGGGCATGGTGGCTCACCCCCTGATGTCTGTCACTCCGCCGGGTGGCCGATCTATTTATCTGGCTAGGGATCGGGTCAGGAATGGACCTGTGGTTCGGTCTTAACCAATGAGACATGATGGGGGTGGGACCTACTAGGGGCTTCTGAAAAATACTGACTTGATATTGACTTGTTCCTAAGGAAGGTGCTCAGAGTCTTGCCTGCCTGTTTTTTTGTTTTTTGTTTTTTTAAGATTTATTTATTTATTTTAGAGAGAGAGAGAGAGTGTGCGAGAGAGCAGGGGAGGGGCAGAGGGAGAGAGAGACAAGCAGACTCCCCGATGAGTGTGGAGCCTAACTTGGAACTCGATCCCAGGGCCCCGAGATCATGACCCGAGCTGAAATCAAGTCAGTTGCTTAACCGACTGAGCCTCCCAGGCGCCCCTTGCCTGCCTGTTTTTGCCTCTGGAATTGAGTCTGCCTCAACGCGTCGTCTGGGATGGCCAGAAGCACCTTATGACCTCCGGGGAAACCGATCTGAGTGTGAGGCTGACATGAGGCCAGCTGAGTGGGCAGATGGGAGCCCTCGGGTCCTTGTGGACGTTGCTGAGTGGATGAGTGTCCCTTACCTGGCATCATCAGTTCGCTTGGTGTTCAAGCCAGCATTTTCCCAGCTGTGGATCAGAACCCGTCAGAGGGCCATGAAATCAACTGGGTGCATCACAACCAACAATGGAAACAAAGCAAAACAAAAGAAAACAATGAGTTAGAAGAAGGAAGAGGAGAATCAAAGATATCAGGGCACATCATGTGTCCTAGCGCTTTGTGAAACTTTTGTCTGGTGATACGGATGAGCGCGTACAGAGCCAAAATGGAAAGGGTATTTCTCACTGTGGACTGTGGTCAAAGAGTTTTAAAGCCATGGGCCAAAGCCAGGTTGAGTGGAGGTATTTTCCGTAATTTGTAGTCAAAATTATCCCCGACACCCTCTTTTTCCATCCCCCACCGGATGACACAAACTCTTTTCTTTCCGTCCTTCCCAACCAGCCACGTGGCCTTCATTTCGGCCTTAAGTCTTGGTTTGCGTTCTTGCCCCCCACCTGCAAAGCCCTTTGGCCTCTCTCCCCTCTCTCCCTACCCGCCCTGTCTGATCTGATCCTTCGAGTCCTACCTCGAGCCCCACCGAGTCTGTGCCTCCTGCGATGCCCGCCCCGGGTATTACCTGCCCGGGGACGTCTGGGCCACGCAGCCCCACTCCCTGGATTCGAATTCCAATTCTGCTGCCTATTGACGCTGTGAACTTGGATGAGTTAATGAACCTATCTGAGCCTCGGCTGAGTCATCTGTGAAATGGGGAACATTACACTATCTGTCTCGTAGGGTGGTCGTGAGGACTAAATGAATAAATTCAACGTTGAACTTCTAGGTTCCTGGCTGGCCTGGTTCTCAGCCTGTCTACCCCACGCCCTCCCAGCTGGCTGCTCTCACGCCCGGTAGCCGTGTCCATCCCCGGGCGGCACACTGCTCGGAGCTGCCCCTTCCAACCTCAGCCTCAGCCCAGGTGCTTTCTTGCCAATCTGGGTGGGAATCCTGGAGGTGGCTGATCTGATGTACAACTCCTCTTTTCAGTCGCTAGGGGAGAAAGGGGCTTAAGAGCACTCAAGTATCATTTCATCGCTAGACGGGGCATGAGGGATCCCTTTGGCTGCCTAAGGTTTGAGAAGTGTGGCGATCATACTACCGGTGGTAGGAAAATAATAACGGGACCTCTGAGCCGCCACCGAGCCTAGAGTGCTCGGTGCCAGGCCTGCCAGGCCTGGCTGGAGGCTCTGTACAGAGCCCCCTCCCTGAAGCCCCCCCACATCCCGGCAAAGGAGGGACCGTCGTCCTTGATTTACAGATGATGGAACTGAGGCCCAGAGATCCGGAGTCACTTTTCCAAGATCACGCAGCCAGGAAGAGGCTGGGGGTGGAGAGGAGGTGGGGGGAGCTGGGAGGAAGCTCAAGTTTGACTTTTTCCCAAAGCCCACTCCGCCCTCTCCCTCCCCCGGCCACCTTCCTTGTGCACTGGCCTGAATCCTCTCTCTAGCAGGGAGCCCGCCCTGCTACCCGGTGCCTCCTAGCCCGCTCTCAGCCGGGCCTGCGCTGTCCCTCCCCAGGCCAGCCGGGTTTGGCTCTAGGAAATGTGATTAAAGTTGGTCTCTCCAGAGAGGGTCTGTTCGAAAGAATCAAAGGCTCCAAGCAAGCAGAATGTTCATAATGTTGGAATAAACCCCCGTGCTTGGGCGGCTGCGGAAATATTAGACCTCCCAGCAAAACCTGCCGGGTTGTCAATTCAGAAATGGCGAAGGGGAAGATGAGAATAAAAGCAAAACCCCGGCTCCGGCAAATTCTAGCATTCCGACGGCAGCTAGGTCCCCGGAACCTTTACAGTGTGAATTCAGAGGGAAGAAAATATCTATCTGGGCGAGCAGGCGGTTCTCCGTCTCACTTTTAATTGCACCTGGAAAGGGGCTTAATATCTCAGCCAATTTCTGCATCATCTTTTGCAAATCTTGGGCTGCTCAGGTCCCCAGGGGTTTTGTGTAATAAAACGGGATGGTTAAAGGGCATGTTTCTGCATTAACGAATCTTTCTGCACTGGCTGGGCCCGCGCATTATGTAAATGTTTACTGTAATTAAGAGATGAAGTTGTCACGGTGTACTATTTTGGTTGCTGGTGTAGAGTTCCTGCCGGGCCCCAGCCGTGAATAGTCACCCGAGAAGAGGAGGACCAGAAGCAGGGGAGAGAGGAAAAGGTAGAAACGTGTGCATTGTACTTGGCTAACCCCGGGAAGGATCGTGTGGTTATGACGTGCCCTTCAGCCCCAGGTACAAGGAAGAGCCACACTTATGTCATACAGCCTTGAGCCTGAAGTAGGATTTCTCCTGCCCGATCCCAAAGACGAGAGGATATGTGGAACTCTACGGCCTCTACTTGTACGCCTTTGTTTGTGTTCGGAGGGGGGAGTGGTAGAGAATTCCAGCATTAAAAAAAAGGAAGTATAATTTTCATATGGTGAAATACACATCTTTAAAAAAATACAGCTTTTTTGAGGTGTAATTGACATCCGATAAACTGCATGTATTTAAGTGATACAATCTGATCGGTTTTGACATATGCGTCCACGCGTGAAACCATCACCGTAATCAAGATCATGAATATATCCACTGTTCCCCAAGGTTTCTCTGTGCCCCCCTGTGATCCCTCCCGCCTGCCTCTCCCTGTTCCCCATCCCCAGGCAACCGCTGATCTGCTTCCCATCACTGTAGACTAGCTTGCATTTTCTAGAATTTAATATAAATGGAAACATGCAGCGTGCGCTCTCTGGCTGCTTTCACTCGGTGTGATTATTTTGAGATTTATTTGTCTTGCATATTTGTTCCCTTTATTGACGAGTTGTATTCTACTGCACGGATATACCGCCATTTGTTTATCCATTCATCCGTTGGTGGCTATTTGGGTTGTTTCCAGTTTTCGGTTCTTATGGATGAATCTGCCATGAACGTTTGTGCGCCTATATTTCCATCTTTCTTGGGGAGACATCCGGGAGAGGAATGGCTAGGTCATCCGGTAGGTATCTGTTCAACTTTATTTAAAAAAAGCATTTTCCAAAGTGGTTGTACCAATTTCCACTCCTATCAAACACGGCTCTACCACCTTACCGACATCTGGTGTCATCTATCCCAGCTTGCATGTGTGTGTGTGTGTGTGTGTGTTTTAATTAAAATTTCATTTTTATGTACCTTAAAACTCCGTAAGGAACGTGAGCATGCATATTTTTTTAAAAAAGATTTTATTTATTTATTTGAGAGAGAGAGAGCGAGAGAGCACAAGTGGGGGGCAGGGAGAGGGAGAAGCAGCCTCCTCACTGAGCACGGAGCCCAACTCTGGGCTCGATCCCAGGACCCCGGGATCATGACCTGAGCCGAAGGCAGACGCTTAACCGACCGAGCCCCCCACGTGTCCCGAGTGCGTACCTTTGTGACAATTTGTCAAGTTGCACACTTGAGATGTCCGCATTTTGCTGGATGTAAATCATTTCTCCATAAAATCCTATAGACAACACAGTAGGGAGACGAGTCCCTTGAAATTCAGTCGTCTTCTCTTTCTATCCTTCAAAATGGCTTTCCCGACCAAGTCAGGGACCCGGCTCCGGGCTCTAAGAAAGCCTGCTAGGTCTGGGTGACAAGGTGAGGTGTGGGCCTGGTAGATGTGGTTCCAGCTGAGGAAGGCACAGGTGACTCATCCGGTTTCCTGGATCCTGGAAAATTGTGCCCTGGGCTTTTTTGCGAGGCTGTTCTTTGAAGTTCTAGAGATGAAAGCTTTGCACGCCGCGGCCATTCCCCGCCCGCTGATGGAGGTGGCAGCCCACTCTGGGCCAAGAAGGCCGGAGGCCGCTGCCCTGGGGTCGGGCTGGTGGGGTTGGCGTCTGAGTGGGGTGGACACAGGAGCAAGACGCCCCTGCAGCTCACCTTGCAGGGCCCAGCGCAGCCGGATCAGGGGCTCCCAACCCGGGGCTGTGCTGCCTGCCACCCAGGGGTGTTTGGAAACGGCAGTTTTGAGGATCACGACGTCAGGGGGCCCATACGGGGTGAGTGGGCAGGGACAGTGTGTGGGACAGCCCCGTGCAATGAAGGACTGTCGTTCCCCAGTCACTGACAGTGTGCCCCCGGGGTTGAGAAACAAGCTTTTTTTTTTTTTTTTTTTTTTAAGTAGGCACCGTGCCCAGCGTGGAGCCCAACGCGGGGCTTGAACTCACAACCCCTGAGACTAAAACCTGAGCTGAGATGAAGAGTCTGCTGCTTAACCCACAGAGCCAACCAGGTGCCCCAGGAACAAGCTGGTTTTGGTTAGGTAAGAGTTAATCGATCGCCTCAGTGATAGATAGTCCTGTTTTTTCAATTCCTTGATTTCATCTTTTTTTTTTTTTTTTTTTTTAGTTTCGTTTAAACTCTATGCTCAATGGAGGGCTCGGACTCACGACCCTGAGATCAAGAGTCGCATGCTCTGCTGAACGGAGCCCGCCCGGCACTCCATCCTTGAATTCATCTCGGGATGTCCCTCGGAGCCTTCAAATCTTACTGGCTGTGTTCGTACTGCGTGGCTGCTACTGGTAAAGAAACACGTCTGGAACGTCAACAGCACGAAAACCCTCCGCAGAGCAAAACCGTTCTCTAGCTTAAAGGTTACGCGCGAGCCTGGCCCCGTTTCCAAACTTTCTGGCACTCCGACGCGTAGTTCGAGAGGCGTTTAAAGAGCAAGGTTGATTTCAGGAGCCGTGAAATGGTTTCTTAGTCTTATTTCGTTTTACTTTTCTTTTTTTGGAATTCGCTTCGCGCCTCGCCTTCGAAGTCAACCTGGACTGGCCGGCTGGTCTTGGCGCGCGGCTGTGAGGGACGCAGCCAGAGAGTTCTGGCTGGCGTGACCCGTGCGGAGAAGGGAGTTGCAGTTTTCTGACATTAAATATTAACACTGGGGATTAATAATGAAGGCTGACAGTTCCTTTCTCCGTGTTTCTGAGCGTGTCTCTCCCCAGCCCGCAAGGCCAGCAGGCCCAGGCCCTTCCCCTGCCCGAGCCATGTGGCCGGAGGCCCCTGCTCTCCGAGGTCAGGAGAGGTAAGGAAAACAACCCTCTTGTCACCCAGAGAGGCGGGAGGGCCTGCCTGGGCCACTGTGCGCGGCTCCAGGCTTGTCCTATCCTCCCCGGGCGACAGGAAAGCAGCTGGAGGCGGAGGGAAAAACAAGAGGTGGATGAGGGGCTGGGGAGTGGGGGTGGGGCTGCCTCCCAGGCCCGAGGTTGGGGGAGCCGGAGGAGGAGAGAGGCTTGTGGCCAAAAGAGGAGGGGGACTAGGGGTCCTTGTGTGTGGATGTGTCGCCCTGAAGAGGGCTCACGTACAATCCAATGCCCCCTCAGCTTGGCCCCCGATCCTGGAGCCTTATAGTTCTGTTATGAGCTGAATGGCACCCCCCTCTTCCCGGCCAGGGGGCCTCAGACTGGTTAGGGGGGTGGTGACGTCAGTGCCACGCAGACCCGGGCCGCACAGACCCTGACCTTGCCGCCCCTCGCCTTGCGTGACCCCCACCCCCCACTCCCAGCTTCCCCGACGCCCACCACCAGGCCTACGGAGCTCTGGCGACCCGTGGACCAAGGAACACCAGGGCAGCCTTGAACTTACACGCAGGGAGCTGGGCGGGCTGAAGTCCGCGCTCCGAGCTGGAAAATTAGACACACGGTGATCTCTTACGTAATAAAAGGTATGAGGAATCCGATGTGAAATAGCCCCCCGTTTGATTTTCCACACTCCATCGTTGGATGATTGCATACTTGCTTTGCTTTAATAAAACATTCGCCCCCCGCCCCCCACCCCATGTCCATTTTCTCCTCCCCCCCCCCGCCCTCCCCTTGAGTGGTGATGGCGGAGAGTGGAGGAGAAAAATAGAAGGACAGCAGCAGAGAGATCGGTAGGTGTCGGAACTCGCGTTTATCCGCGGGGAGCGTAAGCGCGGCCCCTGGAGGGCTCGGCCTCTGCGGACATTTTCAGCAGACCCAGGCCCCTTCAAGCAGGGGCAGGAGTTTGAGGTCAGTGGCCTGCCTTGTCGCTCGTGCCCCCCTCTGAGGGAAAAGGAATTTAATCTGAGGAAGAAGCTCAGAGGCTCTGAGAAAGACAGCCATCGTCTCTGAGGGAAAAGGTTGTGTCCAGAAAATGTCCGGGGACGCCAAGGGCTGGTGGCCGTCTGGTGTGGGGAGCCGAGACCCGGGCCGGGATCCTCTTCTGGCCTCTCAGGGGCCCTGTCACCGCTGCCCCGGCCTGACTTTGCCCTGAGACAGGGCAAGGCGGCCGGAATGAAAGAGGAGGCCGGAAGCCTCCGTCAATGGTGCTAATTAATTGGGCTCGTGGTCGCCTCGCACCTCTCATTTGAGGCTGTACAGGTGTTCCACAGACATTAATTAATTAGGCCCGCCGCGCTTCCTGTGGGGTTTGGACAGATGTCTGCTTCCAGCGGCCCCGTCTTCCCGGCGTCGGGGCAGAGCGCGAGGGCTTTGGTTGGATGGTGAGGCGAGCACCGTGTCACCTGACCTGTCACCGCCAGGAAAGCCCAGGCAGATGGGGGATTCACTCCTAGGGGTGATCGTGGGAGTTTTCCGGAAACACAGGGGCGCGGTATTCCCAAGCCCAAGCGCCATTCCCCGAGTTCTCCTCCGTGGGCGCTGCAACTAGGCCCCATCCAGGGACCGCCTGCTGGCGTTGGCATCAGAGTGGAGACCACTGCCTTCCCGGCCTTCCCGGTCACCGACTCACCGGTGCGGTGCCACCCTGGAGGGCTCAGTCCTTCCTTGGGTAGAAAGCCACGCAGGGGAAGGAAAAGGTTATTTTCACGGGCAAAAAAGTTAATGAGTAATGGTTTCTGGTATTTCTCCTCAGAGAATATAACCTCGTCAGCTCTAGGCTTCTGGCTTCTGAATAATTGTTCTCGGTAATAATACAGAACACCTTCATAATAATACATCCTTCTGTGTGTTCAAGAAAGTAGCAATTTATTCCAGGCAAGACTAAAAAAAAAAAAAACAAAACGGTTGCCTTTATTCATCTGGAGACCTGCCCTCCCCCCAGAGATCAAGCAGCGAGGAGGCTGGCTTTTCGGAGGTCTTTAATGAGCGCCTACGGCATGCCCAGTAGTGGGGAGAGGGGCCATGAGGGAGAGAGGAAAAAAGAAGCCATAAGAGCTAAGAATATTTCTGGGAAGATCAGCCCTAACTCCGTGCTGAATTTGTTGTCTGTAAGTGCATTTTGGGAAACACACGCTGGATTGACGCCGGGCATCCATTTTGCCCTGCGTTAGACAGCGACGCCGTTCATCTCGAAGACCCCCTTGCAGCTAGAGCTCCAGGTCCCATGAGGGTTAGCCGATCGGACGCTCTGGTGTAAAATTTGACTTCGGATCTCAGTGAAAGAGGGAGAGGAGCATGCCTTTCGCTTACTCGGATCGTGGCTGAGGCCACATGGTTCTCAAGCTGGTCCTGGTGGCTTCCGATTACGTTATGTCTCTCTGATTGTGACAGCTCAGACCTGTCATGTGGCTCCGGGGGACTCTTCTGGAAGCTCGGCATTGGGTGGGTCTCTTCAGTCCTCCAAATAATCCCATAAGCCTCTTTATACCCTACAAGGAATCCCTTTCTGTTTAAACGACCTGGAGTGGATTTTCGCCTCTGCGCTGACCCCTGACCAGCACGGCTTCGCTCAGCCACGCTTAAACTCCCGCTGCCTCCAGGCCCTCGCCCACGCCTCTAGCCCACCCTGTCCCCCCGAAGTCATCTCCCTTAGGTAGCTAACTCCCACTCATTCCTCAAGACTTAGTTCACATGTCACCTCCTCCGGGAAGATTTCCCTGATACGTATGTCACCTCCCCATCTCTCATACCCAATACCACCCAACACTTCCCTTCACAGCGCTTCTCCCATTGGGTTATCAGCATCTCTTTCTGAGCCTTCCTCCTCCACTAGACCAGGAACTGCTTAAAGATAAGGACTGTGTCTCTCCTTGGTGATCCTGGTGCTAGGCTTGGCTTTCACCGAGAAAACACAGTCCTATGTTGTTTGCACATAGTAGGTCCTCAATAAAACTTTATCGACTCAGAAAACGACGTAAAGGCAAATACTCACATGTGTGGTTCTGACCTCAGTTCAGTAGAGGGAGAGGCCACCGTTGCCAAGAGCAAGTGGCATCCTCCCCGAGGAGAAGAAATCGTGACCCAGAAGCCAGGGCAGCCTCCTTGCTGGGTCTGGTTTCCTCCTGGATAAAACGGGTGGGAGGGGGGGCTTCATTTGTGTTTCCTGCCGTATATCTCTCAGAACGTTGCTTCCTTAAGGTGTTTCTTGGGACACAAGCGTTCCGTGAGCAAATGAGTTTGGGGAATGTTGGATTCAGCAAAATTCAACAGGTTTCTCCACTCTAGAACGTTCTGGGGCCTTTACCGTACTAAAGTGCCTTGTGACTCGCCTCTGGAGAGTTCTAGTCTGCAATGTTGTGTCCGTTGTCATTTGCTTCGGCAGCGCTACCAAACCTCAGTGCCCCACCACATTCCATATTTAGGGCTCACGGCCGGGCGCGCTCCCGTGTCTGGGGGTGGCTGGCTGGAGGGCCACCTAAGCTGGTCCTGCGTGGGATGACCGCGGCCGGTCTGCTCTGTCCCACCTGTGCCTCCTCCTCCCACGTGCTACCTGGACACGTTCTCGTGACGGCTGAAGAGAACAAGCCTCAGCATCCCAGCTCTCGGTAAGCCTCCTTCCCTCAGGCCTGCCAGCACGATATTGGCCAACTGGCCCTGGGCTGGGCAGGTGTCCCCACCTGCAGTGGGAGGACACTGCAAAGTGTCCTGGCAAAGGGCACAGATTCTGGGAGGGGCAAAGAATGGGGGTCACCATGGTACCCTACCACACAGCGTTTCCCAAAGTCACCTGACCAAGGAACTCCTCTGTACATCTGACTGGCTCTCCTAACACACACTTTGAGAAACCCTTGACTAGCAATGCTTGAAATCTTTCGCGGTTCTGATACCTGATTCTATGCTCTGAGTGGCTTCAGGAGGGAGTCGGTGACAAATCTGGATCGTGCTGGTTGGATGGGATTTGACCAGAGGCTTGGCTGGAGGCGAGTGTCCGTGTGCACCCCACTCCATCCGGGAAGTCTCCTTCGGGAAGGTTCCCCGCAGGCTGTTCCCATGACGTTCCCCTTCTTCACCTCCGGTCACCACCAGACTTTTTGCCCACCCACTGTTGGGGGCTGAGCGGAATGCTCCCGGAAGCATCACTTCCCGAGAGGCGGAGTTCTAGGAACCGTGTGGCGGGCTGGGAAATTCATTTTTCCTGTGTTCTGTGACTCCCGTAAGGCATTTCCCGGAGGCTTGGGTTCGGGACGGCCTTCCTCATCACGGCTGCGGCGGATTCAGCTCGCTCTTCCCCGTGGCTCCGGGCTGGGAGCCAGCTTCCTGCCATCGAAGATTCATCCTGGGCTTTCGGGGGTGGGGTTACCCCCGTTTTCTGACATATCTGGATGTCCGCACTGCCCACCTACCTCCCCTCGTTGGGGGGGGCAGAGCTGAGCGTCACAACCCCCTGCCTTCACCCTGACCTCACCCTGTCCAGGTAGAAATGACAACCGGGAGCCCCCCCCCCCCCCCAGGGTGAGAGCACCACGACCCACCCACCGAGGTGGCCCCGAGCATTCACCCAGCGCCTCCGGATTTTGCAAACTTGAACCCATCCAGCAGCCCCACTTGCCTTCCACTAGGCGCGGTGGCAATGCTTCCTGTTTATGAGTCCCTGTCTTGTGTCCCCAGAACTCTGAGAGGTGGAGTTTCCGACCAGACACCAGGGGACTGCTTCGATTTGATCGGTTTTATCAAAGCCCACCCGACCCCCTTGTGAATGTCCTGTGGCTTTGGCAGGGGGCGGGTGGCAGCAGCGGCGGTGGTGGTGGGTGGGCTCCGGGCAGGGGAGGAGGACAGCTCGGGTTCCCTTTGGGGGACATAAATTTGGCCTTGTTAAGGAAACCTGCAGGGACGCAGGGATGAAGGTGATCAGGTTACAAAAGCACACCAGGCCTCTGTGGCTTCGCGGGAGGCCTGGGGCACACAAAAGGCCCCGGGGCAGGTGGGGGTGGGGGCGGGGCCCTGAGGCCAGCCGGCCACCTCCAGCTAGGCCCCCACCGAGCCTGCCTGCCTGCCCTGGAGGCCGCCCTGCGCCTTCAGCAGCTTAGAGGGTTTTGAGGGGAGGGGCAAGGTCCTACCAGAAACACCCCTTCCCCTTCTGGATGGAGAGCACCCGGGAGTGTGGCGGGACGATCTTATCAGGAATCATCACAGCCCAATGTGTGCATAGAAACAACACTGAAAGGGAACATGGGGCTTTGCTACGGGTGGCAAATCCTCGGCTTGCAATTAGAGGTCATTTACATTTCTTTTTTTGCGCTTTTCTGGTAGTTTCCAAATTTTCCGCGGTGGTTCGTGGTATTGTTAAATTAGAAAAAAAAAAAGTGAGGGAAACAAAATAGAATGGTACCATCACGTTTTTGGAGAACTGATTGTTCTATAATGCTTTGTACTGTATATTCAATAGAATCTCAATTTAGTAAAAAAAAAAAAAAAAAATATATATATATATATATATATATATATATATATATATATATATATATATATAAAAGGTGGAGAAAAAAAAGACATAAAATTGCTACCAGTGCTTATGTCTGGAAATATGGTTGATTTAATTTTCTTTATTTGTTTTTATATTTTCTATTTTTTTTTTTAAAGATTTTAAAAATTTATTTGTCAGAGAGAGAGAGCGAGAGTGAGAGCACGCATGTGCACAAGCAGGGGGAGCGGCAGGCAGAGGGAGGAGTAGCAGGCTTCCCGCTGAGCAGGGAGCCCGAAGCGGGGCTTGATCCCAGGACCCTAGGATCATGACCTGAGCCAAAGGCAGATGCTTCACCGACTGAGCCACCAAGGCGCCCCCGTTTTTATATTTTCTAAAGGAATGTATTACTTTATAAAATTAGGGAAAAGTAACAGTAAAATGAATGTATTTTTATTTCCACTCTATTCCCTCGGTAAATGTATTGGGCATATCCAGAGACCCTGTGCCTGGGCTCCAGAAACTAACATCGTAAGGGAGACACAATCACCAGGTGACCATTCAGCCATGGCATCGGGGTGTCTGACAAGGTCTACGCGCCCTGACTCGGTCTGAGGCTTATGAGAAGTCTGGCCCGTAGAAACCACGTTTGAACGGAGACTGGAGGAGTAATAAGGGGTTAACTAGATGACCTCTAGGGGAAGGACTTTCCAGGCTGGAGGGCCGGTACAAAGGCCCTGAGGCTGGAGGGAGAGGCCTGGAGAAAGATACAGGAGAAGGTGCAGCCTATCCTGAGGGGGTCTCGGGGGTCCTTTTCAGTTTAGGGCTTTATCAGTGGGATGCCACCAAAAAGATGAAAGCAAGGAGGTGAGGTGATAAATTGCACATTTAAAAACAGCTGCAGCAGAACAATCTAGAAACGGAAGCTAGAAAGCACGGGGAGGCCTGGACCGGGGTGGGGAGAGGAGGTAGAGGGCAGCACAGGAGTTTTGAGACTCAGCTGCCTTTCAAGGTGCAAGGCGGCTTCTGGGCGGCCGTTGGGTCTGTGCCCCGGGCTTTCTCGAGGCCCCGTGGGCTTACCTGGTTCTCTCTTGCTGGTTCAACGGCCAAGGCCAAGTTGGGTCCCGCGGATCTGAGCAGAAGGAGAAGAAGCCCCCTGTAGCGTGGTAGCTTGTCCGAGCTGTGGGCCCCTGAGAGCGACCAAACCTAGAGAGGAGCGAAGCAAACACAACCCCAGCTTCCGAAGCCCATAGAGACCGAGGCGGCGGCGCAGATACGCTGACCTTCCCAGAGTTGTCGCCTTACACCACACAGTCTGGGCGAGGTGACTGGCCCCCCGCCGCCCCCACGGATCCAGAAAAAGTAAAGGCACGAGGGTGTGGGGGCGGGGGGCTGTGAGAGGGTGAGGGCAGAGTGTGTTTGGGAACGGGACATTCACAAAATGCGGGAGGCCACAGCCTCATAGTGTGGCCTCTGACCACGGGCGTATTATGTGTAATCTCGCACGTTTCCTGAGAGGGCTCTTGGAGGACATTTTCTCCGGCCAGCGTGACCCCTCCCTGCAGCCTCCCGACAGGACATGGCTTCTCCGTGAGAGTGGGTCTGTCCCTCTGTGCCGTGGCCCAGCGAGCCTCCCCTCTGTCCCTCAGCTCCCAGCATTCCATGGCACCTGGTTCCCGCTCAAGGCCTAGGCTGTCCTGTGTAGCCGGGGCTCCTCCAGGCCACATCCAGGCCATGTCTACGTTCTGCATGTAGCATGTCTGACGTGGTAGACACGGTGGGCTGGCTCTACACACGGCTTTCTTCCTTGCCTTCCTCCATCATAGAGGCTGGGAAGCATAGTTCTGCCATCTCCCAGGCTCCCTTGCAGCTGGTGGTGCCCATGTGACTCAGATCCAGCCAATTGGATGTAGGAGGAAGATTTTGGTGACAGGCCATCTCAGCTGGCATGTCCTTTTGGCCCGTTGTCCACTTCTTCCCCTCCTCCCCCCATCCTCCTGTATGGAATTCAGGCTCATGCCTGGAGTTGCAGCAGCTATATTGTGATCATGAGGACAAAAGCCACACACGAATGATACTAGAGAAGAAGACAGAAGAAACCGGCCTTCAGGGATGTTGTTGGGTTGCCATCTCGGCCCTGGAGAGCCACCTTCTTCATTTCTTTCCGTATGAAGCAAACAAATCTCTTACTTGTTTAAGCCACGGTTCCTTGGGTTTTCCATAACTTACCAAATTCAAATCCAAGTGACACACATGATTTTAAACTCAGAACAACTCAGTGGCGCAGAAACGGTATCTTTGTTTCACAGATGAGGACAATGAGGCTCCATGGGTTCAAATAATCAAGGTCAGACAACTAGTTAGGTGCAGATTTAGGGTTTGAATGCAGGAGTGTCTTACTCCAAACCCTTTCTTTTTTTTTAAGACTTTATTTATTTATTCATTTATTTTGAGAGAGAGAGAGCACGCGAGCACATGAATGAGGGGACGGGCAGAAGCAGAGGGAGAAGCAGACTCCCCACTGAGCAGGGAGCCCGATGTGGGGCCTCATCCCAGGACCCCGAGATCACGACCTCAGCCAAAGGCACACTCTTACCCGACTGAGACACCCAGGCACCCCATGACTCCAAACCCTTTCTCTACTCTTTCTCCTTTCTCTACTCTTTCTATACCACCTCCTTCCACGCAGAAGAGAACTGGCCTCATCTGCCTAATGGTGGAAACCCACCTAGAGTATGACAGATGTTTCGTACGAGGTTCATGAGTAGCAGTGAGAATTTTCCCTATTATTATTATTATTTTTTGAATTTTCCCTATTATTGGTTGGTGCTTTTGCCATGATCACAAACATGCTCTCTGTTATGGGCTAAATTGTGTCCCCTCAAAACTCATATGTCTTAAGCCCTAGTACTTACATTTTAATAAAGATGTGACCTTATTTGGAAATAGGGTCTTTATAGAGGTTATCAAGTTAAAGTGAGGTCGTTAGGGTGGGTCCCTAATCCAATATGCCTGGTGTCCTTATAAAAAGGGGAAGTTTGGGTAGAGACAGACACACACAGGGGAGAAGAGGACGCGAACACACAGGGAGAAGCTGGCCTTCTACAAGCCAAGGAAAGAGGCCTGGAACAGATTCCCTCACAGCCCTCAGAAGGAACCAACTCTGCTAACACCGTGATCTTGAACTTCCAGCTTCCAGAACCGTGAGACAATACATTTCTGTTGTTTAAGCCACACAGTGTGTGGTACTTTGTTCCAGCAGCCCTGGCAAACGAATCTACCCTCCTAGGTGAATTTCTCCCGTCCTTCTCGATCCTTCCTCTTGCCTTATGTATCAGTCGGCTATTGCGATCCTGCTGTGTAACAAACCACTCCCCAGATCTGCAGCGTTCAGGTTGAGTTCAGATCTGCGCCATGTGTCTCTTATCCTCATCGGACCATTGGGCTACCTGGAATACCTTTTTCTCATGGTGATGGCAGAAGCGTAAGAGGCCAAGCGTGGCCACCCCAGAGCATTTTAAGCCCTTTCTCACATTAGAGTCTGCCAGCATCTCATTGGCCAAATGAAATCACGTGGTCCAGCACACCATCAGCTGGGGAGAGGCGGTAGTATACTCTAAACCATAGAGGGAGAGGGAAGGGGGTGAAGATTTACTAAACTATAATTCAAATTTCACCCTTCCTAGGGGTGCTCTGGTCTTGGAATGAACCCACATATCCTTTTTCCTATTTGCCTTGATCGAAGGCTTCTCACATCTTCCCATCCTATATATGCTTTTGTGGCATTCCTTCCACCTCCTCAAGACCATTTCCATCTTAGCCTTCTGTACCAATTAGAATGATTTCCGCTGCATGTGATGGAAAATCCAGTTCAACCTGGCTTCAACAATAAAGGGATATAATGGCTTTAGTAACTGACGAATGTGAGTTGGATGGGCTTCAGGTGTGGTGTGATCAGGGCTCCAAACTCCATTTATTTATTTATTTATTTTAAACATTTTTTATTTATTTATTTGTCAGAGAGAGAGAGAGCACAAGCAGGCAGAGTGGCAGGCAGAGGCAGAGGGAGAAGCAGGCTCCCTGCCGAGCAAGGAGCCCGATGTGGGACTCGATCCCAGGACCCCGGGATCATGACCTGAGCCGAAGGCAGCCGCTTAACCAACTGAGCCACCCAGGAGTCCCTCCAACTCCATTTATCTGCCAGTCTCTTGGCTCTTTTCTGCCATGTGTCAGCTCGCGCCTCAAGAAAGCTTCCCTAGGGGTCAATACATGATTACAGCCCTACGTATAAAACAGACAAACAAACAAACAATATAACTCAAAAACTACGCAAGTGCCCATTAGCAATAGAATGGATCAACAAATTGCCAGGCAGAACTAATTTATGCTGTCGGAAGCTAGGACAATGGTTACCCTTGGGGACGCAGGGTAGTCGCTGGAAGAGGCCACGGGGGGGGGGGGGGAGGGGGGGGCTTCTGAACTGCAGGTCACGCTCCTTGGCTTCTTGATCGGGACTCTGGTGACACGAGTATAAGTTCGTTTTGTGAGATGCCGCCAAGGTGTACATTTATGACATGTGTACTGTTCTTTGTGAACCTGTTGCTTCAAATACAAGGTTATTTACAGCATCCCCCAGGCTGCTGTACGGAGACCAGGAGAATGGGTAAGGGTAGAAGTAGGCGGACTCAGGAGGAGACTGTCGCCATAGTCCAGGTGAGCAATGAAGCAGCGAGGTGAGGGTTGAAGCTACTCACCTGGGCTACCGGTGAGGAAAGAAGAAGGGGAGAAGGAGTGAGGGAAGGCAGGAAGGTGAGGAAAAGGCAGACCACTTGGCCCCACTGATGGGCTGGAGGGGGAGTTTGGAGGTTCTGAGGGGAGCGGGAGAGGCGCCATGAGCACTGGGACAGAGTTGAAGGAGTAGCCGGGGATGGTAGCCTGCCCCTCACAGCCAGGGTCTTCTGGGGACCACACGAGAGAAGCAACACTGGACCATTTGCCTGACCCCCAAAATGGCATTTCTTTCTTAGAAAATGGAGGCTCCCATCAGCAGAGGACGAGAGTTCCGGTTGTTCCATACATTATCAACACGGTATGGTTGTAGGATCTTTTTAAAGCATACATCAGCTTGTTTCTGGCCTGCTCAAACCCCCACAATGACTTCCTGTAACACTTAGAATAAAATCCGGACTCTTCTACACGGCCTGTGATAAGGCGCTACCTATTTCTCAAGAGGCCAAGCTTGGTCTCGCCTCAGGACATTTACATGTGCTGGGCTCGTCACGCCCAGCTCTTTGCCGGTCTGCCTTTTCTCATCGTTCACAACTCAGTGTGTTTCTGCTACTCCTGGTGCATAACGAACCACTCCAAAAGTTGGGGGCCCGAAATGAGGATTTTATTACGCTCACGGGCTCTAGGAGTTAGGAGTGCAGACAGGGCACAAAAAGCTTGCTTCTGTTCCACCGTGACTGGAGTCTCCGCTGAGAAGACATAAAGCCTGGGGGTGACCGGCAGCTGGGCCCTGGACTTTTCTGGAGGCTTCTGGTGCCCATGCTGGGATGACTCAAAGCTTCAGTTCATCCAGAACAGCTGGCCAGAGCACGTACACGGGGCTTCTCTCGCTGTTTGGGCTTCCTCACAGCATGGCGGCCTCGGGCTAGTCAGACTCCTCACATGGCCGCTCAGGGCTCCAGCATGAGCGTTTGTGGGAACCAAGCAGAAACTCTGTGGCCTTTTGTCGCCTTCTCTGGAACTCTACTGGTTGAAGCAGTCGCAAGCCCGCCTGGATTCCGGGGCGGGGGAGGGGGGCGTGCTTATTTATATGTTTTTCCTTCCACTTTTATATCACTAGCGACTAGCGCTGTACCTAAAACACAATTCACATTTGTTGAGAGGAAATGATTCCGTGATAAGCAAGATAACATGCTCTGGGAGCACAGAGGCTGGCTTTTGTTGGGGATTCCAGGAAAGCCTGCCCGGAGGAGGTGACAAAAGCTGACTTTTCAGGGATCAGGGGGTGTATAGCTGGTAGGAAGGGATCTGTGTATCCAGACGAAGAGATCAGCAGGGACCTGGAGCACGGGCCCCAGCCGGGGCCCCTCCCCTTCAGCGCGTGCATGTGTTGAGGGGCGCGGGGGGGGGTATTGTGGGGGGAGCAGACCGTCGGAGCTGCAACACAAAAGGCGAGTCTGGCGTCGCTCCTGAGGGCCGCAGAAAGCCCCATGAATAATTTTAAGCTGATATTAAATGATAGGATCAGATGAGCTCTTTTCCAAAGGTCATGTCTTACAGATGGAGTGTTTTTCCCACGGGCAGCAGGGATCCAGGCGGGCACTTGAGCGAGGCCTTGCCTGCAGACCTTCATCCCTGTTCCCCTCTCGGGCCCTCATTATGCCGCAGACACACCTTCTGTCCAGGCTGCTGCAAGGTCCAGGTGGCCCGGGTCTGGAAACTGAGGCCTCCTGGGGATTGGATGGGCTGAAGTTCATCTCTTGGTTTCTCGGCGGTAAAGAGGGATGGCTACAGACAGAGGTCTTACCCTTCGACAATAATCTGTGGCTACGCTATTAACAAAACCCAGGACCGAGCGGGTGACGTCTGTGCTGTCCGGGGCCTGAGACGACAGAGAGTGGGCCGGGCCGGGCCTGGGGTTGCAGGCTTGCGAGGCTGTTGATGGTTCTCGACAGTTCCTTATAGGATTCTCTCAATTTTTGCGTATGTCCGGAATTCTCCATAATAAGGCTAAAAAGACGTCACAGCCACCCCAATAAAATTATAGTCTCCCCTTCTCCATCTTCCCTTTCAGAAAACCGTCATGTTGGGCACATTCTGTCTCAATAACTTTAAACGCAATAGCTTTTGACCATAATGTCGGGATAACAGCAAGATGATTAGCAACTCACACAGGATGTGAAAGCAGTAATCGTGTTTTTCAACTTATTATAGTGACTTAATGGTCATATATTTTATCCCGAAGCGTGGAAAATGCATATTGAAAGTGTGTACTCCAACACAAAAGCTGTTATTTTTAACGCTCGACTTTATGTAGAGTACAAAAAGTGTCGACTTTCATAAGGCGAGCAGGGAAACTTTATTGTTTTAGAGGATTTAGCCACAGATTCTAACAGTGACTTTCATACCCAGCCCAGTACACCTGGGCTACCCGAGACTGAGTGTTTGGAGTTGTGAGGATGGAGAGCGGCAGCCCCATTTCTACAAAGAGCTTCGGGTCCACGGTGGAGATCTCAGTGTCTGTTTTCAGATGTACTCTTTCCAACAGGGCCACCAGTTCCAACATGGCTGCCTATTCCAACATGGCCGCTGATTAGTGCTGTTGAGTACCTACCAGGGACTGCTGCTGTTCTCAGAGTTCTGAGGGGAAATTGCTGCCTCAGGCTGTGAGGAGCCACTCCTCTAAAGGAGGGGCCTAGTAGGTCTGTGTACATGGGCACAGGCATATGCACTCTTGTGGATGCCCAAAGAGACTGGGGGAAGAGGTTAGGCTGAAGCTCTAGAGTGAAACACAGCCAGCCAAGGCCACAAGGTTGACAGCCCTGTGGGTTCCATTGCAGGCCAGAGGTTTGTAGAAGCCACAGTCAGGGCCTTCCCAGAGGCAGGCCATGTTAGAAGTGAGGGGTGACAGGTTTTTCTGCTGAGGCCCACCACAAACGCTGGTAGATGGGTGTACAGGGGAAGAGGATGGCTCCTGGGGCCGGGCCAACCTGTGGGCAGTGCTTCAGGGTTGTCCTGGTCTGCGGGTGGCCTCTCTGACAGGTCAGCAGGGAGCCTGGAGACCTGGGGGAGGGCGTGAGGGCAGGCCTCACCTCAGTGCGGGGAGTTCTGGGAGCAGAGGAGTCCGGAGGGCTGGAGGCTCACAGTTCCCACCCTGTCAAGTGGACACTGAGGATGAACAGTAGAGACCCCTGCTCAAGGCTTCTGGGAAAGGGGGAGGCCTTCAGGAGTTTCATAAATACTTTGTAGTGTGGAACTGTGAGCACAGGACTTGAGGGCCGTTCATGGGGCGGGAAGCCCCTGTCGTATGCTGTCAAATCCCAGTGTGCTGGCGTACCCTGGCCCCAGTCATGGCAAGGGCTCAAGATACTCCTGGGCCCCGGCCCCGTCCTACCTGCCCGCAGGGAAGCCATCCCTCTCCCAGGACGCATGCGCCAGCTTGCCCTCAGGGGCGGCGGTTCCCACGGGGAGGCAGCTCGACACTGTAGCTTGCCAGTCTTCAGATCGCTCGCCTCCCTTCCTCAGTCCATACTCTCAGCCTGACCATATCACACTCCAGCTCAATGCTCTTCTGTGGCTCCCATTTTGCTCAGATAAAAGCTCCAGTTCTTGTTCTGATTGACCAGGCCTCCCTGGTCTGGCCCCTTCTCCCTACCTCCCTGACCTCATGTCCTGTTACCACACCCCTCCCTCTTCCCACTCCAGCCACCTTGGTCTCCTCGTCCTTCCTGGAACACACCAGGCACACTCTGACCTCAGGACCTTTGCACTGACTGTTCCCTCTGCCTGGCATGCTCTTCCTCCAGCTATCTTCCTGGCCTGTTTCCTCACCTCCTTCTGTCTCCTTCCCAGCGACCCCTTCCCTAACACGCTGTTGAAATGACAACAGCCCTTCCCTCGTCCTGTTTCCTGCACTTACCTCCCCACCCCCGCCCCACTCCGTAGCCTCTACCATCATCTGCAGGGCGACATATCTGAAATGTTTTTGTGTATTGTCTATTTCCTCTCATTCACATGGAAGCTCTGAGCCGGCTGGGACTTTTCACTGCTGTCATTCACTGCTCGTCCCCAGAGCTCAACACAGTGCTCGGCGCGGTCAGCCATGCGGTCGGCAGGCGTTCAGGGAATGAATGGATGCTCTCACTCCGGCCCCTTTGGGTCCTTTCTCTTTGCTGGGTCCTTTCCCACGGGCTCAAATCGGCCTCGGCCCCCAGCAAGCCTTCCCCGGCCTTCCCTCTCCTCTCTCTGCCGGACTGCTCGTCACCCACCCTTCTGTGCTCACTGCCCCCACATCGTGACCCCCAGTGTGCATCTGACCCTGCTTCCTGCGGGCCCCGACGGCCCGTGTGCCCCGTCCTGCTGCTCTCCCCACCCCAGCCCTCTGGCCGCAGCACTCAGGCCCTCCACCCCCCCCAGGGCCTCTCCATGCTCCTGTGTGTCCCCTCCCCGCTTCCCTTTGTGCCCCCTCCTCGGGCTCAGCCCTCCTCCTGGCCCCAAGGTGTCCTCCGCCTCCTGCTTCTGTCTCTGGGGGCTCTCTCCCTTTAGAGGTCTACTCCATCAATCTCCTCAATCCAAAATCAATGAGGAAAAGCCCAACAGCCAAGTGCATGGATTAGTTAAAGAAAAAAAGCAATAAAAAAAAGGAGAAAAAGAATAAGGAAAAGTCCAGCTCATCAGCTCCTCTCCAGTTCGGCTTCTCCCCCACCCCTCCCATCTCCGTGGGTCCCTGGGCCATTTCCCCTGGTGCCCAAGCAGAGGATCAGCGTCACCTTCAGACCCCCCACCACATTCCTCCGGGAGGTCGGGCTGTGTCACCTCTTCTGGGGCTCTCTGAACATCTTTTCCCTTGTCTGTTCTCCTGCCACCACCCTGCTCCAGGCCTTCCTCATCCTTCTCCTGGGAGATGACTGCAAAAGCCGGTAAATGGGGTCCTCTGCAGCCGATGTGTCTTCCGAAGCCAGATTAGTTCCAATTACCCTGTATTAGTGAGGATCTAACCAAGAAACCACTCTAGGTATTTAAACAGGGAATTTAACCCAGGTAACTGGCTTCACAGACAACTGGAGGAGCTGAAAAGCCAAATAGGGCACAGTGAGGTAACACAGAGGTCAGCAACCCAGAGATTAGTAACAGCAGGAAGCTGCTGGTTTCCCTAGGGCTGAAGGGACAACAGGAGAGGGAGTGTGGCAGGAACCTAGAAGCCGGCGTCAGGTAACAGGAGCTGGAAGCACAGAGAAGATGCCGGAGGAGCAACTGATGCTGGCATTGAGTGGGGAGAAATACCCTGGCTTCTCCCTCTTCCTGCCGGCCTGATCTCCTATCGGTATCTCTCGTTGGCTGAACCGACCTAGAGGACAGGTGCAAAGCAGCCTGGGAAATGTAGTTCCCTGCCATACCGAGCAGGGTAAGAGAAGGGCGGGGAATGGATCCGAGAGGAAGAGAGACAAATGACTATCTAGGTTCCCTGGCAAAGAAGCATTCTGTAGTTCCCTCTCCCTACCGAACAGACTCTGAACTCCTGAGTCTTTCTACATGCTTTGGGTCCTCTTCTGTCCACTTTTCTGGCCTTTTCTGCCATGGCCCCTGCATACTGACACCGAATGTGGATGATAAGGGGACCCCCGCCATTAGCATCTGCCACCTCTGTCCCCTTCCTCTCTCTGTCCAGAGGCTTGCCCTTCCAGCCATGCTTGTGCAACCTCACCCAGACTTTAATGCCCAGGTGAAGTGCCACCTCCTCCGTGAAGCCTTCCTGCCCATCACTTCTAGCCCCCACCCTCGACAAACCAATGTTCTTTTTTTCTTCCCTAGCACTTCCAGCATTTATGACTCGCCTCGCTTCTCCCCGTATCATAGTTATTAATGGGCTTGTCTAAGCTCCTCCATTAGACTGCAGGCTTCCTTAAAGGCATGTTCAAAATGAAGCCTCCACCGCCCCCCAACACGCAGCACCCTGCACCTGGGAGGGCATACCGCATTCTAGTTTAATAAATGAACAAATAAGTAGCGAGCCACACATCAGCAGGTAGCGATGCCTACTCGACACAGGTGAATTAATTTGGACTTTTTGGCAATCTGTGCCTGGTGGGGGGCGGGGTGGCAAGGCTGGGGAGGAGTGAGCTGGGTAGTCGTGCAGGGCGGGGAGCAGATGTCCACATTCTGCCTTGTTATTACTTCAGCTTATTGTTCCAGGTTTTTTCTTTTAGAGAGAAAAGAATCCGCCCATGTTTTCATGTTGTTCTCATTGAAATCCACCCACAGGCTTTGAAACGAACCCACTGGTGAAGCGCGAGGAGAGAGAGGGCGGCAGGTTTGTTTCTCTAGCGTGGTTGGTGGAGCAGCCCGTGGGCCGGGGCTCCAGCGCGGGGAGCAGAGGCTGGACCGCCCGAGTGGGTTGGAGAAACCCCAGGGGAGCATGGCCTTGGGTAAACGCTCCAGGTGGGGGGGTGGGGGGGAGGCTAAGGCGCTGGAGCATTGAAAATGTGTCTGTGAATTCACGTTTGTAGGAAGCGTTTTTCAAGCGCTTACCTTTTCTGCAACGAGAGGCTCTCGGGGAGTTGCAGGCCGTGGGAAGGGATGTGAGCGTGAGGCTAAACCCAAGGCAGAGGTGGCTCGGGTTTGGGGTCCCCGTTGTGGGCCAATTATACACGAATTCAGTTGTTCATTCATACATTTCATGAACGTGCATCGAGGAGACAGCAGAACGATCAGTCTTTTGAAGCCAGCCTAATCCCCGTATCCAGACGATGGAGGTCCAGAAAGGTTAAGTGACTTGCTCGAAGTCACACAGCCAGTTAACAGCAGTGTAAGGTTTTAACCTGGGGCTCCTGCCTCCCCGTCCGGGGCTCCCAAGTATTGTGGGGCTGCCCAGAGGAGTCCAGCCTGCCCCTGCCTTGAGACATTGGGACTAAGGGTCACATTAGGAGTAGATTTCAAGAGCGGGGACTGCCTCTCCGGGCTTACCGCGGCCCTGGGGACGGACGCCAGCGCCTGGCGCACTTTGTGTCAAGCCGGGGGTCCTTCCAGCGGGTGGAGAAACGTGTCTGTCTCTGAGCAGAACCGGTTAGACCCCTCACCCCTGAACGCGTCCACAGCGCTGTGCCCTGCCCCATCGGCAGCGTGTATCTCTGACCCGGGTTACTTTACAGACTGCATTCTCTGCTCTGTGTTTATAAAGCCGCGTCGGCTTGGGGTGTGGACAGGAATGACCTGCGCTGTCTAAACAAACCATGCGCTTTTGGCAGCATGCCTGCCAGGGTGCTTGTGACATCCTCCGGCCCGGCAAGGTGGCTTGGGTTGGACTCCTGGCTTTGCTCATTTGGAGAGCTCGCCGGTATAAACGCAGGTCTGTGCCCTTCCATTCCCCAGAGCGAGGGGTGGAAGCTGGTGCTAATCTACGAGGCAAAGGTGTGGGGGGGCCCCCCGGGACATGACTGCTACTCCCTCCACACCCCCCAAGCTGCCATGGCTCCCCACCCCACGTTGCTCTTAATCACCAAGGCACAAAGGGGAGACCCATCGGCCAAAAAAAAAAAAAAAAAAACAAAAAACCCAAGCAGATTTTTACCAATGAGAAACCACAGGAACAGGTACATTTTGGCAAAATGAAGGCCTAGCGGCTTCTCTCAGAGATGCTGCCCTAAATCATGCAACTTCAGTCTCTCCTCCGAGACGTATGTTTGAAAAATCAGGCTCAAGTCTGTCATTTTAAACAGCTTTTCAAATGACACAGAAATTATACTATTTTTAGGTCAAACACTCTGCAAAAGTTGACATTTGAAGGTTCGGCTATGTGTGAAAACATCCAAAAGGAAACGTGTGATTTCTCCTCTTTTTTTTTTTTTTTTTTTTTCCCCTCCCAGAAACAATAAACAGGAGTGGCTTGGGTTTATTTGTGTCCGTTCTTATCCCTCTTACATTTGCATCTCCGGTGTTTATTGGTGTAATTCTCCAGCCGCCCACTCGATGTGGCAGATGTCACCTGAAGGCCGCCCTTGGAGATGCGGTCCCTACAAATAAAAGCAGGTCGTTAGACTAGAATCGTCTTTGTTCCCTTAACTATGGCGGTTTCTCCCTCCGCACAGAGCACGCTCTATATAAAGCCATAACCATTCAGAGTCACACGTAGGCTATATAAAGGCGCTGCTGAGAGATGAAAGATGTTTTTAACCCCTTCCTCTCAGGCGTCGGTGGCAGCTGCCTGCGCTCGGTTCCAGAATGTACAGAGTTCTGTTCTGGGCTGATGTGGGGCAGGGGTTTGGGGGGGAAGCAGAGGGCAGGGGATGTGAGTGCAGCAGCAAGGTGGGAAAAGTCCCCATCCCCGCCCTTGCCTCCCCCTTCTTACCTCTGTGTAGAGCGGAGTTGGCGGGGACCTCCCCCACCCCCAGGGATTGGGCGGGGCTCAGGTCCTGGGAGGAGCAGCTACCCGTTGGGGGCTTTCATCTGTGATTTTATTTGGGGGTCCGTGCACGCTGCCGTCTCTGCAGGGGGGCCAGGACACTCGGGACCAGAGGGGTCAAGGTGGCAGGGCTTCCTGGAGGATCAATTGTATTGGATTTGAAGTCACGGTCAATGCTGCGTTTATATGAAAACAAGCGCGGGGCTGTCTGCTGGGACAGAATGCAGATGGGCATGAATGTCAAAGCTAAACATGGAGAGTCAGAGAAATGCCCGGCTCGCAGAGGTGCCACCTTGAGCTCATGCGAGACCCTCGGGAGGCAGTTAGGGACCCTTCGGTGACAAAGTTTAAGAAGTCGTTCTTTAAGGGGCACCTGGGTGGCTCGGTGGGTGAAGCATCTGCCTTCTGCTCAGGTCGTGATCTCAGGGGCCTGGGATCGAGCCCTGAGCCCCGTGTCAGGCTCCCTGCTCAGTGGAGAGTCTGCTTCTCCCTCTGAGCCCAGCCGCTGGCAGGGGCCACTGTGGCCACCAGGCAGTGCAGTGGCCTTTGTCCTGTGAGAGCACAACCGTGGGCGCTGAAAGCAGGGGGGATCTCCCGACGAGCGGTGCAAAAGGCAATCCCAACAGGCCCTCTCTCATTAGACACCCGAGGGCAGCAGTGCGAATACCCTGCGGCGCTTGGCTCCCCTCGCTTCTTCCGCATGACCTGTGTGGTCACTTCTGAAACAAGCCGCGTCTGCTTCTGAAACTTGCTTTCACGGAGAGCAGGAGCCATGCAGGGTGGGGGCAGGGAGAGGGGTCGGGAGCCCAGCTGGACAGGCGTAGGGAAGGGGAGGAAACAGCTGGTGGAAGCTCCACCCTGGATTGGACGCTGCGCTGCTTTGAAAGCGAAGTCCACACGTTCTTTGACACCCTGCCCCTCGAGGAGGACGCCGGCTGCCACGTGCTGAGGCCCAAAGCGTCCCGTGAACAGAAACTCTGAGACAATAGGCGTGCGCCATTTTAAGCCACTGCGTTTCGAGGTCGTTCCTTACGTAGCAGTAGATACAGACACCTCTCCTTGGCCTTCAGAATGTCTTTCGAAAGCTGCCAAGACTTCATCGATGCCTTTCTTTTTTTCCTCCTGGCTCTTAAGGATGTCGGAAGCTGGAGAACGAAGACGTGTGGTTTTGGAGTAGGGCCAGTAGCAGGGCGGGCGTCCGCGCCGAGTGTTTTCCCGATGCCGTCGAATCACCTCCACCATCCTGCGGGCAAGGGCTATTCGTCCCATTTTATAGGTAGGAACACCGAGGCTCAGAGAGGCTAAGACCTTTGGTCCAGATAACACAGGAAGCTTGTTCGTTGGGACACCCACTCTGTGTCTCTTCATCGATAACGAGCTGCCTATGCTTGGGAAGAGAGCAGCTAGGTCAAGGGCCTGGCCTTGCATCTGATGAACTGCATAGCCTTTGGCAACTCACTCTTCTGTGGGGGCCTTTTTTCTCTGTGAAATGGCCCATGTCCCATTCCTGGGGGCACAAGGGGCTGTCAATCACAGTGGCCCACTCTCTTGTGGCAACAGGTGCGGGACACGGTCCCTGGCCTGGCCTATCAGAATGGCTTATTCCCCTGACAGCAGTGATTCGGTAAGAAATGTGCACGTGATTCGTGATTCGAGCCAGGCTAATCAAAAGCTCCCCCAGGGCATCTCTGCCCGAGCCGCTGGGGAGGGCCGCTCTTTCTTTCTGCTGGACTTGCTAAACCAGGAGGCCGTGGATCTGGTGCTGTGGGATTAGTGGGCCTGCCTGTCTACAGAGTCAGGTCACGGCAAGCCATGAAGGGAGGCAGAGCTGTGGAGCCCCTTGAGCCCCTGGATCCAGCTATGCCTGAAGCCACCCCTCTCTCTAGACTCCCCGGTTACGTCAGTAAATTCCCATTTGTTTATTTCAGCTACTTTGACATGGCTTTGTGTTGTTTGTAGTGCAGTGGGCAAACTTGGGGGTTGCTTTTGGCATGTCAGAGCGGCAGAGCATAGTTCCTCTATACGGTGACCAAATGTAGCAGGTGTCGATGGTGCCCTGCTGGCCCACGCTGGAGGTCATGGCAGACTGTTTCCTTACAAGCCAGTGGCTTCCCATATCTTTCTGCTTGAGGTGTTGTCTGGCTTTAGGACCATGCGTGGACTGTGTGTGTGCACGTGTGCGCGTGCCTGTGTGCGTGCATGAGTACACATGGGTCGGGGGGTGGGGATGGGGGGGGAGGTTGTTCTAAAATGGCCGGGAATTAATAACTCAGGGGTGACCGTCTTCCAATGAGGGATGGAGATGGATGGATACATATTTCCGGCTCCCTTGCCACTTGAGAGGACAATCTGGAGGCGCTTTCTACATAGTGTCCCTGAGGGTCCCCAGCAGGATCCCGCCCCAGTAGCCGGCAGTGGGAACCCCCTGAGTAAAGCAAAGCACGCTTCACCAGCTCCTCCCCTCCCAGATAAACTACCTGTAACCCCAAACCCCCGCCTCTGGGTCTGCTCTGGGGGGAAAATTTAAAACTAACCCGTCGATATATGGAATTTTGATTTTTTTTGGAGTTGACAGATCTGGAGATACTTCTCATCATTGGGAAGCCTGAAACCTCAAGGTTCCCAGCCTTAGCAGTTTTGTGGGTGAAACAGTCACCATATGGGACATGCGAGGACTGCCCCTAGGCTCCACAGGGCAGGGCGGGGCAGGACAGCAGGGCGGGAACGGCAGGGGATCCGGGACCCCAGTGACTTGCAGGAGACGTCTTGAAATAACAGTCGAGGGGACAGATGGGGGTCGGAGCATTTGGGCAATTGGGGGTTGCCTCGCTCTGGCACTTTGTGGGGTGCCTGCCTTCTCCCCTGCACCCACAGCCTGGAGGTGTGTCTGGACAGACCGACCGCCAGCCCTCCAGATGACAGCAAGAGACGGGCTTGCTTTCTAGCTTTCGTTGTCTTGTTTGCCTTCCTCCCCCACCTCCCTCGCCTTTGTTCTCCCGCTTTCCTTTTGCTGCTCCCGTTTATTTATGTTTAAACACGTCTTGTCCGGTGTCGCCGCCTCAGCGGAGTGGCAGGAGAGCAGAAGACAGCAGGGTTCCCAGCTCGCCCTCCCCAGCAAGGCTGGGGCTCCTCTGCTCCGGGGACCTGTTTCCCGGGACTGCCGGCCTGGCCTGGGGAGGTTTGGCTGGCGAGGCTCCTCGGGCTCTGCCTGGCGTCTGCTGTCGCTGCTCCCGCGGGCCGGCCCCCTCCCCCGCTCTTCCTCCTGGTCACTTCCGCAGTGGCATCTGGGCCGCAGACATTGTTTTCCCCTAATTGCATTGCAGCCAAGGAGAGCTGCGCTAATAGAGCGGAGCACAGGAGAGGGGCCTGGCAGAGCTCGGCCCAGCGGCTGCAGCTTCTGCATGGGGCTTGGATCAAGAGGGAAATAAGAAGGTTCACTTGGGCTACCGACTCCCCCTTCCCCTCAGGGGGGATCCCTCTCCTTTTTGTATTTTGTCTTTTTCCTTGAATTATGCGATGGATAGAATGAGGAGCGTCCAAGGTGCTAAGCAGGCATCTGGGGTGGAGTTTTACATATGTCTACATGCCCCCACCATTCCAGGTCAAGATACAGAACTTCCCCATCGCTCCAGAAGGTTCTGCAATGCCCCTCCCAGTTAGCACTCCCTCCTCCCGCCCCCAGAGATGACCACTAGCCGGACCTCTCTCACCAGAGATGGATCGCCTGCTTTTTAACTGGAAGGTGGAATTACCCAGCATTGTCCCCTTCTTCTTTTCTTTTTTTTTAATTTTAAAAGATTTTATTTCACTCGAACTTGCAACCCCGAGATCAACAGTCGCATGCTCTACCGACAGAGCCGGTCACGTGCAAGCGTTGTCTCCCCTTCTGTGTCTGGCTTCTTTTGACCCACATTATGTCCATGAGCTGGCATGGAAATGGTCCCCCTCCTCTTTCTGCTGTTGGTTTGTTTCATTCGATTCCTCGCCGCGGAGGGTACTGAATGTTCAGACCCGGCTGGGGGGTAAAGCCAGGAGCTCCAGATCCAGCCGTGGCCCCATCCACAGTCCCTGTGGTGACATTTCCTACGGGCGCACCTTCCCTCCCAACTGTGGGAGGCTGATGCGTGGATTCTGCCAGAGTCCCGCTTGGGAGGCCAAAGCAGCCTCGGGCATCAGGTTCCCTGGTAATTCCAGGCCGCTGGGCCAGTAACCTCAGGGTGGAAAGCTCACTGACTCTTTGGGATGCCAGAGGAAACTGGAGCAGCCCCTCGTATGAGGTGGGGCTCCGAAATACTAAGTTGCAAAAAAAAAAAAAAAGAAAAGAAAAGAAAAGAGATACTAAGCTGTGATTTGCAAACATGCAGACAGCAATGTCACTGCGGTCTGGTGACTTTCGGCCCAGCGCAGCCCTCTCCTCTCCTTTCTGGATTCCTTTGGTGGCCCTGATCAGTGGCCCTGTGTATGGTCTTCCCTCCTCTGATTCACCAGCTCACTGAGGGCAGCCAAGCTCCCAGGGCCTGTGCTTATCCTGCTACTCCTCTGTTCACAAGCCTTCCGTGGCTCCCCACTGCCTGCTTAAGTCAGTATTCTTCTTAGGCAGAAGCTGCCTCCCTTTTTGCACAGCTGGGGTCCTGCTAGCTGATGTAACCTACTTCTCTATTCCTCCTGGCCTCTGGATCTTAGGAGACACTCTTTTCTCTTCCATCTCCCCAGGGAGGTTCCCAGCTAGCCCAGTCTACCAGGGAGGGCCTTGGTTCCCAGGGTCACTTCATGGACCAAGATGCCTGCTTCAGCTCCAGCCATCATGACTGCATTCCAGCCAGTAAGAAGGAGGAAAAGCAAGGAAAAGGGCATGCCATCTTCTTTTAAGGTTTGTAATAATAATAATCACATCATTTTCCATGTGCCAACTCCTGTTCCAAGTACAAGATCATCCTATGAAGTAAGTACTATTATTTGCTCCATTTCACAAATGAGGACATGCAGACACAGAGAGGTTAAGTAACTTGCACAAGGTCACACAGCTAGGAAGTGACTGACTCCAGATTTGAACTCAGACAGTCTCATTGCAGCGTCTGGGCTGACAAGCCCTCTGTTTTTATGCTTTTCCCTTCCCAGGTCTTTGTAGGCCCTCCTTGCTCTTACAACCCATTGGGCGGAATTTAGGCACATGGCCGTACCTACCTGCAAGGGAGGCTGGGAAATGTAGTCTTTGTTCTAGGTGGTCATGTATGTAGGAAAAATCTGGGCGTTTGATTGCCAGGGAAGAGGGGAGGACAGATCTAGGAGGGTGGCAAGAAGTCCCTGCTCGAGGTGGTGATTGCCATTCTAACTGTATGGCTCTATTATGTGACTTGTTCATTCATTTAGCCCACAAGCTTCTAGAAGGTGGGCATTTGGTTTCCAAGAAAGGCTCTCGCTGCCAGGGCCCTGATAGAAAACGGCATTCTTTGTCTTGCTGTTGACTTTAAATCTAGAGCAGCTCCATTTAGGACCCAGAATAGCCTTTTGCAAAGAGTAGTCTGTAATAAGTCAAGTGATACTGTGCGTTTGGAGGGAAAGGTCCCGTGTACAGAGCATCAGGAAGATGCGTATGGCTCAGCTGACTACCCTCTCCGTTTTTTTAATTTTTTTTATTTTTTAATTAACGCATAATGTATTATTTGCCCCAGGGTACATGTCTGTGGATCCTCAGGCTTACACATTTCACAGCACTTACCATAGCACATACCCTCCTCAATGTCCATAACCCAGCCACCCT
>CM052901.1:72749876-72778288 GCA_028534135.1 Potos flavus
AACATTCGGGTACACGTGCCCCTTCGGGTCACTACATTTGTATCTTTAGGGTAAATACCAGTAGTGTGATTGCTGGGTCGAAGGGTAACTCTATTTTCAACTTTTTGAGGAACCTCCACACTGTTTTCCAGAGCGGCTGCACCAGCTTGCATTCCCACCAACAGTGTAGGTACCCTCTTCGTTTTGAAATTGTCTTTTGGCTTGGCTTTCAGGACATCACGGCGTCTGGAATTTCCCTGGCCCTCCAGGCCTCCTCCTCGGCCTGCCCTCTAGGTGCCAGCTGTCTCCTGGCTCAGTCCCTGGGCCCTCCGCTTTCCCCTTGGCCTCTGCCCCCGGAAGATCTCGTTTCCTTCCATGGCTTTGTAAATGCCATCGCGTGCTGATCACTTGAGACGAGACCTCTTCTCAGAGCTCCAGATGCCCACAGCACCCCTGCCCGCTGGCGTCGCACGCGACAGGGTCACTGCTATCTCGAACCCCGTGTGTCCAAAGCGGAACAGCTGATTCCCCTCCCCGCCAGCCGCAGCTCAAACCGGCTGCTCCTTTGGCATTTCCCACCTTAGTCAAGGGCCCCTCCAGAAACCCGGGAGCCGTCCTTGGTCCTTTGTGCCTCGAATCCAACTCGGCTCCTGGCCCTGAGCATCTTACCTCCAGCACGACCCCCGAGTCCATTCATTCGTGCCCATGGCCACGGCCCCCGCATCTAACGCCCCTCCTCTCTCCCGGACCGCTGAGATGCCTTCTCCCCGCTCTGCCACATCCCTCCTTGCAGACCCTTCTCCACATCGCAAACCCAGAAACCCGATCGTCCGCTCTCCCGCCCGCGGCCCTTCAGTGGCGCCCGAGTGCACATGCGCAGCACTCCCGGGCCTTGACATGGCCCAGAGCCCAGACGCTCTGGCTCTTTCTGCCTCTTCGACCTCCTCTCCAGCCTTGTTCCCGTTACTGTCACCGCATAGCAAACCACCCCACGCTCAGAGACATGAAACAACCATTTCTTATGCTCACAGAGTCTACGGGTCAGGAATTTGAAGAAGGCACAGTAGGGACGGCTTACCACTGCTCCACGGTGTCTGCGGACTCAGCGGGAAGCCCGGAAAGCTGCGGGGTGGCCCCGGCTACGCGCGCGTGCTCGCACCTGTCGCCACCCCACCCCGCGGCGGGCTGTGACGGCTGATGGAGCCGCCGCCCTCGCCCGTCCCTGTGGCTCAGGCTTCATCACAGGCTTCGGGGCGGTCCCACCTCCCATGTGGCCGCCCAGGGACCCACTGTTCCAATCCCTAAGGTGCCAGCTCATTCCCCTTCTCTGACCCAGCCTCCAAAGTCACGTGCTGTCACTTCCGCCACATTCCCTTGGTTGCGGGCCAGACAGAAGCCCACCCAGATTCAAGGCAAGGGGACATAGACCCCATCTCTCCATGCTTTGGAAAATGCAGTCTCCTGCGTGGCCCTCCCTTTGTTCCCTGGGCCTCTGGCACGTTGGCTTTTTTTTTTTTTTTTTAAGTTCCTTAAAAGCTCCAAACTCTTTCCCTCCTCAGCTCCCTTGCACACGCTGCTCTCTCTTTGCTTCCTCTGGCTCACTCTAGCTCGAGGCTTACTTATGTGTCATTGCCGCCCCAAATTTGAAACAGGTCCCTATTATATTCTTTCCTGGTTTCCGCTGCTGGGCCTGCATCATCCTTCCTGCAGCTTTTAATTATAGGCACTTGAGTTTGTCGAGATGTTTAGTTCGCGTCTCCGCCACTGGAAGTGAAGTTCCACTAATGGGGGGCACCAAGGAGACCGCTTGGCTTGTGGTCGTGTCTGCAGAGCGGACCCGGGACGAGGCCCGCCAAGGAGCTTTAGAGTTCTCGAGCCAATTTCAGAGAAGAGCTGTCTCCAGGCTAGCAATGGATATGAGGATGGGTCAACAGTGGTCTATCTCAGTGCGAGGGGGAGGGTTTTTGAGAGGTGGTGGCGGGCAAGGTGGGCCGAGAAGGGGATGGCTATGAGAGAGGCAGCTTTTGTGCCAGTTCTGGTCCCTCTCTTACGGGTGGGCACGCCAACACCAGCTGCCTGCCTTGCCCCCCGCCCCACTCCCAGCCTCACCGCACCCTCTATGGGACTTGGCATTTATCAGATCTCCTGCTAGACACGCCCTCCTCACTCCCCCGACTAGCAAACTCCAGACCACCTCCTCCAGAACCTTCCTTGACCTCTGAGGCTGCGTGAGGCTGCCCTGCTCCTTCCTTCCCTAACGCTTCCTGCACACCCCCATCATGGAGCGTACGCCCCTCTTACCATTGGCGTCCTTGTCACACCACCCCTCTCCTCCCCGGCAGCCTGAGGGCTTCTGGAAGACAAGGCCCAGGCCTGTGGAGGCCCCGTAAATGGTGGGTGACCGGCCACACTGCCTGCCGGCCCTCAGGCTGTCCCAAGCCTCTGTCTTTGGGTTGGGTGGGAACTTTGTTTTGGAAATCTGCCCTGAGGCGCCCCCCCACCCCCAGGCTCTGGGTGGGCCAGGCTTTGGGGGCGGAAGGCAAGTTGTTCCTCCACAAACGCTGCCTCCCCTGCCTCGGCGGGCCCAGCCTTCTCAGAACGCCTTCTTCAGCCTGCCTCTGACCGGAAGTTCCTCATTCCTGTGTAATTACATTAAACTTTTATGATGGGGATCTGGGCGGCCGGCAGTGTTATTTTGCAGGGGCCGACTGCATTCCTGGTGTCTGGGTTTACCTTCCTTCTCAGTCTGTGCCCTGGAATGCGCTCTGTGGACGGGTCCTCCTGCCAAGCCCGGGTCTAGTTATGGGGTCCGCGGGCAGCGCGCTGGGGGCAGGGCAAAGAGTCAGAACTGTGTCCTTGATTTCCCGAATCCTGCGGGTCAGAAAACGCGGCCTGCCCAGCAGGGCGGGAGGAGGGAGTCTAGGCTGGAAAGATGGCCGGAGCCCCCTTTTTAGCTGACACCTGCTTGCCGGAGCTGCAGGGGCCTCATGGGTTTCCGCTTGCGTTCGTGCGTGTCCACGTGCAGGGACTTTCCTCTTCTTCTTCTTCTTTTTTTTTTTTTAAAGATTTATTTATTTGTTTAGAGTGAGAGAGAGAGAGAGCATGAGCAGGTGGAGGGGCAGAGGCAGAGTGAGAGAGAATCTCCAGCAGACTCCCCGCTGAGAGCAGAGCCCCCCCTCTGACTCGGGGGCTCGATCTCGTGACCCTGAGATCACAACCTGAACCAAAATCAAGAGTCGGGCATTCAAGCGACTGAGCCGCCCAGGCGCCCCAGAGCCTTTCTTCTCAAATCGATCCTTCTTTAAAAAAGTATTTGTAAGCAACTCTAGCCTAAAGGTAGGACCCAATGTCACACCCTTCCACGAAGATAAATACCAGGTGGATTAAAACTCCTAACATTTCCCAAAACCATAAAAACCCGAGATGAAATTTCACGGTGGGCTACCTAACAATCGTGGGGTAGGAAGGGCTCCCCAACACAAATAACCAACGACATATGCGAAGACGCTTATACGCGGTCTAATGGAGAAGGGGGCTGGCAAGGGTGGAAAGGAACAACTTCTGTCCTGTGGTGTTGGTGGGGATTTAAACTGGGATAGCCTTTCCTGGAGAACAGTTCGGTCCATCTACACGCATTCTTTTAAGCCTACGCGAGCGGGCGGACACATATCCAGGGATGTTCACAGCATCGTTGTTTTCTGGCACAAACTGGAGAACAAGCTAGATGTCCAGCAGAAGGGGATGGTTGAGTAAATAAGGAGCATCAACGCCAGCAAATACCATGCATCAGTTCGAAAGAAGAACAAGTTCTGACGTGGAGTGTTCTTCAAGAAATATGAAGTAAGTAAGGCGAACCGTAAAGCCGTGCGCCTAGCCTGAGTTCCCTTATATCCAGCAGTCTGTGGGTCTATTTATAAGTGCAGAGAGAAAGGCTTCGAGCTCTAAGGCTGGGCTGCAGGCGGTGGGTCCTTCTACAGAGCAGAGCAGTGTCACGAACGATGCTAAGAGGAGAGTTTTGCCTTTTTCTCCTGGGAATTGTTTGAAGTTTTTGAAATTTCGTATTATTTTCTTGGATTGGAACAAAACTTTTTTTTTTTTTTTTAACAAAATCTCAAGCAATGCATATACTTTGTAGAAGGCTAAGGAAATCGAGAAAAATAATTACGATGGTTGTATATTTTTAGAAAAGATTTATTTATTTATTTTAGAGAGAGAGCGGATCGAGGGGCAGAGGGAGAGGGAGAAAGAGAATCTCCAGCAGACTCCCCAACGAGCGCAGAGCCCAACTTGGGGCTCGAACCTACGACCCTGAGATCATGACCTGAGCCGAAATCAAGAGTCGGATGCTTAACCAACCTCGCTACCCGGGCGCCCCTATGATTGTTGTATTTATTGATTCTGTGACCGCATATGCCTGACACGGCTCCGAGATGTTGATATATATAAGCTCATTGAATCTTTATAACAACACGCTGTAATATGTACCTTTATGCCCCCATTTTACAGATGAGGCAACAGAACATTGAGAGAAGAGATAACTTCCCTAACTTTCCCCTAAATCATAGGAGCTAGCCAAGGGGAGCTGAGATATAGAGGCAAACCGGAGTCCCCCAGCGCCTCCTTCCACCTGGAGATGACCACTGTTGAGGTCTCAGAGAACTTCTTAACTGGGTGACATGTGCACACGCATCACAGGGGAGGGCCTTCGATTGCAGATCTGTGACCAAATCTCTTGCCCTGACAATCTCCTCATTCATCCTTTCCCTCTTTCTTGCTTTGGCTCTGATTTGGGGCTTTTTCTCTGCTTTTTGAGTTTTTTTTGTTTTTTTTTGTTTTTTTTCCAGGACACAACTGGTCTCCGCTGCCCAGGTCATGAAAAGACTCTCGAGGAAAAGAGGTCTCTTCGTGCCTGGTCTTTCCTGCGGAAGCAGAGGACATCAGGGAGACCATGTGGTGGCAGCGCCCTTGGAAGGAAGGGACCCTCAGAGGTGACACTTGCTCTGCAAGTGGCCGGCCAGCAGGTCAGCAGGCTTCAGGACTCAGAGGGTCATGTGGCCAAAGATTCTACCCTGGCTTCGCAAAGGAAGGAACAGGGCCCGGATCGGGTTAGGCTGAGTCGAACTCTGTAACCAATTTTTAAAAAGGGCCATGGACAGTGTAGGAGACGATGCACTAGCTAAGGAAGGCAGGTTTGAGGGGGGCTGGCTGGGAGTCAGCCTTCAGCTGAGCCCTGGTCCTTAGCACACCCCCTCTGCCCTCCCCCCACCCCACCCCCCTTCCACCTTCCATCGCCGCACACTGCTCATTGTTCAGGAACAAAGGCTGCTGAGATCCGTGAACAAGAAGGAGAGAAAAAATAAACTTAGCCGAACTCATCTTGCTTGTAAGTGAGCAGTCGGCTCTGGCCCCTGTGCGGGGAGTCACGCGGGGCGGGCGGTGGCAGGGGGGCCCCGGGGACGGTTTGGCTGGAAGGCAGCAGGGGCGCGGAGGTGCAGCGGAACTTGAATGGCTGGTGATTTATGGCGCCAATTAGCGCGACTCCCGTCTCGCAGTTTTCCCTCCGGATGTGTGGGAACGCGGCCCCTTCGGAACATCACCTGCATGGGCTGTGGCCGCGGCCACGGTCCTTCTGGGCACAGAAGCCCAGCTCCTCTGCGCCCTGCTCATGGGTGCCCCCCTCCGCTGGAGGCCCGGGGAGAGCCTCCCCCAGAACTGAAAGGCACTGGGAAGATGTGCCAGCAGGACCCAAAATGTGCTCTGATATCAAGGAAGGTGCGGGGTGATGAGGTGGCGAGTGGGGCGGTGGGGGGGGATGGATCTGGCTTCCTCTTTGGGACAGAGTTAGGATGCATAGATTCAGAGAGCCTTCTGGAAAATCAGCCGGTGAGTAGCGTTCACTTTGACAGCTGTGTCCCTGCTTTGAGCTTTAGCAAGCAGGCCCCCGAGCTGTCCCTGGCTAGGATTCTGGGGAGCTGGAGGTACTGTTTCTTGAGGGCCTACTCTGTGCCAGGCACTGGGCTAAATTCTGAATATTTTCTTCATGCTCTTTAAACTTCATGATGCCACTTTGACGTCGGTATTGTTATTAGCTTCATTTTCCAGAAGAGGAAAGTCATGCTCGGAGAGCTCAAATAAGTTACCTAAAGACCACAGCTAGTAGGTGGGAGAACTGGGATTCAGGCCTATCTTCAGAATCAAGGAACCCTAGCATACTGCAGTGCTTAAGGGTTGAGTTTGCTGAGAGGTAGGCCTAGTGGTACCCCAGTTCGAACAAGACAGCCAGGCCCCGAGAAGCCCTCCAGAATGAACCTAGACAACTGTCCAACAGCAGAGTGCTTCTAAAATCTGTGAACTCTGGGGTCCACTATGACCTCTGGATCTTTTGCTGTTAAGCACTGTGCACATGTACCTTGAGGACCGAGTTTTTCTTTCTGAAAGTTTGACTTCCGGACTAACTCCATCTGGCTTGTTGGCTTCCAGTGCTCTTGCTGACTGCAGAGAGAGAGAGAGAGAGCGCACGCATAACGTTGACCTGTGAGCTGCTGGGTGTCCGAGTTTTGGCTTCCCGCCACGGACTCTGGCCTTGGCTGCTCTCAGCTGTTGGGGTCACTCAGAAGCTCATCTTTGTTTGGCCATTAGTTGGGCTGAGTGAACAGGCAGATGGTTCTCCTGCTTATGGGTGGCCGTCTAGCCCCCTGTCCCCACCACTTGACTCTTTTGGGTCCCATCCCTCCCTCCAAAGGCTGGCACCGAATAGAGACATCTCTCTTTCCTGTAGGAGCTCGGGTACCACAAACTGCACATTTTGAGCTTGAGGGAAACACAAAATCAGCCCAGTTCAAGATATTGTCTAAAATTCTGATGCCCTTTACTTCCCTTCTGCTGGTGTCATTTTAGCAGCTTGAGCCTTCTCCGGTGGGGAAGAATCCCCGCCCAGTGCTGGGTCACCGGCTCCTGGCTATGTGGGTCCCTCAACAGAGTATCTGAAAACTCCTGCGGGCCCAGCGAGGTCCTGTGTGTGTGTGTGTGTGTGTGGTGTGTGTGGTGTGTGCTGACCGGGCATCTCCTTCCCCCCGCCAACCCGCTGCTCTCTGCACCCCGAGTCTACATCAAGGGAAACCGAGGCAAGGTGATACGGGGGTGGGGGACAGAGGGTTGCCTGGCTATGGGTCCTTCTGGGGAGGGGCTGGCTGACGACAAGTTGCCAAACACCCGACATTTTAGTCCATCCATCCTCGGGGACTTAGGAGTTTTCTTCCAGGACTTCTGGAATGTTCTCAAGCCAGGCTAGAGGGAGAAAGGAAACACGGCCTGGATTCCCTTCCTCCCACCCCCGCACACTCCTCACGCTCCAGCATTGATTTCCGATCAGAGCTCAGTGATTTCCAAATGGTCAGCAGCCTCCCGGCAGCCGGCAGCCGAGGAGGAGAGGGAGAGGGAGCGGAGCTGCCGAAGAGGCAGCCGGCCTTCCAGGAGACGGCTCCGAGGAGGAGCGCTCCCCAGGGCCTGGCCGCCGCCAACCGCACAGGCCCAGAACAGAGATTTGTCTGGGCATGAAGATGGCCCTGGTGTTTGGTGGCCTGGTGCTCTGGGGTGCGACGGGCAGGCGGCCTGGTGACGCGTCTGGGAGTCAGACGGGACCGGGTTCAAATCCCAGCTCCGGAATGGCAACTCAAGTGAGTTATTTTCCTTCCCTGATCCCTAGCTTCCTGGTGTGTAAACCGAGGGCAATAGCAGAGTCCTCCTGACGTGAGTGCGGTGATGTAGCCGCTCTTATTCATTGGTGTGTTTTCTCTTCTGTCCTCGGCGGCCAGCACCCCCTGTCCTTGCACGCTCACCCTCAGTCTTTGGGTATTCCGTGTTCTCAGGCAGCCAAAGGGGCCTTGATGAGAAGTTATCACTGCGCGACACCCCCGCCCCCCCAGGGGCCAGGCACAGTGATCTAACTTCGCAGCAGCATTACGAAGAAGGTGTTAGCATCGTTCCCATTTCACAGGCGAGGAAAGCGCTTCCGAGGGGTTGAATCATCTGCCCAAGGTGCCGCAGGCGGGCCCCCGATTTGACCGGCTCTAACGTCTACTTCAAAGGTGCAGGTCCCGTGCTAAGGCCCTGGGGCTGCAGAGAGGAATACATTTCGTCCTCGGCTGCAAGGAGCTTCCTGTCCTGCGGTGGGGACCGGCAAAGAAGACAGGTGGCCAGCATTCAGGAGTGGCAGGAGGCACAGGGTATGGCGGGCCCAGACTAGGGGCACGTGGGGCATTTGGGAGCATAACCCCCTGTGAATGCTTCCCTGTGTAGACCCGAAGCCACATGGAGCGGCATGAAGTTTATTCATTCTCCCACCTTCTGAGGCCGCGGTGCACCTGCCTGGGAGGGGAACCGCCCCGCCCCCCCTGCCCCGCCCCCCGCAGCCTGGGAGAACAGCCTCTTTACAACGCGAAATGACTTCAAGGTCGTTCTTTGGAATCAAGAGATGTTCCCCTGTGCCACCCTCCCCCCAACTTCTTCTGGATCCTTCCAGGGATATAGGAGGATACGCGTATGTGATTGTATATAAATGTAGCCTTTCCAAAAACTGCAAAGGAGAGCACACCGTAAGCTGGCAGCACAATAGGGCATCCGTATCACGTATTTATATACAAAAGTAAGTCAGCCTCCGACTCTCTTCCCCTTCCTGAAGGCTACCCCTGCTGCCAACATCTAATACAAGGCGACACATATATATCCTTTTAAAAAAGACAGATGATGGCATACTATAAACATATGATAAAGTCCCATACGTCCTGTTTTTTCACTTACCACTCTGTCTCACAGAGTGTTCTACAGCGATGCCGAGAGCTCCATTGCCCTTCTTTTTAATGGCAGCATAACATTCTATTATGAGGCTGTGGCAGGCTTTATTTAACCAGTCTCCTATTAATGGATATTCATTCAGGTTGTTTCTGGTCCTTTACGGCTCCAAACAACCCGGCTATGAATATCCCTTTACATAGGTTTTTACTCACACGTGGTATATCTGTATACTTTTGCTGGATAAAAAGGTGTGCAGTTTAAAATGAAAAACCATTAAGCATACCTAACTGGAAGATCTATGCCTAAAAATCTCATCCAAAGAAATGAATCACTAAGTGTGGAATTGTGACCATCAACAAGTGACACCATTTGTCTGAGTAGTGGCTGCCTGCTCACCCTGGGAATGGCTCTCCCCTCTCTCCAGCTTTCGAGCCGGAGTACCAGCTGAGCAGAGATGGCTGGGGTACACAGGCTCTTGAACTCTTGGGCGGGGGATGGGTAGTGGCCCGGTGGTGTTCTCTGTGGACAGAAGTTCCCTCTCTAATCAGTTTTCCCACTGCATTTCATTGGCGGCCAAGAGAGACTTTCCTAACTCTTGCTATCTTTACAATATGTCGTTCAAATTTAAAACATGCTAAAAGGGAGAAAATATTTATAGAATTTTTCTCTGGAAGTAAAAAAAAAAAAAAAAAACCCTACTTTTAAGCCTAGCCAATGACATTTCTGGAAACCACGGAGAGAAAACAGCAACAACTCGCAGAAGATAAAATGGGCTAATTACACAACAGATCTCTAATTTAAGAAACTAGCTGCATTCTTCTGGGTTTTTTTTTTTTTTTCTCTTAAAGATGACAGAGAATAAAAATACCGGCTTACCAGCTTATTAAAAAAAATAATCCAATGACTCCTAACCTCTTCCTCCGCAAGACGACGTGTCTTTGTGCACGCATACACACGGCGGGCCTGCCGGCCTCGGCGAAGGCCGCTGAGAGGGGTCCCATAGGTGGGGTTTCTTGGCCCGTGGGCTAGTTTCCCATGGGAAGGAACAGGGATTCTGCTGCCTGAGTTATTTAAATCTTGCCGTCTTCCTCCCTTTTCCAAAGCTCTGGGAGTGTGTCCATGGCCTCAGCTGTTGTGGCCCGCGGTGACCCGTGGTGTGCTCCATCATTCCCCCAGCCCCCGGAACTGCCACCAGAACCCCAGCTGGCCGCCTGGAACAAGTACCCCAGGTTTCTAGAACAATTCCTCAGCTGCGGTGGTCAGCAAAGACACGGGGAGCCCCTCTCCCCTCCGTTGTTTCTGCGAATCTGAGTCAGAGCCCTTCCAAATGGGCCACCAAGGGAATCTTTCCCTGGCTGGAATTTCCAGAAGCCAAAAAGCGACTGTAGCCAAAACCTCCCCGTGAACTTCGTTTCTGTTTGGGATTTTTATGGAAACTGTTTCTCCCAGACACACATCCTGTGGGACTGCGCTCCTTCCCCGTCCCTTATTTTTATGTATGAATGGATTAGGTCGGCTGTTTGATGGGTTTGCAGCAAACCCAGGCCGCCGAGGAGTTTTAATGAAGCGTCGGGCTGGCCGGCCCGTGGCTTTCCGAGGCCTTTCGAGGCCGGAGAGAGGGTTCCCGGGTGCCCGGATGGGATTTGCTCTGTGCTCCCCGCCGGGGAATCGTGGCTACCCTCGTGCTGCTCTGATTTGCTGGGGGATTTGGGGAAAGGTCTTTAATCTTCCAAGCCTGCAGTGTAGACCAGAGCTAACACCGGCCGTCCCTGAACCAGGATGAGGGATCCTAGCGGAGAACAAAGAGTAATTGTGAGGAAGGACTGGGGGGGGGGTGCCCTGAGGAGGGGGGTGTGCCTGGCGGGAGGGGGTGGTTCTGGGTGGGGGGGCAGGGTCTAGATGGAAATTCTCAGCATTGACTTCAGTTCGGGTGGCTAGGCCTCCTCCTTGGAGCTGGTTTGCCTTCTCTTAGCTGGTAGGCCCCGGTATGTTGATTTGGGAATGTAGTATCCATCTTCAAAGCATGCAGAACCAGGAGGCGAAGTGGGGTGAGGGGTGCCTGGGGTTGTCACCAGCATTCCCAAGGGGCCCGCTGTCAGCAGCTGCTGGGAGGGCTGATGGATGAGGGCTACCCCACCGAAGGTTCCCGCCCCTTCCCCCCAGAGCTCCTTTTATGATATCTCTCCCGGGGCTCGCGGGTTGACAGTGCCTCTGTGGGGAAGGCGAGAGATTCCTGACCCATTGGATTCCGCGGGGAGGGGCGGGGAGAAGCCGCTGATTGGATCAGAGGATCCCACCTCTACCCCTGCCCCCTCCCGCAGGTCTCTGGGCTGCCTGGCCCAGGCTTTTCAAATCTGTTCTCCGCAGAACTGCCTGAATGATCTCTTTAAAATGCATATTGGACTCTGTTATTCCCTCCTGAAAACCCTTTGTGCGGTTTCCAGTGCCTGGAGATGGAGGCCAAGTTCCTTTTGGTGGTTTATCGCCCCTCTCGGCGCTACCTCTCCAGCTCCAAGCCTCCCCGTCCTCGGCCTGCAAAGCTAAATCCGCAGTTCCGAGTGGCCCCAAGCTACTGTAGGCCAGGCCTGCTCTGCGGGTGCTGCCCACAGGACTTCGCTCTCCCTCTTTCTAGAATTCTCTCCAGCCCCTTCTGGATCACCCTACTTCTACTGTCAGGAGGCAGCTCGGGTGTCGCCTTCCGAGTCTGTCTGTAAATCGTTAAGCCAGGAATTCATTCATTTTACTGCTTTCCCGTCGATCGAGACATACGTAACTGGCCATTACCACTCTGCGTCGGCCTCGGACAGCCGTCCTAGAGCGCTTGCCTCGCCTGAAGCCAGCAAGTCGCCAAACCAGAAAGGGGTCCTTTGCGCCAGGGGCCCGCCACTCATCCCTCCCCCCGCTGCTGTGTGCACACCAACGGATTCCTCACCCCTCTGCCCCTCAGGCCTGAGGGGTCCCGTTTGCCTTTTTGCCCCGAATTGCCGATGGAAGAAACTCCCAGAGGCCCTCTCTGACCTGCTGTCTCTTCCTTCAGGCTCGGTCTTCTAGACCTTTAGGTCCATCCCCTTCCGGGGCCCGTGGTTCCTTGCGTGAGGCCGAGAGGTCTCAGACTGCCACTTCATCAAAGCCTGCGGTCACCGGCTGTGGTGTGGCTTGCAGCGGGCTCCCTCAGGCCCTCGTGTGGGTCCTCCTCTCCCTGTGCGGCCTCTGCTCTCCCTCACCTGGCCGACGGCGGCACCCCCACCCCACTGGTCTCCCTGCTTCTCCTTGCGGCGCCTCTTCGTCCTACTCTGCACACGATAGCCAGGCCATCTTGTTAAACAGAAGTCATATCATGGCAATCCTTGCTCAGAACCCTCTGGTGGCTTTGCATCATGCTCCAGGAGGCCTCAAGGCCTTCCCATGGCCTGTGACCATCTGCAGAACGGTCCCTGTCGCCTCTCTGACCTCATCCCCTCTCAGTTCCCCCTCACGTACTCCACTCTGCTTAAGCAGCCTCCTTGCTATCCCTTGCTCCCTGGACACATCTGGCCCCAGGCCCTTTGCACTTGCTGTTCCCTCTATCTGGAATGTTCCTCCCAGAGTCCTCTCCCTTCCTTCCCATTTCCCGATCAGTGACACTTCTCCCACCCTCTTTGGAGAACTGAACTCCTCTCCCCAGCACTCCCTACCCACCTCCCTGCTTTTTTCCCTCCCTAGCACTTACTACTTAAGAGATTATGCATCTTTTTTAAAAAAAGATTTTATTTATTTATTTGAGAGAGAGAGAGAGAAAGAGCGAGAGAGAGCGAGCAAGCATGAGTAGGGGGAGGGAGGAGCAGAGGGAGAGGGACAGACAGACTTCCCTCGGAGCAGGGAGCTCGACATGAGGCTCCATCCCGGGACCCCGAGATCATGACCCGAGCTGAAGGCAGATGCCTAACCGACTGAGCCACCCAGGCACCCTGCATCTTTCTTATGGATCTTGATTATTACCTATCCCTCCCCCGTGGGACTGTAAGCCTCCGTTAGAGCAGAAATTTTGTTTGTTCGGTATCCTAGAGCAATGCCAGGCATGAAGTCGGCACCGATTAAATGTCCGTTGGATGAAAGAAGAATGGATGCACGGGCGGATGGAGTGGCAGTAGAGTGAACGTTCCACTGACTTCTGTCTCATGGGCAACGTCTGAAGACCAAGGATGCAGGCTGGCCCCTGGCGGGACCCTTGCTTACCATTCCTAGGTTTGCGAGTGAAGGGACTCCAAAAACTCCATGGTCATCAGTCTTGGAATTCGACTTCTTCCTCCTCAGACGACTTTAGATTTTCCTGATGTGGATAGTAGAGTGATCCCCTACCATCTTCCTTCTCCTGAGATGCAAGGGGCCGTTTATGGCTTTCACCTTGCTCTGCCGTAGCTGGTCACGGGCAGCGGTTGTGCCGGACTTCCTGCGGGGCTGTTGCTCTCGGAACATTCGAGAAACCGCCTCGGCCCCGGCAAGAGAGGCATGAGCTTTAACTTCACTGTTGGTGCCAGCAGCCCTTGGTGCACCTTACAGAGGGAAATGAGAGAGCCTCACTTTCCCATCAGCTCTTGCCGGCTGCCTTAGAGGAAGAAACTTGCCTCACCGCATAAGCCTTCCAGTTTCAAGGTGAAGGGCTTAGTTTACCTGAAGGCATGGTCTTGGATGACATTCACTGGGACAGGGCGTTCAGTTCGGGCATCCATAAAATGGGGCCAGCGATAGTGACCGGGCCCGGTTGTTGTGTGAGGGATAAATGAGTGACATAAATTAGGAAACCTGGGAAAGCGTCTGGTTTTACTGTCACCGGTGGGGCAGACTCTCTGGGGCAAGCCCGCTGCTCTGCAGGATGCGGGACCTTTGTGGGGCCCGAGAAGAATCTGGTGCCTATGGGCAAGGTCCCCTAGCTCGCAAAGCCTCCGCTGCTTGCGGATGGGGCTTGGGTATGGCTCCGTGTGCAGTTTTCTGTGATGGGAGGGTAGCCTGGCTTCTCCGCCCGGCTCCCAGGTTGCTGGCTGCATGGAAACGGTGCGAGTCGGGAAGGGAATGACCGCTGACCTTTCTTCCATGTCCTGTGTCACGCGTTTGCATTTTCCGGCGAGCTGGGAGTTTATTAGCCAGCAAAGGGACTCTCAGCTCTGAGCGCACTCTTGTTCAGCGTGCAAGAAAGTAACACAGGGAAGCAGCCTGTTGGTGCGGGGAGGGCGCCGGCCCGTGGAGTCTGGGGAATTACGTTCTCTTCCCAGTCCGGTTCTGAGCTGGGGTCATTTTATTCTTGTGACTTTTCAATGGCAATCGCTTCAAACCTGGAAATAAAATCCTGTGGGTGGTCTCTCCTCTTTTCCGGGTGGCTGCCCGTTACTCTGAATTTCTGCCGTCTTCTCTGTGGACCACTCCGGGTACAGTGGCTCTCCCTCGGGGGATTCTCCACTCCCAGGGGAGCGCGCAGCCTGGGGGATGCCTGGGAGGAAACGCCTCCAGGAACGAACTCCTGACACCATTGGGATCCATCGGTCCCGCAGGTGGCCCGGCTCCCTCATGCTTCGGTGGGACAATTCTGTGATGCGCTCTACACGCTCTCTCCAGGACCCTGTGAAGCAGAAGTGAGAGGTCTGCAAGCTCAGGAGAAAAGCCTCAGAGGAATCCCACCCGCCGGCACCTTGATCTTGAACTTCCAGCCTCTGTGACCTTGAGAGAGAAACCTCCGTTCCGGAAGTTCCCTCGCTTCCGGGCTATTGTTACGGCGGCCCCAGCAGACAAAATCACCTACACCTGCACACATCTGCTGTTTTGGAGGCGGGGGGAGGTTTAGGCCATCGTCATCCGGGGGACAGGAGGTCAGTGCCACATTCAGGCTGCCAGGGTCTTATTTCGGCCATTACACACCCGGTCTCCACGGAGGGTGTGTGTGTGTGTGTCTGAGAGCAGTTTGTAATAACGTCCGCTCGTCCGCCCCAGGCAGAGACGGAGACAAAGATCTAGAGACCTGGAAGAAGTCAAAACCGTCACCTTCTCCTATTCAGGTTCGGGGCTGGTTCACGGCAAAGAGCCGGTGTCCTGTGGAGAAGTCTACGCTGGGAGTCGGGCCCCGGATAATGCGCCTGACGCAGTGCATGAATACAAATGCTTTTATTCACGTGAAATTGCTTCAGAATGAAGGGCTGCTTGAAAACTGACCGCCAAATGGAGCGTTTTGTGTTACAAAATAAAATTGCATCCCTTCGGCTCCGAGAAAAATGCATATTGCCCTCATCTGAAATGTGGTGATAATTATATGCCACGTTATTCATCCCGTGTCATTTCTGGTCACATTCAGCGTTTGGCACAGTGGCAATTTAGGGTGTGCTGGAAACAAAGGCAGTCACGCAAAAGGCACAGGGGACAGAGCGCCGGCAGCCAGGGTAACAGGGATGGTGTGCGGTACCTTGGGGCTCCCGGGATGACACCCCTGAGATTTCAGACGTTCTCCGCGGAGGAGGACCAACTTTCACGTGCTTTTCAGGGAAAAGGGAAGAGGGAAGAATGGGAAAAGGAAACCAAGTCAAATAATGCAAAGGTATCCGAGGAGGTGTGTGCATGCGTGTGTGTGTGTGTGTGTGTGTGTGTGTGTGTGTGTGTGTGTGTGTGTAGCAGTCCAGGGAAGTCAGAGCCATGTGCTCCGGCCCGAGCAGTCTTGGGGCTGAGGGAGTATTAGTTTTTAGTGTGTAGTATGAGGCTTTTCGTTAGGAGCTGGATTTTTTATCGGTTGTTGAAAAACTCATTACCCGCCAAATGAGCAGCTTAAAAACAAGACACAGTTTCCTCAGGTCCGGACACCAGAGCGGCTTAGCGGGGTGGTTCGGGCTCAGGGTTTGTCATGGGGCTGCAGTGAGCTCAAGGCTTGCCCTGGCCCGGAGGACCCACTTCCAAAATGGCTCAGACGCGTGGCCGTCGACAGGATGCATCAGAAGGTCTGTTTCCGAGCTCACTCACGTGGTCGCTGTCAGGCCTTTGTTCCTCCCCACGTGGGTCTTCTAGAGGCTGCCAGAGTGTCCTTGTGACATGTCAGCTGGCGACCCGAGGGACAGAGAGTGAGTGAGCTGGAGAGAGCCCGAGACTGAAGTCACCGTCTTTTTGCAACCGAATCTCCCAAGTGACAGCCTCTCGCTTCTGTCCCTCAGGCCAGCCGACCGGCAGGGGATGTGAATACCAGGAGGTGGGGATCACCGGGGGCCATCTTAGAGGCCGCCTGCCACTGAGGTCAGGCCCTCGATCACCCCCAGCGTTCTGGAAGGTTCTTGGGCCTGAGAAAGTTGCCGTCATTACAAACAAGTGTCGGAGAGAAGAGCTTCAAACCTGAGACTTGCAAGAGCTTGGTTCTTGCCCCGACTGTCTTTCTTGTCTTTGTCTGTCAGAGCAAAGAAAAAAGTCTTTCAGAGTCCCTTTCCGCATCTATCATATAGGGACAGCAATGCCGAGCTCACAAAAGTGGGGCTAGTGGAGTGACGTGAGCTGCAAGCTGCTCTAAGATGGAAGGAATTACATTGGCGGTCTCGAGAACATTCCCTGGTGTGCTGCTACCCAGCCAGGATTGGGGGATCTGGGGCTTATGTGGGTGACCACTTCTACTGTGGTGGGCTATCCTGGCCACTCCAGCCTCTCGGGGCTTAAGAGCCAGAGTGACAAAAGCCTGAACGGTCATTAAGTAAGGGACCGCTGCTAGGAGCTGTTGTGAGGACCTCAGTCCGGGGAGACGGCAGATAGTGACCACCACAGGGCCAATGCCTCGCCTTTCCCATTCCTGCCAGGGTCCTTGGCTCTCCCCATCTCCGATTTAGACCTCTCCCCACCCGCCGCTCGACTGGCCAGAATGGATGAGAAAAGTCCTTTAATAGTCTGGTACTTTCCAAATGATATTCTTGTTTCTGGCCCTGAGTATTTTGTGTTTCCTCTGGTCAAAAATAAAAAATTGAAGTTTCCCAGGACGCCTGGGTGGCTCAGCTGGTAAAGTGTCTGCCTTCTGCTCAGGTCATGATCCCAGGGTCCTGGGATCGAGCCCCGTGTCGGGCTCCCTGCTCGCGGGAAGCCAGCTTCTCCCTCTCCCTCTGCCCCTGCTCCTGTGCTCTCTCTCTCTTGCTCACCTTCTCTCTCAAATAAATAAAACCTTAAAAAAAAAAAAAAAAAGGAAGTTTCCCTTTTGTGTGAGGTCCTGGGCGCCAGAAGTCTTCAGGAGAGGAGAGGAAAGGGGGGGCTGGTAGCCCCGTGCAGGGTAGGAATGGTGGGCTCTGAGCCTGCGGGCTGGAGGGCGCTGGGCAGCCTGGCGCCCTTCGGAGGAGGAGCCTCTGGCCTCTAGGGCAGCTGCCTACCCCCTCCTGGGAGCTCCCATCATGCTCCGGGGCGTGCTGTCCCCGACAACGCCAAGGAAGGCTGCTAGTGACTTGGGGGCCAGGAGGTTGTCGGGTCGCCTCTAGCTCTGTCACTTATTAGCTCTGGGGCCAGACAGGAGCTCCCTCTGGACAGGGCTCTGTCTGCCCCATTCGCTCTCATATCTCCTGCTCCTGGCACAAGCCCTGTTTGGGCTTCCTTTTAATTTAATTTTTTAATTAAAGCCTCATTTGCATGCATTGAAATGCACAGAAGGTGTACCCCGTGGCGCGTTCGGGCAAATATATGCATCTGTGGGAACTACCAGCGCCAGACAGAGAACGTCCCCACCAGCCTCCAAAGTTCCCCTGTCCCCTCCCCAGGCAATCGTGTCGGTCACCGGAGGCAGCCCCTGTTCTGATTTCTGTCCCCCTGGGTTCGTTTTTGTCTCTTCTTGGATTTGGTATAAATGGATCATACGGCGCGTGTTCTCGTGTGTTTGGCTTCTTTTGCTCAGCATAACATCTGCGAGACTCATTCACATTGTTGCGAGCACCGCGAGCACAGTCCCTTACATCGCCGAGCACCATTCCGTGACCCAGTTACACCACAGCTCGTTCATCCATTCACCAGTTATGGATATTGGAGTCGACCCCAATTTGGAGCTATTACGAATAACGTGTCTATAAGCATTCCCGTGCAACTGTTTGTTTTTTTTTTCTGTTTTTTTTTTTCTTTCTCAACATAGGCTCTTATTTCTCTTGGGTAAATACCCCGGAGTGGAATGGCTGAATTCTAGGGCAGTTGTAGGTTTAACCTTGCGAGAAGATGCCAGACAATTGTGCGAAGGGCCCTGCCCTTGTATACTCCTGGCTGGCATTCGAATCTTTGAGCAGGAGAGGTTGTCTGTCTCTGGGTCTGCCTAGGCCCCCGCCAGTGCCAAACATTCTTATCCAGACTTTCAATCTACGATGCCAATCTCTGATCATCTTCTAGTAATCTCCTTTTTAATTTTTTTTATTTTTAATTTTTATTTTTTTTTAAAGATTTTATTTATTTGACACAGAGAGATCATAAGTTGGCAGAGGCAGGCAGAGAGAGAGGGGGAAGGAAGCAGGCTCCCTGCCGAGCGGAGAGCCCGATGCGGGGCTCGATCCCAGGACCCTGAGACCATGACCTGAGCCGAAGGCAGAGGCTTTAACCCACTGAGCCACCCAGGCGCCCCGATCTCCTTTTTTTTTTTTAAAAAAAAGGATTTTATTTATTTATTTGAGAGAGAGAGAGAGAGAGAGCACGAGCAGGGGTGAGGGGCAGAGGGAAAAGCAAACTCGCTGCTGAGCCGGGACCTCTGTGTGGGGCTCAGTCCACAGAGTATGAGATCATGACCTCAGCCAAAGGCAGATGCTTAACCGACTGAGCCACCCAGGCGCCCCCCCCACCCCGTAAATTCCCTTTTGCCCAATTAGTCAGACTCGGTTTCTGCTGTTTGGAGGAACTCTAGCTAACGGATGCAGCACCTTGCACACCGTAGGCGCTCAATGAACAGCAGCTGCTCTGATACCGGCCGTATTAAATCCAGAGAGTCATAGGGAGAGGGAGAGGGAGCAGGGCGAGGCTTTGAGATTGCGTGGGTGTAGGAGGGAGGCAGGTGCAGCTACAAAAGGGGAGGGGAGGGGAGGGGAGAGCTCCAAGACACTTGGACATGCAAATGTCATTTTGTCACTCGTGCCTGCGGAAAAGGTCCCTTTCGTGCAGCATTTTAGTGCCTTGTATTAAGTCCCTTGGAGTAAGGCACGTGCCTTTCGGGTAGGCAAGAGGGTTTCTGAGGCTCCGGGGACAGCAGGTTGGCAAGGCCCTGCCCCTGCGGGTCTAGTTTCCCTCCTCTGTAAGGAGGCAGCTGACCGGGAGGTCCTCGGGGAGCCGACATTGGCAGTGTCCACACTCGCTCCATCCTGGTCGTGCCGGTGGTCTTTTTAAGGCTGAAGGGGTTGGAAAGGACACGCTAGGGCAGTGGTCCCAGCCTGAGCCCCTTGTGCATTTCGGGGAGCCACTGGCTCCGGGCCGCGGGACCGCAGGCCACAGAAGTCAGACAGGTGGGATCTCGGCTCTGTTACTGTCATTACTACTCGCGTGTGGACCGGCCGGGGCTGTCTCAGAGAGGCCCGCGGTGGAACCCTCTTCCCTGGCGGACCTCGATCGCTTCCAGTTTGCACCGCCACGGCTGACCCAGCACTGAGCCCGGTCCTGCACGGAGGGCGGGCAGCCGGCTACAGTTTGGTCCGTGGGGTGCCGCCTCCTGCATTTTCACCCCACCGTTATTTTCCCTTGTTTAAGTTCAGGTGTAACCGACATATAGGGAAACGCAGCCACCTTCAGTGCCAGGGTTCGAGGAGTTTTGGCAAAAGTCTACTCTGGCGTAACGTATCCTATCAAGACATAGCTCATTTCCATCATGCCCAGCGCGCTCTCTCCCGCTCCTTCCTTTTTCCGACTTTCATTACCGCAGTTTAATTTTGCTTGTTCTTGAATTTCACAGAAGTGGAACGATACAGTGTCTCCGTTTTCACGCTTGGCTCTTTTCAGGGAGCAGAATGCATTTGAGATCACCCAAGTTGTTGTATTTAGCAAGAGTTTGCTCCTTTTGATGGCTGAGTACTTTCCACTGTACGGACGTGCCATAGTTGGTGTATTGATGAACCTGTTGGTGGACCTTTGGGGTTGTTTCCAGTCTGGGCGATGAGTGATGTCACTACGAACACTGACACTCAAATCTTTTTGTGGACGAATGCCTTCATCTCTCTCGCACGGGTGCTCAGGAGCGAGAAAGCTGGGTCTCACGGCAACTGCGTGTGTAATCTTAGAAGAAATTGCCAAACTGCTTTCCAAAGCGGTCTGACCATTTTACGCACCCATCTGCGGTGTCTGACAGCTCCGGCTGCCTCTCACCCCTGCCAGCACTTGGTGTTGTCCATCGTGTTTAGTTTAGCCATCCCAGCGGATGCGAAGCCTTTTCGCATTGTGGTTTTAACCCTGGACCGTTTTTCAGTTCCAGGAAAAGTACGATTAATTCGAGCCCTGTTGAGAATGGCTCCATGCCTGTGTGATTGTAACCTGGCATTTGAAATATCAACAGAGAAAAAGCTGAGTTGGAATTCCAATGAACACTATTTGCTGATCTCTGTAAACACCAATAGGGTGTCTCTCGATGTAATACACGACACCAATCCGTTTCCGTCCCCTCCTTATCACGCTTGCTTTGCACTGAGGGAGAGTGAGGTCTGCACTTTGCCTAAAGCTGGCACGGCGCCCCTCTCCCCGCCCCCCGGGGTCTAACACCTGCTGGGGAGGATGGGGCTGCTCTCACAGCGTTGAGGAAATGTGCCGGAGCTGTCTTGGGGTGCTCCTTGCCCTCTTAGGGGATCCTGACCGGAAAGTCTGAGTCGAGACTGTTCACACACGGAAATAGGGGGAGGTCCCGGCCAGAGGTGCAGAGGTTTTGCACACGACGTCCGTGAACTGACGTCACGGGCGTCTGCAAGCCCTCTGACGTTGTATGCACAATTTCTCGTGTACACGATTTCTTTTTTCTGTGAAAGGGTTCATAGCTTTCATTGGGTTATCAAAGACAAAGGTTGCTAGTTGACCTCCAACATTTATTTATTTATTTATTTTTCCTTTTTTCCAAGTAATGGAGCCCCTGAATTCTTTCTGGGCACATAAGCCATGTGAAATAAGGACTACATTTCCCAGCCTCCTTTGCAAGCTAGAGGTGCCCTGTGACTGATTGGTGGCCAAGAGAATGTAAGTAGACATGTGTGCAAGTTCCAGGCGGTGTTTCTAAAGGGAAAGGGACCTTTTTTTCCCCCCTTTTAAATTATTTCTTTAAACCGAATTAGCCAACATATAGTACATCGTTAGTTTCAGATGTAGTGTTCAATAATTTATCATTTGCGTGTCACACCCGGTGCTCCTCACATCACATGCCCTCCTTCATGCCCATCACTCGGTTACCCCATCCCCCGACCCACCTCCCCCCCCCCCCCACCGCAACCCTCAGTTTGTTTCCTAGAGTTAAGAGTCTGTCATGGTTTGTCTCCCTCTCCGATGACTTCCCATTCTGTTTTCCCTCCCTTCCCCTACGCTCCTCTGTGCTATTCCTTACGTTCCACATATGAGTCAGACCATATGATAATCGTCTTTCTCTTTTTGACTTAGTTTGCTCAGCATAATCCCCTCAGTTCCATCCACGTCGATGTAAATGGTAAGTATTCATCCTTTCTGATGGCTGAGTCATATTCCATTGTATGTCTGTGTATGTATCATACCTTCTTTATCCATTCATCAGTTGATGGACATCTCAGCTCTTTCCATAGTTTGGCTATTGTGGACATTGCTGCTGTGAACATTGGGGTGCACGTGGCCCTTCTTTTCACTACATCTGTATCTTTGGGGTAAATACCCAGTAGTGCGATTGCTGGGTCATAGGGTAGCTCTATTTTCAACTTTTTGAGGAACCTCCATACTGTTTTCCAGAGCGGCTGCATCAGCTTGCCTTCCCACCAACAGTGTAGGAGGGTTCCCCTTTCTCCGCATCCTCGCCAACATCTGTCGTTTCCTGACTGGTTAATTTTAGCCATTCTGACTGGTGTGAGGTGGTATCTCATTGTGGTTTCGATTTGTATTTCCCTGATGCCGAGTGATGTTGAGCATTTTTTCATGTGTCTGTTGGTCATTTGGATGTCCTCTTTGCAGAAATGTCTGTTCATGTCTTCTGCCCATTTCTCGACTGGATTCTTTGTCTTTTGGGTATTGAGTTTGAGAAGTTCCTTGTAGATCTTGGATACTAGCCCTTTATCTGATACGTCATTTGCAAATATCTTCTCCCATTCTGTCAGCTGTCTTTTGGTTTTGTCGACTGTTTCCTTTGCCGTGCAGAAACTTTTATCTTGATGAAGTCCCAAAAGTTCATTTTCGCTTTTGTTTCCCTTGCCTTTGGAGACGTGTCTTGAAAGGAGTTGCTGTGGCTGATGTCGAAGAGGTTACTGCCTATGTTCTCCTCTAGGATTTTGATGGATTCCTGTCTCACATTGAGGTCTTTCATCCATTTAGAGTTTATCTTTGTGTGTGGTGTAAGAGAATGGTCAAATTTCATTCTTCTGCCTGTGGCCGTCCAATTTTTCCAGCACCATTTGTTGAAGAGACTGTCTTTTTTCCATTGGACATTCTTTCCTGCTTTGTCGAAGATTAGTTGGCCATAGAGTTGAAGGTCCATTTCTGGGTTCTCTATTCTGTTCCATGGATCTATGTGTCTGTTTTTGTGCCAGTACCACACTGTCTTGATGATTACAGCTTTGTAATAGAGCTTGAAGTCAGGCATTGTGATGCCACTGGCTTTGGTTTTCTTTTTCAACATTCCTCTCGCTTATTCGGGGGTCTTTTCTGGTTCCATACAAATTTTAGGATTCTTTGTTCCAGCTCTGTGAAAAATTCTGATAGGGACTTCTTGCTCTGGGTAGCATAGACATTTAAACAATATTCATTGTTCCAATCCATGAACATGGAATGTTTTTCCATTTCTTAGTGTCTTCCTCAATTTCTTTCATAAGTGTTCTGTAGTTTCTAGAGTACAGATCCTTTACCTCTTCGGTTAGGTTTATTCCTAGGTATCTTATGGTTTTGGGTGCAATTGTAAATGGGATTGATTCCTTAATTTTGGTTAGTTTCTATGACCAATAGCATATGGCAGAAGTGATGGCGCATCCCTTCTGAGATTTGGTTATAAAAAGACTGCTGCTTCTGACTTGGGTTGTCTCTCTCTCTCTCACGGGTCACTGGCTCTGACACCCCCACAAAGTGGCCCATGTAGCGAGAAACAGAGACCTCTGCCAACAGCCATACGAGCGTGCTTGGATGCGGATCGTCCTGCCCCAGGGAAGTCCAGAGAGACTGCTGCCCCAGAGAGCAGCTTGACTAAAGCCTGAGCCAGAACCCCCCAGCCAGGCTGCTCCTGGATTCCTGACCCCCAGAAACAGTGTGAGATAATGAATGTTTGCCGTTCTAAGCCGCTAAGTTTGGAGTAATTTGTTACCAAGCAATAGATAATGAATACAGGCTTCCTGTCACTGGGACAGACAAAGACAATCCTGCAGATACGACCCGCAGAATATTAAGAACTGCTGTGCTAAGTAACATCTAAGCATCTCTGTCTCTGGATTCTGGCCCCGAATTTCCAGAAACACGCTCCTTGGCGTCGGGCAAAGCATGTCACCAAGCTGGGCCTCGGTGTCTCCTCGTATGGAAAGCAAGACGGTTGCTCTAGCTGACGCTGGCCTTTCTCCAGCTGAAGAGTCTCAAGTTGCGGAGCATAAGGAAGGCCACCGAGGGTGCGATGGGCAGAAGCCAGAGGAGCTCTCGGGCCGGCATAAAATCGTCGCAACACTTTGGGAGGCTTCTTGGGCATTTCCCCAGTCTGGGGCTGGATGCGTGAGGCTGAGCGGGGACAGAATTGCTCTGCCTAATAAGTTGGGAAAAACCATCCAGGGGGCGGTCTGCCAGTGGGGGAGGAAAGGGGCAGGGAGACAAGAGGGACCAAAGGAGAGAAGCCTGCGAACATGGCCGTGGATCGGGGCCAGTGAGAAATTCCCTAACGGCAGGAAGTGCTGATGAATTTTTAAAATAGTGCAAGTGTCATTTGTTCCTTGTATTGTACTGAAATCTGTTTCTAAGACTCTAAACTCTCTCTCTCTCTCTCTTTCACACACACATACACACACGACCATGACTCTATCGCCTCCCCTCTCTGAGCCTCAGTTCGACCTTATACAATGAAGTTAAAGTAAGGCGTGCATTGTAGCCACTGAAAGATATCGCCGTATGGGACACCGTCCCAGTGCCCCTCTTCTCCTAGCCTGGGAGCCCAGGCCACCCTGGGCGGGTGTGTGGGTGGCTTCTGGTGGAAGCGCAAGGTCCGGGCTGGTGGCCCAGGGGCTGGGGTCCGGCTTTCTGAGAGGCGGGGCTCTCAGCAGGGCTGTGACCTTCTTCTTGGTGCCCTGTTTGTTTCTCTGGGTACAGAGAACTTTCACCAAGGGACCCCACCCCAGGGGACGCCGGTGGGTCAGGCTGGCCGGGAGTCGGCCCCGGGCGCAGCTGCCTCACAGAGGTGTCCCTGCTGGAAATGACAACGGTCACGATCGTCACCGCCCAGGTTCTCACCTCCTGCTCCCTAGAAGTCAAGGTCTCCGTGGACACTGCATCTGGGAGGCTGTCCCTTGGGGCCGGACAGCACCAGTCCATGTGGACAGGGGACCAATCGTGGCACGGAGCTGTGGAGGAGGCCGTGGGAGGGGGCGAGGGGAGCCCTCTCTGGTCCTGGTGACAACATGGGTCATCCCTGCCTGTGCCGGGGCACTGAAGGCCGAGCCTCAGACCTGCCCCTTATCTGTCCTTTCAAGGTCTCTCCGACAGGCTGGCGGGAACTCGGCCGAGACCCGGCTGAGGCCCATTGCTCCTCACTGGACGCTAGCATGGGGGGCACGGCGGGCCCAGGGCGGCGCTGACCGGCTGCCCGCTCTAGGCGGCCTCCCCTCCCGGGCTGCTCCCGGCGTGGCTCCCCAAGCCTCACCTTTGCAGGATTCTCACTGGACTCTCGGCTCCGCCGCCCATTCTGTGAACTTCTGTCACGTCAGTCAAAGTCTCAAAGCCCCTGAGTAATAGACTCTTCACCAAATCCCCTGGATAGTGATGGCCGCCGACATGGACATGACTGAAAAAGGTGTCAGGGACAGAAGGCCGCCGCCCCAGGGGCTTAAACGGCAGGCGTTTATTTTCCCACGGTTCTGGAGGCTAAAAGTTCAAGATCAAGGGGTCGTCAAGGCTGGTTTCCCCTGAGGCCTCTCTCATTGGTTTGCAGAGGGCCACCTTCTCACTGCCCCCCCTCCCCCCGTGTGGTCTTCCCTTTGGGTGTGCACGCACCCCTGGGGTCTCTCTGTGTGTCCACGTTTTCTCCTCTTAGAAGGACACCCGTCAGGGGCGCCTGGGTGGCTCAGACATTGGGCATCTGCCTTCGGCTCAGGTCGTGATCCTGGGGTCCTGGGATCAAGCCCCCCATCGGGCTCTCTGCTCAGCGGGAAGCCTGCTTCTCCCTCTCCCACTCCCCCTGCTTGTGTTCCCTCTCTTGCTGTCTCTCTCTCTGTCAAATAAATAAATAAAATCTTAAAAAAAAAAAAAAAAAAAGAAGGACACCGGTCAGATTGGATTAAGCCCACCCTAAGGGCTCATTTTAGTTTAATCACCTCATTAAAGAGGCAGTCACCTTCTGAGGTCGTGGGCATTGGGACTTCGGCACATGAATTTGGGGGTGGGGGTGGGGGACACAATTCAGCTCTTGACCAGCTCAGTCTGGTGTGAATCATGGGACTGACTCTGGCACAGAGCTGCCCGGCGGGCAGACGGACTTACCCAGGAGCCCCGGGCCTCGGGTCTGAAGGTCACTTGGCTCCTGAAAGCTTTGAGCCTTCTCCTGCTGAGAGGCAGGGTCTGTCGCCCCTTCCGAGTCTGGGCTGGAAGGACGGCTGAAGGATGGCAGAGTGATGCCAACTCAGCCTGTATGAGCACGGGCACCTTCCACCTGGGTCTCTTGGGGACCCGAGCCACCGTGTCAGAAGCGGCACCACGCTGCCGGAGAGACCCCGTGGAGAGGTCATGATGTCCCACGGCCAGGGGGACGGGCCCCGCCGAGCCAGCCTCCTGCCGTCCTCTGTCAAGGCACCAGGCACAGGAGTGAGGCCATCTTGGATGGCCCAGACAGCACCGCCACCACACGGATGCCACCGAGTGACCCCAGTCAGGGCGGGGTCCTGCTGAAGAACTGTCCCTCTGAGCCCTGCCTGCGTTCCTGACCCCCCCATGCCACAAGAGATGACAAAATGGTTGTTTTATGCCACTAAGTTTTGGGGTCATTTGTCATGCCGGACTATTTGGTGACTGTCGAGGTGGTGTAGTGGGAAGGGGGGTTCCGTGATGCTGAGGGATGTTCTTGCCAGGCTGGGGGGGGGGGGCGGTCATCGTCCCCTCCACAGACTGAGCAGGCTGGACTCCACCACCTTCCCTGGCTGGCCAGGGCTGAGAGGGCAGACATCCTCTTCCCTGCTGAGGCCCATTTTCTGAAACCCAGGAAAGTCCCGGCCCGGGACCTGCTGCCTGTCCTGCCGCCGGAGAGGACCAGGGAAAGGGAGGGAAGAGGAACTGCTATTTTTTTTTAAGATTTCTTTCTTTCTTCGAGGGCGGGGGGAGGGGGGCGGAGGGACAGAGAGAAATCTTCAGGCAGACTCCCCGCCGAGCACAGAGCTCGGGGCTCGATTCCGGGACCCTGAGAGCAGGACCTGAGCTGAGACCAGGAGTCAGACGCTCAGCTGGCTGAGCCGCCCAGGCGCCCCGAGGAACTGCTAGTTTTGAACACCTCCGGGGAGCTGGCGAGTTCGTCCGGGGATGGGGATTCCATTCGACCTGCCCTGTGTGTCGGCCGGGAGGCCTCATGTCCCGGGTCACACCAACCTGAGCCCGTGTTTGCACTGACACCAGTCAGGCGCCCCAGCCAGGGTTCTGTCCCTGACCCCATGCGGTCTGGGGCAGGTGGGGAGGAGGGTGGGGGAGGAGTCTGACGCTCGGGCAGCTCGGGATGGGCTGACTCGGAGAGGTCTGGGAAGGCTGAGCACCTGCCCGGCCCGGGTGGGGTTGGGCCCCCGCCACTGGCCCCAGCCTGGCCTACAGGTGGGGAAGCAGGCAGGGACTGGGGCACAGACATAGTGAGGACCAGGCCTGAGAAAGAGTCCGGGGAGACTGAGTGCAAGGAGGGGGCTGATGTGCCCCTAGTACTATGAGGACACTGGCTTGGGGGATGGGGGAGGCGAAAGCCTCGGGGGGGGGTCCCTCCCCCACCACGGGGAGAAGAGGGACTCAGAGACCGGATCTCACTGAACTGGCTCCTTGGGCAGGTGTGCACACCTCTAAGCCTCAGTATCTTATCTGTAAAATGGATGACTTAGACCGTGTGATTTCCCCCCCAGTAACTTCCAGCTCTAAAGAGTCGGCACTTTTGTTATAAAATCCCTCCCTCCCACCTTCCCTTCCCCTGCAAGCCTATGTTTTGTGTTTTAGCATCACCCAATGCTGCCTGTCCTCATGGGCCCTGCAGTCTAGCAGCCGAACGTGGAAGACCGTGCTTTCCAAAGACGGCTGTGTGGACATACGCCCGAACTTGCGGTGCTCCCTCCCTCCCAGAAGCTGCCGCCATGCTGGGAAGGACCTCCCTAGCCACAGGTAGAAGCCACGTGTGGGGGCTACGACCCCAGCCCCAGGAGAGGGCCAGTGTGAACCCCCAGACACGAGAGGGGCCTTGCGGCTGCCCCAGCCTCCTGTGGGGCGGAGCAGAGATGAGCGGTCTCTGCCACACGTGCTGAAATCACAGACTGATGAGCAAAATAAATGGCGCCGTTTTGAACCATTACGTTGTGGGTAATTTGTTACGAAGCCATAGATAACTGGAACTGAGGGGAAGACAGGTGGGAGGAAAAAATGTAACACTGGATGGTACTCTCTTCAACACGTGTCACCACCTGGGCGTGAGGGAGGGAGGATAAATTTTAACCCGTGTGTGTCCGTGTGTGTGTTTGTGTGTGAGGGGGAGGTTGCACCTGCCACGGCAGAGATGGGGCTGGAAATGGGTATTTCCAGGCAGACAAAATGGTGGTGGGGGGGGGACTGTGCTGGGCAAAGGAAGAGCCAGCTCAAGGTCACAGAGCCTTCAGGTCGCAGAGCCGCCGGGTCACAGAGCCGCCGGGTCACAGAGCTGCGAGGTCACAGAGCTGCGGGATCACAGAGGAGCAAGGTCATGGCGCCGCTAGGTCATGGGGCCGCCAGGTCACAGAGCTGCGAGGTCACAGAGCCGCCGGGTCACAGAGCCACCGGATCACAGAGCTGCGAGGTCACAGAGCTGCGGGATCACAGAGGAGCAAGGTCATGGCGCCGCCAGGTCATGGGGCCGCCAGGTCACAGAGCTGCTGGGTCACAGAGCTGCGGGGTCACAGAGCTGCCGGGTCACAGAGCTGCGAGATCACAGAGGAGCAAGTTCATGGCGCCGCCAGGTCATGGGGCCGCCAGGTCACAGAGCTGCTGGGTCACAGAGCCGCCGGGTCACAGAGCCACCGGGTCACAGAGCTGCGAGGTCACAGAGCTGCAGGATCACAGAGGAGCAAGGTCATGGCGCCGCCAGGTCATGGGGCCGCCAGGTCACAGAG
>CM052901.1:72778788-72838369 GCA_028534135.1 Potos flavus
AGCTGCGGGATCCCAGAGGAGCAAGGTCATGGCGCCGCCAGGTCATGGGGCCGCCAGGTCACAGAGCTGCTGGGTCACAGAGCCGCCGGGTCACAGAGCCGCCGGGTCACAGAGCCGCCAAGTCACAGAGCTGCAAGGTCACAGAGCTGCGAGGTCACAGAGCCGCTGGGTCACAGAGCTGCGAGGTCACAGAGCTGCAAGATCACAGAGGAGCAAGGTCATGGTGCCGCCAGGTCATGGGGCCGCCAGGTCACAGAGCCGCCGGGTCACAGAGCCGCCAAGTCACAGAGCTGTGAGGTCACAGAGCTGTGAGATCACAGAGGAGCACGGTCATGGCGCCGCCAGGTCACGGGGCCGCCAGGTCACAGAGCTGCGGGGTCACAGAGGAGCAAGGTCACGGCGCTGCCAGGTCACGGCGCTGCTGGGTCACAGAGCCGCCGGGGCAGCGTTGCAGGTCACAGAGCTGCTGGGTCACAGAAGTGCAAGGTCACAGAGCCGTGAGATCACAGAGGAGCCAGGTCACGGCGCCGCCAGGTCGCAGCCCCAGGGTCACAAAGGAGGGTGGCAGCCCAGGGCTGAAGCCCAGGAGGGCGTGCTTGCGCCTGGCCCCTGCCGTCCAGCTTCCAGCTCTAGTTTGCGCGTTATTTTCCCCTAATTGCATCTGAGGCTGGTGGATGCCAGGGAGCGCCTTAGATCGCATTAGGGAGCCATCTGCAAATCCCCGTGCAGGGGGTGGTGGCCTGAGGGCAGCTTTCCTGATGGGAGCTCAGCCCAGGCAGGCTCTGTAGCTCCTGGGGGGGGGGGGAGGGGGGAGGGGGGAGGGGGGTGGAGCGCCTCCCTCCCCTCCCCCACCAGCCTGTCCTTCAGATTCGGGTCTGTCATCTGGATAGCGGCTGACTTGGGGTGCCTAGTCCTTGAATACTGGGCGCTGCCGATCTTGGACGTCCCCCCTCACGTAGGGGGGTGATCCCTGCCTTTGTGTGATGACTCAGGAGTCCGTGAGGGGAGATGGAGGCCGGGGAGCTGGGTTTCAGGGAGCCACTCTGGGGACCTGGCTGTCCTACCAGGCAGAGGCGAGCATAAGTCATTCCTAAAGCCCTCAGCCCTGCAAGGGCCTGGGTGCCAGGCCCCCACAGCGGTCACCTGGCTTCAAGGTCAAGTTGAATGAATTAATATGAAAGGGCCTTGAGGTCCTTAAAGGCCCATGCAAATCCAGCTGTCTGCTGGTGCCCGCAGCGCTCAGGGCCCCACACCCATCTGCTCCTTTACCTCCCTCGGGAGGGGGCCCACTGCTGCTGTCCCCAGTTTAGTGGTGAGGAAACTCTGGTTTAGGGAGCCCAAGGCCACTCAGAGTGACACAGGTCTACCCGACTCCAGGCTTCGCGCTCTCCACCGTGCACCAATGTCACCGCCAAGACCAGAGAGGTGCCCTTACTCCCTTCGTCTGGCCTCGTGTTCCAGGGCAGACCCCAAGGCCAGGTCACTAGGGACAAATCCCACTCTTACCCTTGTGACCTTGGGCAAGTTACTCAGTGGCTTGGGGCCTCTGGAGGTGAGGCGAGGAGGGCACGAGCTACCGTGGGAGTGGTGCCTGGGGCGCGCTGAGCGCTGGCCACGGTCTCCCTCCCCGTGCCTCTGCCCAGTGACTGAGTGTGGCTGCCATTTATCTGTCACAGCTGATGGCACCGCGGGTGGTCGTGCCCAGTGAGGTCTGGCCACGCCCTCCACCCCGCTGCCTGCAGTCCTCTGCGAGCAGAACGACACAAAAAGGAATTCAAGCTGGCTCCTTAGGCTAAGCGGTCGTAGAAAAGCCAGGGAGGAGGGAGTCAGGCAGAAAGGACAGTGGGTGGGGTGCGAAGGGGCACAGTGCCCGTCCCTGAGAGCCCGCGCTGCTTGCCTCTCCGCTGCAGGCGGCCTGGGCCTGCCCCGGGCCCTGCGGCCTCCACCGCTTCCCAGAAGCCCAACAAGCGTCTCCTTGTCTTCCTGGGACTCCTGGTTCTGGGCTCCTTGTCCTGCCCTGTTCCCCGCAGCTCTGCACGCGGCTCTCAGCAAGGGCGGCCGGGGCACCGGACAGAGGCTCGTCGCGGTGGGCCACATTGTAAGGAGGTGGCAGCCCTTGGTGGCGCCCCCTCCCCGCCCTGGCCATTCGCTGTCTGCTCCTCCCCAGACTGGCAGAAACTGGGCCTCCCTCTGAGGGGTGCTCTGAGCCCTGCCAGGGCCTCTCGGGGCGCTCCCCTTCCGCCAGAGACAAGAGAGGTGGGCCGGGCTGAGCCACGGGCAGGGCTGGGGGAGGGCCCAAGCTTCGGGGGTCGTGCGCCCACCTAGCTCTGTCCCAGGGCCTCACGTGCCTTCTTCTCCCCAACCCCTCATTGCCCTGCTGTCTTCGCTCTTGCTCTGTCCTCTTGCCCTGTGTGCCAGCCCCAGGCGTCTCAGCGCCTGGCCGTGGAACGGGCCCAAGTGCAAATGGGTCCGGGTCAGGTTGGCAAGGCGTGGCCGAGCCCGGCGCACAGGCAGGCCCTGTGCCTGTTGCTTACTGTTTGCCGTCGCTCCTGACAGTTCCGTCAAGGCTTGCGGACCGGCCGGCTCCTGCCCTACTTTCCTCCCTGTGTCCCACAGCTCTCCCTGTCTTCCCCGGAGACTTCTAGAACTTCCAGATTGAAAGGAACCCGAGAGGTCATGCTGTCTAAACCTCTGCTTCTAGCTGCCTTGCTCGAATCTCGCTTTGCCGTCTGCAGCCCAGGTTAAGCTCTCAAAACCAAACCTGGATCTCTCTAAAATTGTCAATGGCTCCATACTGCCCTCGGGACAAAGTTTGAGCTCCTTAGCTGAGCTCCCAGAAGCTTGCTGTGATGAGGCCCTACAGCTTCTCCAGCCTCAGCCTGTGCCACACCCCCCCGGGCCCGTCACCCCATGTCCCAGCCACCCGCAGCAGCCGTCAGCCCCCTGGTGGGCTAGACTGTGGCCCTATCTTTTCCCTCTGGCTCCCTTTTCATCTCCCTTCTCTCCCCTGCATCCTCATTCACCTGGACCTCCTCCTCCATGGAGCCTTCCCTGATTACCCCACACACTCAACAGACCACCTGCTTCGCTGTGCTCCGTGGTGGGCTGAGTGGCCCTTCACCATGGCATCTAGAACCCCGGGGATTGCCCTGGATTCTCCATGGTGCTGCTTCTCCCACCAGGCCAGAAGCTCCTGGAGGGCAGGGGGCCACGTCTTTGTTGATTTCACTTCCCTAGAACCTAACATGGTATCTTAGATAAGAATTCTCTAGAAGCACGGGGCGTCACATGCCTGTGATTTATGGCGAGTGTGCTCTCAGGAGAGACCAGGGAGGGTGTGAGGAAGCAGGAGCAGCAGAGGAGGGGGTAGGCAGGGATGTGGTTTCAGGGGGAGTCTGGCCCCGGCCTCGTCTGGAAAGGGAGCTCCCAGTGTCAGTTGGCGGCAGAGAATTTGAGAGAGTCAGAAAGTGAGATCTAGAAAGAAAAGAAGGAGCAAGATGAATGAGCCAGTGAGAGAGTAGGGCGAGGACAGAGAGAGGATAGGCGGGAGAGGGTGGGAAAGAGCAAAGCGGGGGGAGACGGGGAGAGAGAAAGAGAGAGAGAGCGAGAGCAAGGGCTCACTGGAGAGCAGCGTAGCTTGTGCTAGCTAGCATGACCCAAGCCTCAAGGTCCTGGGGTCCCTGGCTGTCCCAGGCTGTCCCAGGCTCTCCGGGCAGAGCCAGGAGTCATGGCCCGGGCCCACACGGGTGAGGGACTGAGCAGGGCCTCCCTGGCCGGCCCCATGCGCCGTGCCCCCGGCAAGCTTCCCGAGGAGCCCCGAGGGGGAGCGGGGGGGCCCGGTAACCCCCTCTCCGCGGGCATTTCTGGACGGGCGTGCATTCTGTAATCGCACGGCTCCTGGAGGAGGGGGGCGGCCTCTTTAGGGTCTCCATGTCACTGCAGAGGAATCAGGTCCGGGAGACTTGACGAGGCTCCCAGGTGAGTCCCCGAGGGAGAATTCCCATCCCCAGATTCCCTCTCCTCTGGCCTCCTCCGCAGCTCGTATCCAGACGCAAGAACACCAGTGCCAGGAAGGGGATGGGAGAGGGGTTCCCTTGGTCTCCAGCCCTCACAGGCCTTGCCCAGCTCCGGCTGGGGGCTGAGCCCTTCTTTCTACCTGCTCAGAATTGGTCAGAGGGGAGAGAGTGGGCACAGGGCCCAGTGGCTGGTGGGGAGGGAGCAGTGCCAGACACCGGGGGGCCCGGGTTCTAGTCTCAGCTCTGCCACCAGACGTCCTCTGACCTTGAGCACGATATTGACTCTCTGGGAGCCTCCAATTCCTCGACGGTAACAGGGATAGTGCCTGTCTCCCCCACCACTTTACAAGCTGGTTGTGAGGGCCCGTCTCAGAAGCCTCTCGAGGGCCCTAGGTAAAGCCTGTAGGAGTCTAGTCTTGCTGCTGTAACAAATGATCGCATACTCCGTGGCTTGGAACAACAGACGGTTGTTCTCTTGCCGTTCTGGAAGCCAGAAGCGCTCCCTCTGGAGGATCGAGGGGAGAATCGGCTCCTGGCCTCTTCCAGCTTGCCGTGGCCACGCCGGCCTTCCTCGGCCTGGGGGCCACATCCTTCCAAACTTGAAGGGCAGCAGCTTCAAATCTCCGTCTGCTTCGTGCTCACAGGGCCTTCTCCTCTTCCATCTGATTGATGCGTAGACCGGGATCAGGGAGTCACGGGGTAGCCCAAGGTCACAGCCAGTGAGAGAGCCAGAATTTGAACTCAGGCCTTGGAGACCAAGCCCGTGATCTCTGCTCCGTCTCAGCTACAGGCCGCCCAAGCTGGGGCTGCCCTCCTAGGCCTCTTCCAGGGAGCCATCTGGAGCTGGCCTGGGCCATTCCCGGCTTGTCTCCAGCCAGGGGATCTGGGACTTGGGGAGCAGGCTGGACTGTGGCGTCTAAATAAAGGGCAGCCTCAGGGTTAGAGCAGGAGGAGGAGAGGACGCTGGCTGCGGGCTGACCATCCTGATGGGCCTTGGTGGCCCGTTGTCAGAAGGCTGGGGGGTGGGCAGCCCTCCGCCGGCGGGGCAGGGCAATCTGGATCTTCAGGGCTGGGGTCAGCCCGGGGTCAATGCCGACATGAAAACCAGCCGGCTCGAGCAAGACCACCTGCATATTTAAACAGCTCTTTGAGAGCCAAGGGGCCATGTCCTTGCTTGGGCATGGACAGACAAGATGGGCCCCAGGCTGGGGATTAGGACCTTTTTTTTTTTTTTGCTTTAAGAATTTTCCCTGATGTCTGTCAGGACCTCTTCTGCCTTTTCCTTCTCTTGTCCTGTTGGGGGGGAAATGGCAGAGTCTGTCCTGTTTAGTATTGAGTTCTGGGGAAAAGAGAAAATGAACCCGTGCGCGTGCAGACTTGCGCGCGTGTTGAGGGGCGAAGGGACAGAGCTATTTAAATTTTTTTAAAAGCCAGCTGGGCCTGCAGAACTCAACACTGCCTGCTCTGGTCCCCGTTTCAGACCCAGAAAAAGGGAGCCAGCACGAGAGATCCCAGAACACGGGAAAGGGGGCTTGTGGCTGAAGTCGTATCTGGGTTAAAAACCCCAGGAGTGCTCCTCTTTAATTTTTTGGTACAGCAGGATCAAGGAATCGATTCACTCTGGCTACGCTTCCTCCCATTGTTTCTGTGGGCCGCGTTTGATCTGTGTTTCACGTGTAGATGTGGTATCCACGCTCTGAAAGAAATAATGTATTCGGTGTTGCACTGGGTCAGGCTCCCACCATGAAAGCCCTTTTTATTTTATTTTATTTTTTGGATGATTTCAAAGAGACACACACGCGAGCACACACACGTATATACACGCAGACACACACTGTTTGTGTAAAGGATTAAGAGAGAATGAAAGGCCTGGTTCCAGAACGCGAGCAGGGTTCCGGGACACGGATGGGCCTGCGGCAGTGGCCCAATCCGTGGCCTCCACCCGCTGACCCGGGCCAGCTGTGTCCCCTCCGCACTGTGTGCACCCGACCCCCGCGGGCAGGGTTGGGGGCGGGGTGGGGGGGGTTGTATATAGCCAACCCTTTGATGGTGCCCCCGGTGAGGCTATTGTTACTAACCACGGCTTCCAGTGAAAGAGAGCGATGCTCACAATGGAGAACTCTTCCCCTTCCTTCGGGTCAAAAGCTGAACGGGGAAGAAAAGGACATCCCCCAGCCGCGGGATCCTGAAATCGTGCAGTCCTGAGCTCCTCCCCACACTGAATCGGATGGGGCACTTACTGGCATTTTAAAGACGGGAGGGAAGTCGAAGCACCTGGGGGTGGCAAAGGGGGGCGGTGGGAACACGCACGGGGAGGATGGGAGGCCAGCCATCGGAGACGAGTCCGGCGTTTCCGCGCGGGGTGGTAAGAGCGGACAGGGGCCGCGCGCTGGGCCAAGGGCCGGCTGGGTATTGCCGCCAGGCTCTGCCAAGCTCCCGGCTATTGGATACTACAAAACTGAATAGATGACAAAGGAAACCAACAGCCACAGAAGGGGGGGGACAACAACAACAACCCGACAACATCGCAATCGCCTCCCGAAACCACCCACGCAGCGCCCACCCAGCCCTTCCCGTGGCCGAGCCCGTTGTGCGCCCGTGAAAACACTGTGCTCTGCGTCTCTCCCTTTATTTAGATAAGGTGCCCGCCGCCGCTGGCCGCCGGCCAGCTTTCTGTCTCCGAACTTGGGGCTTCAGTGCCTCATAGGAAAGCGACTCTCTGATGCCGCTGGCCCGAGTGTCAGCAGCACCCCGAGGGTCCCCGCGGCTTTGTGCTCCCAGAAGGATGATTTGTTTGACAACGGGGTTTCCTTCCAGACTGTCCTTCCAGGCTGGCAGGGCGCGTGGGTCCCCTGAGACACGACAGGGCTGTGGAGAGCCAGAGCAGGCACCCCGGGCCACGGGGTCGGGCCACTGCCTAATTATGATGGCCACATAAAGGAAAGGCAGACACAGTGGAAGGGCCAAGGAGGGTCTTTGGTTTCACGGACTAACAGAAGCGTTTGTGCTCATCAGGCCTGAAAAAGTTAAGCGCTGAGGGGGAGCAGGGCTGACAGGACTGGACTCATTCTGTGGCACACAAAAGATTTTTTAATAAGCTCCGAGAAAGGTCCCCACCCCCACCGCTCATGTCTTTCTCTCCCTGTCTCATTCCAAAGCTCCTGCGTTAGCCAAAGAGCTTGGCAAAGCGGCCCGGGAGGTTGGCGAGGACGCTGGGGGGGGGAGCCTTTCTGCCGGGCTGGTCCCCCGGGGGGCTCCCACAAGGTCAAGGAGGGCGCCCCCGGCCGGGGATGGGGCAGGACAGCTGTGAGCAGGGGGGGAGCGCTGCCACCCTGGGGAAGCAGGGGCCGGTGTCCGGCGGAGAACACCACGCCGTCTCTGCTCCCATCTCCTTCCGGGCTTGCTCCAAGAATCCAGAATCTCAAATCGGCTTGACGATGAGCCACCGGGCTCCCGGAAGCTGCTGGGGAAGGCCGGAGGGACTTATTTTACAAGCGGCACTTGGAGTCAGTTTATAGGGGCTTTGGGGGCAGAACCGCGGAACCACAGAGCTTGGGCAAATGAGAACCCATCTGCAGGCCGGGGTCCCCCTCCTCACTGTCCCAAGCCCTTTCCCTTCACACTCACCGAGGAGGAGGAGGCCCCGGGGACAGTTGGGAGAGCCCGCCCCTCTTTCCCCCCATGACGTCCGGCTATTGTCTTGGGGACTCGAGGGAAGGTCTTGCCTAGCTGTCATATTGTGACCAGTCTCATAGATTGTGTTAAAAGCAGGGAGCGGTCGGCATGGAGTCCAGACGTCTAACACGACTGTCAGCAGGAATTCTCCGGTGCTGCCCAGGCAGAGACACTGACCGTGACCTCCAGTTCTCCTTTCCATGATCCACCGGCAGCATCCTCACTCTGATTCGCAGAACTCTCAGAGAGGATAGCTCAGAGGCGAACATGGGCTGTCCTGCCCCCGGGGAAAGGAATACCCGCTTTGCCAATGGCTGTGTCGGCATCTGACTTATGCATCGATTTTTCTGAGTTGGGTCTGGCTGCCCCTGGTCCGCTCCAGGCACACGGACCAAATTCTGTTTCGGACTCAGTCCCCACGTGTGGTTTGCTGGGATGCCTTCCTCTGCCCCCTCTCTGAGACTTTCACTCCCCTCCGAAACTGTCAAGCCTTATTCGCGAGGCCGATCTCTTATTTCGGGGCAGCACTCCCTCTGCCTTTTTTTTTTTTTAAAGGTTTATTTATGTACTTTAGAGCGAAAGAGAGAGAGGGGTGAAGGGCAGAGGGAGAGGAAGAGATTCCCTTTTTTTTTTTTTTTTTAAAGGATTTTATTTATTTATTTGACAGAGAAAGAGAGATCACAAGTAGGCAGAGAGGCAGGCAGAGAGAGAGGGGGAAGCAGGCTCCCCGTCGAGCAGAGAGCCCAATGCGGGGCTCGATCCCAGGACCCTGAGATCATGACCTGAGCCGAAGGCAGAGGCTTTAACCCACTGAGCCACCCAGGCACCCCGAGGAAGAGATTCCTTAAGCAGACTCCCCGGCCAGCGCGGAGCCAGATGCGGGGCTCGATCCCAGGACCCTGAGATCACAACCTGAGTGGTACCAAGAGCTAGATGCTCAGCTGACTGAGATCCTCAGGCGCCCCCCACCACTGCCTTGGTTTTGCCCAGTGCACGAGGCAGGTGAGACTGCGGGTGGGGTAGGGGTGGAGGGGTGCTCCCGGAGGGGAGGAAAAGAAAAGGGGAAGGGGACAAGAGGAGGCTTGCTCCTCATTTCACATCTGTCCTGGTCCGGCGGCTGCCCTTTCCCACTTGGAGTTTTAGCCTTTTGGGGGGTTGCGTGATAGGGGAACGGAGAAGAGGAGAGAAGTCAAGAGCTCCCATCAAGCCTCTGAAATGTAGCCTGTTTCTGGAATGATACAAAATTGATGCTTTGCCCAAAAGGAAACAAACAAACAAACAAAAACTAGGAAGGGCGACACCTTGCTTATCTAGAAGTTACTTGGCTTAGCAACCTCAAGTATCTGGAACAATCTGGAAGAGCCAAAATATGTGAGGAATTCCCTGCTCGAAACTCCACTGATGGTGCATCAGGGAAGTGTGCAAATCCTTTCCCATGGGAGCTTGTTTACTCTTATTTCACAAACTATTTTAACAATAGACGACTCCGGAATTCCTTCCAACTCCTGCCTTTGTTTTTTGTTTTTCTGTTTCGACTTCGATGGCTGGGTGAGCACGGGGGGCCATTCACGCGGGTCAGAAATACAAGAAGAGAAGGAGCGAGCTGGAGGGAAGAGGAGTGAGTTCCCCGTGGGGACATAGACTGAGACGCCTCTGGGCTGTGGCAAGCAGCGGGGAGGGGTTACTGTCCACATCTGAGCAAGAGAGGAGACGGGACAAACCGGAAACAAGAGCTCTAGGGGGACAGCAGGGTAGGGACACCTAGGGCAGGGGCACGTGGGCACAGAAGGCTGCCTTGTCTTTCAGAGTGACACAGTGGTCCGTGTCCCGAGTGAGAGGGCCACCAAGACCACTTCAACTGTGTCAGTGCCCGCAAAGGAGACAGGGAAATGTGTAATGCAGTTTAGACATGGTTTACGTAAAAACAGGTGCGCGTTTGCTTTTAAATCTTCGAGTTTCCAGGGGCTGAACTTAGCCTGCGCGTTCCTGTCTTGAGAAACAACCCATTCTTCCCTGGTGTTCGCTGAGGGCGGGGGTCGTGTTTTCCCTACAGGTTACATCTTAAAGATAAAAAAAAAAAAAAAAATTTCTGCTGGCTGCCCGAGAAATTTCAGCGTATCTCACTTGACATAGGAAGCTTGGCATTCCTTTGAATGCAAAATGCGGGAAGCGTGCCCATCAGAGCATCCTTTCGTTTGAAAACAATTGATTTGTAGCCCTGTTGCCTGGCTTCCGGGAGGGAGGATTGAACAATAGGAAGCGGGGGGGGGGGCGGGGGGGGCTCCCACTCTCTGTCTGTAGCGGGGCTCCATGGGCGTGGCCGGACTAGCCCAAGAGTTCCCTCCTCGGTTGGGCTTGGGGCTGAGCCTAGGTTTCATTGCTAGGCATCTTTCTTCTCTGGGTGATCATCCGTGGGACACACGCATGCACACATGCACGCACACACGCACGCATGCACGCGAGCGCACACACACACACACACACTTGAGAACCGCTGCTTTAGAGGGAAGGAAGCTCACTTATCGAACATCTAAGGCTCTGCCTGGCATTTCATAGGCTCTCCATGTGTATTGGTTGGAAGGAAGGAAAGTGAGAGAAAGAAAGGTTACTACAGCGGTCCAAAGCCGTGGCTCTCAACCCTGACTGACCACACAGCGGAATCATCCTGGGGACTTAAAAGAGTGTTGAGGCCCCCATCCCAGCCCCAGGAATGCAGACTCCTTTGGCCTGGAGCGTGGCCTGGGCATGAGGGTTTCTGGAAGCTCTCCGGGGATTCTGGGGAGCAGCCCAGGGTAAGGACCACCGATCTAAAGGGTCCAGCTTCAGCGTCGGAAAAAACAGAACTCCATTCCATCTTGGAGCCTCTTGAGCTGTGTGCCTTTGAGTGGATGGCCAGGGTCTCAGTTTCCATATCTGCTAAGTGGGCGGAGGGCGCGCCCAGCTCCCGGTGTCTGTGCCGCTGGGCGCACAGAGGAGGCGCTCTGGAACAATGGGTAACGGGTGATTCCTGGCATTCCCGTGCTAGAAAACAGCCCATGGAAAGATCTGAAATCACCCTCCCGTCCTCCGGGTCTTGAGGTGGGCTGTTTCCTCTCCTCATTAGCTCCAACTCCGTCACTTGCGTGGAATTGAGGCTCACGAAATATGGGCAGGTTGGCAGAGAACCTGCAAGGAGAGCCCGGCAGAGTTGGACAGACCGCGGGAGTCGGGTTTTCCCTTTAAACCTTTCGGAGGAAAGATGGAGAAGAAAATCATGCCCTTATTGAGGGCTGTGAAAACAGCTGAGCGGCAGTGACTCCCGCTGCCCGCCCTGGGCCATCCCGGGGCATGCACAGCGACAGGGCACCCCAGCCGAGCGCTCTTGACTTCCAGCCACCGCCCCCCCCCCCGCCCGCCCGCCCCCCTCCCGCCCCCCCAGCCTTTGATGAGCGACACGGAGCGAGTGAGTGGCTCGCAGGGAAGGAGAACGCTCTTTCCTCAGCCCTGGGGACTTGTTCAGCTGTTCGGCATTTAGCAGAATCTGGCATGCATTCTGCACAGCGCTGCACCCCTTCCCTTCCAGCTCAGACTGAGCAGCATTGCCCGAGCAAGCTTCCGCTGCCACGGACAGCAAGCCTGCAGGGCTGCGGGAGCGGGCACCCGGGGCTCTGGCCGCCCCAGCCTGGCTTTGGGTGACCTCTACGCGTGCCCTGGCCTGGCGATGGGGGAGTGAGGTCCCTCCAGCTGGAACCCAGGCTGGCAAGCGTACCGGGGGCGGGGGGCGCTGTGCCTGGGCTGAAATGTTCCGGTGATGATAATGACTACCGTGCGTCGTCTGTAATTATGCACTCTTTAAGCCCCCGGGGCTGGGGTGGTGTATTTGCCTCTGCTGTTTGGGGGTTGGTCCTGCTGTCAGCGCTTAGCAAGAATTAACAGTGACGCTCTGCGCACCCCAGTCATAACACTAAATCTGATCTGCATGTTTATGATTCATTAAAAAAAAAAAAAAAAAACCCGCCGTCGCTGAAACCCCTCCAAGCCCATCATTGAAAGAAATTATGCTCAGTTGAAAGAGCCATTTGACGTCACAGAGGACCTACGTGCCTTTTCATGAGCGGCTGGAATTAGAAGCCTGCGCTTCGGCAAGTGTAAACGGGATCCAGACTTGGAACCCTCTGCGTAGCCCGCAACCTGTTTTCCAGGTGCGGGTTCCTCCCTTTCCGGATCCTCTGAAGTCGGATATTTTTAAGATTCCCTGGCAGGCCGCTGCCGGCTGGCTTATCACGCCCTTCTGGGCCACACCAAGCTCCTTCAAGGCAGTGTGGGTTCTGGGAAGGCCAGCCTGTTTTTCTTCTTCCCCTCCTCCTCCTCCTCCTCCCCTTCCCCCTCCTCCTTCCTCGCCTTTTTTTTTTTTTTTTTTTTTGCATTGTAGGTGAAGCCCACGTTTCAAGTGGGAAGGACGAAACCCCCAGCATTCCCAAATCAAGAAAAAAAAAATTAATTGTAGATGACGGGCTCTCTGTGGTTTTCTGTGGCACCCATTTACTTTATTGCTCGGTAATCTGGAGTTTTCTAGTAATTCCTTTACGTGAGGTCAGAACCCAGGAGAATAGCCTTTCCCTCTGAGGTCCTGGCAGCTCGGTCCTGTGGGAGGAGCCGGGGGTCCGGGCAGCGGGACTCCGGGTTCAAGCCTTCCATCGTTCCATACCCACAAAGGTGGGTCATGAGAAATCCCATCTCCCCCCGTCTCTTCAAGTCAAAGAGGGATAAGGAAACAACACAAGAGATGGGGAGGATGGGAGCTCTTGGGAGAACTTAATAAATGCAGTTTTTTGTTCCAGTTACTACCGCTGTGTAACACAGGACCCCAGACTTAGTGTTGTAAAAGACAAGGCATTTCATTATGCTCGCGGATCTGTGGCTCAGAATTTAGGCTGGGCTCGGCTGGGCGATTCTTTTAGTCCTCATGGCGCCCAGTGATGGATGGGCTGGGTCTAGACGCTTCTCTCCCGTGCTTGGCGCCTTGGAGGGCATGAGGTGTGGCCCGGAGCGTCTGCACGGGACCCCCCGCAGGACAGTCTCGGGTGGTCGGACTTCCTATGTGGTGACCGGCTTCTGCTGCAGTGAGTACCTCAAGATAGCCAGGTGGGAGTTTTACTGACCCAGCCTCGGCAGTCACACAGTGTCACGCGTGCCGTACTCTATCGATCGAAGCAACCACAAGCCCACTCGGATTCAGCGGGAAGGGACATAGACCCCGATCCTTTTTCTTTTTTTAGACCCTGATTCTTGATGGGCAGCATATCAGAGGATTTGGGGGATACACTTTACAACAGAGTCAGTTTCTGCTCTCACACGGCTCCCCGTTTGCGTTTTACAGTGTGGTTACCTCTTTGACTTTTGCAAAAACCTTCCGGTGGGGGTGGTGTTGTCGTACCCATTGTGTTGATAAGGAAACTGAGGCTTGGAGAGGTGATCCCATCTGCCCAAGTTTGTATGGCAAACAAACAATGACATGAGGGGCGCCCGGCTGGCTCAGAGGGTGGAGCCTGTGACTCTTGATCTCGGGGTCGTGAGCTCCAGCCCCATGTTGGGTGTAGAGATTACTTAAAAAAAAAAAAGAAAGAAAATTAAAAACAAACGAGATGAACCTTGACTCTACCTTCCCACATAACAGATTTGGAAGATGTATATCATACAGAGAAGTACAGAAAATTGTTCTTGAGAAGCAATTAGCTTCTATATCTTCCAAAACAAGTTTTTTAAAAAAAATATCAGATGAGTTGTTTGAGAGATCTGTCACTTACACGAACACGCAGACGGAGCCAAACCCGTTCTTTGTGGACAATCTTTTGGGCTGCTGCCTCCGATCTTCCTCCTCTCACTTTTGAGTCTAAACCAGCAGCCCAACCACAAAATGCTAATTCATCTAATACAAACGTGGCGAATTTAAGAAAAAAAAAATTGTGGAGAATTGTAGAAGTCAAGCTTAGGACACTGACAGCTCACAGGGTAAATATTTGATCAGTGAGTAAAAATTCAAATTTGCACTATTTGCTGAAGGTGAAAAGTATATTAGGGAATGAATGTAATGGGGGTTAAGTGGGTCTGTAGGAGGCCTCCTCCAGGATTCCGCCCCCAGAAGCCCCCTGCTTCTTGCTGACCCAAGTTACAGGCAAGAGGAGGCTGGGCACCTCCAGCCAAGCCCAGCGCCCTGGCTTCGATCGTCAGCCCCCAGCTGTCCTCCTCTGCCATCACGTGTGTCACCCTGGCCGGGCCCCAGACCTGTGAAACAGGCAGGTGAGGACAGAGGTCAGGAAGGGAAATCGGGGCTGGAGTTTGCCCAGAAGGTTTAGAATTGTCCCCTCCCCATGTGTCCCCAGACCTATTCTGTTCCTCTTCCGGATCGTCCAGAGAGAGAAATGGTGCTTCGGAACAGCCTAGACCGGTCGGGAAGGCGACACGTATCCGGATTCCTGGGAGGTGAAGTGGCTGAGTGACAGCCGGTTACTGGCGAGCCGGCGAAGGAAGGGGACAGAGCTTGAGGCCGTTGAGGACCACATTTGCCACAGCTGATGCGCCGAGCGGTGGAAGTCTTGTGGGCCTGTTGGTTTTGCCCTCGGTAACTGGGGTTGGCTTCCTCTGAGGCTCGTCCTGGGCTGCCCGTGCCCCGGGGCGGGGGCGGCACAGCGGAGCCTCAAAGGACCCGCCCCGGAGAACCAGCGCTAAAGTCCAAACGAGCCTCGGCCTTAGGGTCCCCCTGCAGCAGCAGCAGCCCGGGGATGGCTGCTGGGTACCAGGAGGCAGGGCCGGAACGTAGCAGGAAATCACGGCGAAGGAATCAGTCCAGAATTCTCATCCATAGGCCTGGGAGACGTGAGCGGATCAAAAACACCACACTTTCCTGGGCAGCCCATATTTGGCGGGGACCGGCCCTTATAAAGGCCCGGCCACTTTGGCTCCTGGCGGGACCCCGTGCTGGGCACCCCTCCTTCCAGAGCTCTGTCTGACAGGTTAGTTGAAACCCTGCCACACCTGCATTCCAACAGGCCTCCCCGCTCTGCCGGGTCCTGCTTTCCCCTCCTTCCCCTGAGGGATTGATCTCTCCCAAACGTTCTGCCCCTAAACTCCATCTCAGAGTGTTTTCAGGGAGCCCTGCCTGCCCCAGAGGGTAACCTATACCTTTGGGTCATGGATTCCATCCCAGGGACAAGCAGGACTCCAGAAGCCATTTTATTATCGTCTCTGGGGGATTTGTCCGGTTTCCTCTAAATTGTTCCAGAAGTTTCCTCCACTGATTGTACTTTAATTCCACTTTCGTGGAGAGATTATTCCAAACTTCATAGACTTCTTCACTGGGGGCGACCCACTCCCTCCACCCTGGCCCTCAGCGTGAATTTTATTCTACTCCGTTTCATCGGGCCCTCTGCCCTCCCTCCCTGGACACCCCCAATCCCGAGTCCAGCCCCTGTTCCTGGAAAGGAATCCTGTGCCCCCTTGGGCCTGCTCTTCTCCTGAGCTCATTCCTGATGACAGTGGCTCTCCGCCAGGGTCATTCGGAAGGTGTCCCTCCGCACGCCAAAACCCCATCTCCCGCCAGCCACCGGGTCTTTATTGTTGGCGTGGGGACAAGCCGAATCACTTGGCAATGCCACACGCAGGACCTTAGTCACTGTCTCATCATCGTGGCCATCGCTGCTGCCTTAGAGTCCCCTCCTGGGCTCTCGTCCTCATGGTATTTGCTGCCTTCTCCTGCTGGCGTGGAGGGGGCCAGCCTGGGAACCCCTGGATGTCACCCCCCGAGGGCCCCAGGGAGGCCCAGCTTGCGGTTCAGATCCTTGGCTCATCAGCCAGGAACTTCTCTGACCCGCCTGGCAGCCGCCTCCCCTAATACCAGATGCCTAATTAGTAGCTCAGGGTTTCCTCCTTCTCCTCCTCCAACTTTTCCTGTCCTCCTCCCCTTCCCCACTCCCGTGTCTCCTCCCCGCCACCCCCTCCCAGCTTTGGGCCCTACCTTTACCCTGATGGGATGGTCACTGAAATTAGGAGTGTGTCTGCAGGCATTGCACGGCCCTGGGGTGGGAGGCGATGCTTCCAGACTGTGCCCTTGGTTCCAGCCAGTTCGGTTCCATTCACCATCTATTTATCGCACGCCGCGTGGTGGCAGTGGGTCGTCGGCGCTGGCTGGCACGGGGCTTGCCAGGGTGTGGTTGAGCAGGAAGTGGCTCCTACGCCCCCCTCACCGCCCCCCCAGGAGTCGGGAAGGGGAGGGCATTGCCAAGGGAGAGAGCCACCCTTTTTGAGGCTCGCCCTTCCCCAGCTGCGCGAGAACCTTCTCCGGCAGACCTGGGGGCAAGGGGGCAGGCCAGGCAGAGCCAGCCGCGCACCCCTGGGGGGACCCAAGGGACTCGCTCCCCTCCCCCGGGCCTGACCCAGGCTCCGGCGTCTTCCTCCCGGCTTCATTTCCACAAACGATCCAAAAAGCCAACCCAACCCAAATGAAATGCCCACATTTTATTGCTTGCAGTGTTTTAGTTCTAATTTGGCTTCATTTGGAAAAGAGGTTTTACTAAGTGGCATAAATTGAGCCTAACAAATTTTAAAACTAAAACAGCAACACCCTAAATGTTTAAAACTGTAATTGGAGAGCGAGAACAAGTGAGTCGTCTGGGAGGGGCGGTGCGGGAGGCAGAAGAAGGGGGGAGGGGAAGAAATTCAATTTCCGTCCTACTTGGCAGGAGGGTAATTTCCTGCTCCCTCTCCCCCGGGCCCCAGCCCTGTCCCCTCCCTCCCTTAGAGAATGCACCCAGAAGCCTCTAGAACTGGTGCCCGCGCCCTGCAGGATGACTCGTGCATGGTGGGCGCTTAGGAGAGATTGGGCGAGCTCGTTTTTTATCTCCATGTGGCTGTGGGCACAGGGACACAGGGGATTCCTTTCAGGGCGCCCATTTGTCCCCACAGCGGAGGTCTGCAAGTTCTTGAGGGGGGTGGGGGTGGGGAGTCCTACTTGCAGGAGGCTGTTTTCCAGCCTCCATGTGGCCTCTACCCACCCACCCCCTTGCCTAGCCAGCCCCACCCCCCAAAGTCAGGGTCCTACCTGGGAAGGAAACTTCTTAAGACCTCTGGGCCCCTCTACCGATCCCTGGGAAAAAGAGGGTACAGATGGGAGAGGGCAGTGGTCCGCCACTTGGCTCAGAGTCCCACTTTCCGCACTTCTAATGTGTAATATTGTCAGGGATGACGGGTAGGTGGGGAGAGGGCTCCCTGGGTGCAAAGCACGACCACCTGTGTCCCTGCAGAGGTGGCCTGCCCTCCGTAGGGGCCAGATGAGAAGCCCTGCAGGCCAAGCATATGTCTTTAGGGAACAAGTACTCCTCTGATTTGCCTTTAGTGAGCCCACTCTCCTCGCGGGAAGGGCGCCGGTATACATAAGTAAGCATGGGTGACCGTGGGAAGTATCCCCAAATACTGGACAGGGGGAGTGGGGAGGGAGCCAAAGAGGTCGTCTGGGGCCTGGCCAGAATCCCCGGCTATGCTAGCCTGTTTGGATCACCCTCTCCCAGGAACTAGGCAGCACTTAGAGCCTTATCCCCATGGTTTGGCATGTGCTTATAGAATGCTTCGAGCAGTTGGCAGGGATGGCGGGGGGAGCGCATTTGGAGGTAGACGCCTCTTGCTCATGGCTGGCCTCTGTCCTTCGTGATCAGGGTGAACTTGGCCAAGCCCCCGGGTTGTCCAGTTCGACTTTCCGTAGCTACAAAATGAGAAGCGATGGTCATCGCTTTCTGCCTGAAAGCAGAAATGCGCCGCATGAGATGAAACCGCTTTCTTCTTTTTTTTTCCAGCTGATGGAAAAATTCTTTGTGTTAGGACACATGTAATACCAAGAATAAGAACACTGCTTAACTCCGTTCCGGGAAACAGGAGCTTTAGTAACAGGATACAAAGGTCTCCTAGAGAACCCAAGTCTGGAAAAACCGCTGGGGGCTGTGGGGACTGGAGCGGAGCTCTGGCGACCTGGAAACGGGGCTGCGGTTTGTGCCGCCCTCAGATGGGGTCCACGGCTGCTCCTCCCTGCAGGTCTCTGGGGGACTGCCGTGTTCTGTCTCCGTACCCTGCTTCTTCCTTGGTTGGTCTGTCTGATTGTACGTGGTCCTACGTGGTGGCCCAAAATGGCAGCGCCAGCTCTGCAAAGTGGTCTGACAGCTCCGGGGTCCGCCATTCTCCGACTGATTTTATGTCTCCAAGTTCAAGATCTCAGAAGAGAACCTAATTGTTCAGTCCACGTTATGGATTGGGTCAACCCTAGATGAGGCAGGATGCCCTGTCCAATCAGCAGTGACCACGAAGAATATATCTGATCCCCTAATCCACCCTTTAGGCAGAGACGATGGGTAGAAAATGTGGAGATTTAACCATAGTCATTTCTAGAACATTCCTGAGTACGATGTCATGTTTTGTTTTTTTTTTCCTGAATATGATGGGACACCTAACCCAGAGCCCTGAACGAAGAAAGTGCTCAAGACATAGCTGCTGATTGTTTGAGGGAAAGTTATCTTCTGCTCAAGTTCTGCTGTCTGTGTTTCCCTCCTTTGCCTGTCATTAAGCCTCTCATCTGAAGCATATGGTTTCAAGGAAGGGTCATCACAGGTAGGAAGCTGATGTCACCAGTATATAAAAAGTTCCCAGAAGTCAATAAGAAAAATATCAGTGATCCAATAGGAAATACGTGCAAAAGATATCAACACAGGGGTTACTGAAAAGGAGATACGAGTGACTTTTAAACACATGATGTGTGGCTCACTGTCACTCGTAATAAGAAAATGCAAAGGAAACTACACCGAGATATTCTTTTTCACCCAGCGGTTGGATAAAAATCCAAAAAAGTGATAACATACTCTGATGGCAAAGCTGTGTACAAACAAGTGTTCTCCCACATTGTTTGTGGGAGGGTAATTTAGTCCAACATTTATGCGGTGATATTGTATCGGTTAGCTAGCACTGCGTAACAAAGCATCCCAGATTTTAGGGCCTTAAAACCATAGCTCTTTATTATTTCTTGCTACTTGGTGGGCTGGGTTGTTCTGCCGATTTGAGTTAGGCTCAGCTCATCTTGGTTGAGTTCACTCAAGTATCTGTGGTCAGCTGGCGAACTGGCCAGGGGCCTGGCTTGTCCACGACAGGCTCGGCTGGGCCACTTGGCCCTGCTCCGTGAAGGCTGTCATGCTGTAGCAGGCTAGCCCGAGCTTTTTCTCAGGCTAGCCCGAGCTTGTTCTCAGGCTGGCCCCGGGATGTTTCATGACAACTGCAGAGAAACAAAAGAGGAAGTGGAAATCTCGAGCGCGTGTTTAAAGTTTCTGTTTGCATCAAGTCTGCTAAGCAAGTTAGGTGGCGAAGTCCAGATTTAAGGGCCAAGGAAGCGCACCGTGCCTCTTTAGCGAGAGAAGCAGCAAAGTCAAGGGTCCAAGGGCAGGGATAGGAGAAGACGTGAAGGCTTGGCGCTACCAACGCAATCAGCCTTCCATGCGTGCACAATGACATTTGTGCCTGGTTACTTACCGCAGCATCGCTTGTGACAGAGACGACCACAATGGCCATCAGTAGGGGATGGGCTAAATAAACTAGGGCATCCATGTGCTGGAGAAATCCGCAGCTGAACAAAGGAGGAAGAATCCCCCTGTGTACGGCTGGAAAAAATCCTGAAGGTAGATTACGTGAGAAGAGTCAGGTGCAGGACAGTGTGCCTCGTGCGTTTCCTTTTCTGTAAAAAGGGGAGAGAACTAAGAATACATGTATTTGTATTGGCTTGTATTTGCATACATTAACTCTAGAAAGAGAAATGAGAAATGAATAGTGTGGGGGTGGGGGAGCACTAGGTAGACAGGGGACTGACCTGGGGGGGAGATGTGGCACTGTATAAATAAAAATGAGTCCCATGCCGATATGATAATACAGATTCAAAAAATTAACATAAAATATCCGCCCATGTGTAATAGTAATATAAAAACAAATGAGAGGAAAATAGACAAAGAAAGGGAAAGTCACAGGTCTGCTTGGCTTCTGGAAGCCGAGACAGAAGGCTTTGTGGGATCTAAATTAGACCTTGGTAGCTAACCTGCTTTGCCCTTTGCGGATCCCTTTTGGGAAACACCCGCGGTCCAAAGGCTGGTGTTTCTACTCCTGGGCTGTGCCATCCCCGAGGAGCGGCAGAACATTCCCCGCCCTTGCTTATGACCAGGAGCTGACATTTCTAAAAGACGCCGTGTGCGTTTTTCCAGACACATTTGTGGGTTGATTTGAGCGGGGATGTATTCCGTGGCTCTTCAAATGTCAGTCGGCGGGAATAGGAGCTCATTTCTGCGTAAGCGCCCAGAGCCGCGTGGTGGTGGCTTTCCCTTGTGGTATGTCCTTATCATCAGGCTCTGGAAATGAGAGAGCCCCCGAGTAGCAGCAGACCGACTCCTGAGCCTCTGGTGAGGGTCAGCCAGACCCCTGCCTGGGCACATCTCAACATGTCCCTGCACCAAAGCTGCCTAGGAATGTCGCTCAAGCTGTCAGGTGCCCCTTTTGGGTTCCTAAAGCACCAGACTGGGCTGAGTCACAGTGCCCGCGCCCCACCATCCCCCTCTGCCTGCCTGTAGGGCACGAAAAGGGATAGAGAGCTGCCTGGAGAGAGGAAGTGAGCGGTCTGCGCCTGTGCGGCCGGTTGTGCAGCAGCGAGGAGCCGTCCCGCTCACTGCCACGGCCAGCGCCGCCACGGCTGCCCCCACACGCGCCGAGCGCCTCTAACGTGCCAGGCACCGCGCCGGATGCCCTGATGCTGCGGGAGAGAAGATAGGGGCAGGAGCTCGTCGACTTGAAGGGGGCCAACCAAACGAGTGCCTACAGTAAGCTCTGGTGTTTGCTTAATAGTTGAGTAAGTGTCTTTTGTTGCAAGGGACAAAACTCAATTCCAGCTAGCTTAAAGGAAAATGGAGTTAACGTTTTGCCATCATGTATGCGGAAACGGGTGTCTCCTAGAACTCAAGGCAGCGATGTGTGTGGGCTGGGGACACTAGGAACTCGGGAATGTCTTCTCTCCATCTCCTTTCTGCTCGTTAGTATCGCTCTAGTCTCTCACGCAGACAAGTTTCTTCAGGCGACAGAGAATACACTGCCTGATGCTTTGGGACATTATATCTCACAGCTTCGGCCACCTGGTCAGAGATTCACTCACATTTCTCCCTTCCAGGTCCAAAGATTCTGGAGAAGGGTCTCACTGGCTTTACTCGGTCCCGTGTTCAGCTCTGGAAGGGTGCGAGGCAGGGGGTGGGGGGCAGGAGCACGGGTAAGACTAGATTTCAGCCTAAGGCAGCAGGGAGGGTCCCCCCCGCTCCCCCGCAGTGGGACCCGCAGGCTGTCTTAAAGAAAGGATTGAAAGGATTGGAGGGGGTCAAGACAGGAAAGGATGAACCTTGGGAGGAGCTGTTTCAGTCGCACAGGACACGCCTGAGAGAGAGAGAGAAGATTCCAGAGACATAAAGGGGCTAGAGAGAAGGGAATTTGGTGGATTGGATGTGGGGGTGAGAGAGAGAACGGGGTTCAGGTCTAGGTGGCTCCTAAGGTTTCCCGAGTGGGCAGCGGGAGAGATGGCAGTGTCGTTCACTGCGAAGGGTTGCCCTGAGTCTTAGGTTGGATACCCCTCGAAGCAAGACCCTGGGTCCGGGACGTATTTGAGAGTGATTTGTTAGGACCTGGGAAACCAAACAGGGGTGTGGGGACCTGGGATGGGGAGGGAAGGGGCCCGAGCCAGGATGCGTTACCACACCAAGTCCCAAGGAGGGTATTTGAGCTCGGTCCTGCAGGGACCTCTGGGAGACAGGGCAGGTAACCTGTCAGAGTTGACCCTTGTCTGGGACAAGGGGGCCACAATGTTTACTATCTCCCCGGAGCTCCAGTTACGGGTTAAGGACTCAATTCAAATTGCCAGGCACTTCTAACTGCGTGCGCAGGCAAAGTGATTCCGGCAGCCTGAGGACAGTCCCTCCCCTGGCTGTGGGACCCCGTGTTGGCCTCTGGGCATGCGCAAACATGATAAAGGGCTTGGAGCGATATGGGGGGGCCCACGGCTGGCATTGGAAAAGGCGCACCCGTTGGGTCTCTAATTTTGCCTGTGTCCTAACATTATGCCAACCAGTGGGCTCCTTCTTTCACCTCTCCCTTCCTCCGCCCCTCGAATTTCCACTCGGTATTTGATCCTACGATCCTGAGTTCTGGTTCAAGATCACTCCCGTCGTCTGTCCTCTACTTGAGTATACTCCTCGTGCTTAGTCTGAGCGCTCGTGCCTTCTGCTCCCGCCGCAGCTGGTTCCGATGGTTCGTGGTCTGGTTGCCCGAATGTTCCCCACACCCCGGGACCGTGGGCTAGTGACACTGATTTTGTCCTTGGCAGCCCGGGACATGATAACCCCAGGGCCTGGTGGGGGGATGGGTGGGCGCAAGAGCTACATTTGGAAAGCTTCTCTCTTCCTTTTTCTTTCATTTCTGCTTCTGGCCCCCCACCATCCCGAAAGACGCTTCAAGGGTGCCTTTGGTTTCCCCTGGGGTTTCTCATGGCTTTTTGGTTGCCCTCTCATTTCTTGGGCATTTCCAGGCTTGGGAGAGGGAGCCAGTGGCCCAGAGAAGCCTGCCCCTTGCCTGGCTGGCCTCGGCCTCACACTTAGCCTAGGACCTGCTCCCTCCTTGCTCGGGTCTGGCTCCAGCAGGCTTTGACCTTACGTTCCCTCTCTGTGCATCTGGTCCCCAACCATTCCTGGTGAGTGACTTCACCTCTCTGCTCATTGTGGATAGCGCACAGCACCCGTCCCTCAGCTGTGGTCGGCACGGAACCTACATATCTGCTAAGGGCCGCTACCATTGGACCCTCATCGATGCCCGAGCAGAGGGACAGGCGGCTGGCGTCACCGTTCTGCAGCTCGGGGAAGAGAAGGGTGGGGGTGCCATGACTGGGCACCCACCATTCAGAGCGGTCTCTGAGATCGGGGCTTCTGGAGGCTCTCTGGGAGTGCTTAGGGAGTCCCAGGGGAGCGATCGGGTGGCAGGCAGGGACATACTGGGGGGGGGGTGCTGGAGCAGTGGCTATTTACTCTATGGTGCAGAAGCATGTTAATATTTTAACACGCGGTATAGCTGTTGTAGCCGTGCGTTTCAGCGAAGGCCAGCCCGGGTCGTAGGTGGCAGTGAGCAGCTGGGCCGTCACAGTGACGGTAAGAGCAGATGGAGTGGTTCTAAAGTGCGACAGCAGAAATTTAGGCTAGTCCCTGAAAAATCGATATCACCGCTTTTTACTAAGGAGGGCGGGGCAGAAGTCCTCTCTGAAACTTTGGGGGACGACAAGAGGCAGGTCTTTGAAATGGACTAGAGGCGACGTTTTTTTTTTTTTTTTTTTTTTTTTAGACCGGCCCGGCATTAGGGGGATTGGCACACACGATTTCTTTGGCCCGCCTTCCTCTCGTCTGCGAGCCAAGATCCCCGAATGACACGCAGTCACGATTCGGCAGAAACCTTTTTTGAGCATGTGCTGTATGCCGGGCATGGGGCTATGTCCTGAGCTTACGAAAAGGTGAGTAAGTCGGGGTTTCCACTCTTCTGGGGTTCATCATGGGGTCCTGGGGGAGCCTGGGGGAGACGGGACACCTCCCCAAAAGATGACCACAGAAGCAGGCAGGAGGTGCGACGGGCTGGGTGAATCATGAGGGGAAATGATGCACAGGCTTGTCGGGGGTGCAAGGCTGGCGTGGCTGAGGAGAGACCTGCCGTTCAGAACAGGGATGGGATCAGCCGCTAAAAGATTTTCCTTCACCTCTAGAGACGGCGAGGTGGTACTACTTGATTCTGATCTTCACCTCCAGATAGCAGGACACCTTTTGTCCTTGAAAGCACTCAAATCAGCTCGCCTCGCCAGTGTGAAGTCACCGCTCGTTAGCTATGCACAACGGAGATCAGAATCTGTCTTCCTGCCAGCCAGCCAGCCAGCGCTGAGGCCAAGTGTCTCACAAGCTGCTCTGAAGGGCTGCGCGGGCACCTTCCTTCTAAGGTTTCTCCAGCCCGAGGACGAGGCAGAGGGCCGTGTGGAGCTCACGTTCCCCCGCCTGTCACGCGGTGGCTAGGAGGCCTGGGGGTGGCCCTCTGGGAGACTGCTACCCCCAGAGAGAAGGCTGGTCTCCTGACGGAGATCTCAGAGCGTGCCCTGGGAGGTATTCAGGCCAGGCGTGTCCTCTCCGGGGACTGTGTCTGGGAAGAGGTGCTTTGGCCGCAGTCCAGAGCTGGGATGACAGTCCAGAGCTGTGCTCCATGAAATCCTTGGGGACCTGGGATCCTTCAAGCTCTGTGCTTTGCCCTTTGAAGAATGAGGTCTTTAGCCCCATGGTCCAAGATGTCAGCCGTGACGCCCTTGTTGAAGGATAGGATAGAGGAAGTGACTAAAGAGAAAGGGATGAAAAGGCACAGAGCTGCTATCTTTTAAGGAAAATTCCTGGAAGCTGACACATCACGCTTCCGCTTATGTCCCATTGGTCAGAACTTAGTCACATGACCATTTCACTGAGAAATGGAGTCTTTCTCCCAGGTGGCCTGGAGACAGGAGATATTGGGGTTAGCTTGTACGGACTCTGCGAATAAAGGCTCAACCTCATCCAAATATTGGGGTGCTTCAATGTAAACACTCTGTAAAGATCTGTTAAGAAAAGAAAGGAGCTATAAGTTAAATAGAGCCTTATTTTTAATTTTAGCTATTGCGCGTTTTGGCCCTCTCTATGGCTAATCCTTTCAACTCTGAATGCAAAGCATTTTTAGAAATGTTTCTCCTCTCTTTCTCTCTATGGACTTCTTTTTCTTACATCTTTGATTACAAAAAAAAATCTTGTTACTTGCAGCCAAAAGCATTGCTGACTGATACAGGTCCTTTTCTCTTCCTTTCTTCCATGGCCAAACTCTTTTTTTCTTTTTTTTTTAAGTAAACTCTGTGCCCAACGTGGGACTCGAACTCACGACCCTGAGATCAGGTGTCACATGTTCTACCAGCTGAGCCAGCGGGGAGTCCTACTGTGGCCAAAGTCTTCATGAGAGATGTCTACACTTGCTGGGACCCACCTCTCAGATGCCTCGTCCCTCAATCTCTTGCCACTAACTTGCTCCTACTATGACTAGGTCGTAGTCATTTTATTCTTGTAAAATCTAATGGCTGTTCATATCTCCTGTGTCCACTTTGAGCTTAAGGCTTCATACTGAAACTCTTTTTCCCTTTGGTTTCTAGGATCCTGGATTTCCTAGTTCATTTTCTATCTTCTGAGTATGATTTTTACCTTTTACATAGTGGGAGCCTCTTCTTTCTCTTGCCCCCTAATTCTAGATATTTTATATATTTATATATAGATATTATATATTTTATATATTTTATTTTATTTATATCACACTTCCCAGTCCCTTTGCACGTAGGCAGATCTGGCCACCAGCACTGGTGAGTAAAATATATGTGGAAGTGATGTGTGATACTTTCACATTGAGGCAACGGGAAGGCCCTGTGGGACCCGCTGGCTTCTCGCCATCCTTGCTCGGTAAGCAATGGCCACGCTCCATCCAGATGGTGGAACCTCCATCAGCCTGAGTCCCTGAGTGGCTCTATGGAGCGGAGCACGTTTCCTCCTCCATCCATTGCCTTGCGGTGAAACTTACAAGGATGTGAAATTTACTTGTCGAGCCCCTGAGATCTGAGGCTTGTTTGTTACTGCAACGTAACCTAGCACGTTGGTCAGGAGAGGCTGGGTACGCTGTAGTAACTATTCTAAGGTCTCAGTGCTGCACAATACAACAACACAGGTTTGTTTCTGGCTCACGCCACATGTTTTCTGTAGGTCGGCAGGGAGATGGGCTCTTCTCGTCACAGGGATTCAGGTACTGAAGGGGATGGAGGGTCCATCTTAATGTGTGCTCTTAGAAGGGACACAAGTAACTTCTGCTAACATCTCATTGGTCAAATCAAGTCAAATAGCCACACATAACTTCAAAGGAGGGCAAGACGATATAAGTCCACCATAGGTCAGGGTAACAGAGAAGTGGAAATACTTGGGGAAACCATACTATGGACACCTTAACTGATATGCCAGATAAACTGACCCCTCCGTGCCCTACTCCATCCTGCCCTAGGGCTTATTTCGTGCTGCCTTCTCACCTTTCAACCGCAGCTCTGGACCGATCTTTTCCGTAAAGCCTTCCTCAGTATTTCCGGCACATGCTTCTCCTGCTTCTAAAATCCTGGGGCCTTTAGGGTGATCAAAATTCAGCTGGGTATGCACCGATTCATGTAGACACGATGAGACCACTTTTGCTTTGAACACACACACCCAGATGCATTTGCATGTACATCTATTTATATATATACATATTAATGTACCTTATCTCCTTCGGACTATCGCCTGTTTATTCCGATGATGGGCTCACCACTCCAAGATGTCTGTGGGATTGCCTTGAAGTTTGCGGCAGTCCATTTCCTTATCTGTCAAGCGAGATAATAATGGTGCCTATTTTATACAGATGTGTGAGAAAGACAAGGGTCGGTGCACGGAAAGTGCTTAGAACAGCAGCTGGCACGCGACGGGCACCGAATAAACTTTCGCCTTTATTATTATTGCCCTAAAGATCTCTGCTGATAGCAATCTTTACCTTCTGAGGGTGGATTGGATCTCTTGCTGACGGTTCAAAAGTCATTCCGATCCGTGGCAGGTGCCCACCCCAGAGGCCCCTGCTGACAGTTCTTGTACCTACAGATGGCTTCCTGCATGTCTCTGCCAGAAGGAGCTGTCTGGCCTTGGAAGGGATGGAGGCCCTTCCATGTGGCTTGCAGGTGGGATAACAGCAGTGCGAGTGCTGGGGAATGAACACCCTCCCAGGCAGGGGAGGCAGTGGATCGATGTCTCTGTTCCATTGTTACTCGGTGGGGTAATTCGGAGACGCGTTCTTCGTAGTCTCTGGGAGGGTCCCCAATGGGTCAGTTGCCCGCAGCGGAAATCAGCTTGTTTTTTTTGTTTTTTTTTTTTAAGATTTTATTTATTTATTTGACAGAGAGAGAGATCACAAGTAGGCAGAGAGGCAGGCAGAGAGAGAGGGGGAAGCAGGCTCCCTGCTGAGCAGAGAGCCGATGCGGGGCTCGATCCCAGGACCCCGAGATCATGACCTGAGCCGAAGGCAGAGGCTTAACCCACTCAGCCACCCAGGCGCCCCGGAAATCAGCTTGTTAATGCATTCTTTTCATCTTTCCCTCTTCTTCTTCTTTTAAGATCTCATTTATTTATTTGGAGTGTGAGCAGGGGAGGGGAAGGGGGGGGACAAGCAGACTGTGCTGAGCATGGAGTCCGACGTGGGGCTTGACCCTGAGATCACGACCTGAGCTGAAACTAAGAGTCGGACACTTAAACAACTGAGCCACCCAGGCTCTGCCCCCCCCCTCCGCCCCGCCTCGCCGTCTTCCCCTCTTCTTCTCTAGATTTCTCCACTCTCTCCACTGCATTTCCTGGGATCGCCTCCCAGACGCACTGCCTGTCCTCTGGGACTAATACTTTAAGGGGAGGCAAACATGAGACTAAGTTTAAGGCAATGAAATGGAGTTCTTCAGGGGTCTGTCAATTACCTCTGGCAGTGGTTTTAAAAATGGAGTTTCTCAGGGTTTTGAGCGATGACTGCATCATCCAAGTAAGTTGGGGCCCCATAAAATATCAACAGTGAGGGAGATGAGACACCTCTGGGTATTGGTTAGGGGACTGGTTAGTCTCCTAGCTCTGCAACCCTGCTCTTTAAGTGACTTCGCCTAGAAAGGCTCTGTTCTGGGGCGCCTGGGTGGAGCAGTCGCTTAGGCACCTGACTCTTGGTTTCGGCTCGGGTTGTGATCTCGGGGTTGTGGGATCGAGCCCCGCATCAGGCTCCAGGCGCAGTGCGAAGGAGTCTGCTGGGGATTCTGTCTCCCTCTGCCCCTCCCCCCCCAAAGAAAAAAGCCTCTGCTCTGCTCAGGGACGAAGGCACACTGTTGCCTGCTGGGGTGGTAGGTTTGTGAGTTCTGTGGAGACGGGCACAGAGATGTTCAGTGAATGCCTTGCTTGATTGCTGTCCTGCCCTCCCGCGGTGGGCGGTGGACATCAGCTTCTCCAGGCTCTGCGACAACTTCCTCCCCATTTTTCTGAAAACCTGCAGGATGATGTGCACCAGGAAATACTCAGGACAGTGTGGCTGTTGATAGTGTTTTGCAACCAAGAAGAAAGCTAGGAACCAACTTGCATGTGTGTGCGGTGGTGCTAGGAAGAAACTTCCAATTGAGGACAGAATAGCCAAAAGAAAAAAAAAAAAAAAGAAAGAAAGAAAGAAAAAGAAAAGAAAAGAAAAAAAGACAGTGCTTCGAGGGGCCCCTGGGGGACGGCTTTCTGCTCCAGCTCACGTGCACCTGCAGCCAGAAGGCAGCCTTCCATCTCATCCACCCTTTCCAGTTAAGCATCCCACCAGTTAGGCATCCAGGAAGATGGACCTCTTCCTGCACTGTTTTCTGAAGATCACGATCAAAATTTTAGGGGTTATTTAGGATTGCGTGTGTTTTAGAAACACACATGCCCAGAGAAGGGAGCTTTTGCACTTGCAGAAAAAATTCAACTCACCAAAGGGTTTTCCGGATCTCTGCAATGGAACGGGTGATTGTAATATGTGCATTACTTGTTGTGAGGATTAGCTGAGGGGATGTATGCAGAAGCACCTGGCAGGGCTCCCGGCCCCAGCAGGTGCTCAGAATTTGAGAGTTATTATTCTAATAAATGTAGTTCTATACAATACATTGGTTAAATTTTTCCGATGCCATTTGGAATGTTTTTTTCTAGCCCGATAGGAGCCTCATTGTGACCTCAGATACCTCTAGAGCTGCCTTGAGTTAAGCACGGTCCAGTGAATTGTGCCCATTTCCCGGGGCTCCGTTGCACCCGAAGGATAGCATTGAACAAACTCTGTCCTCTCTCCGCTCTCGTAGACGTTCACGGCCTCGCGGGCAAGCGCTCTGCACATGCATGGCAGGAAGGAACAAGCCACGAGGGGACGCCCCATACCCGGCTCGCCCCCATGGGGGCCCCGAGGCCTGCGGACCGCCGACAGGAACGACCAGAACCCAGGAGAGCCGGTTGCTATTGTCAGCAAGGACCCTGGCCGAGGATCCCGGTGCCCCAGCTAGACCCAGCCATGGGGCTTCTGCTCCAGCCCGTCACTGTGAAAAGACGGCTGGACCTAGAACCAGATTCTGGGATGGTTATATTTTGGGGTCGGGAAACCCATGCAGACCCCTTTTCCCTGGTGCGTGTGAACTTTGGGGAGCACCCATTATGCTTCCGCAGGGGCCAGCAGAAAGCCCAAAGTCTCCACACCGCCAAGGCAGCTGTCTCAAACGTACACGTTATTAGGCTGATTGAAATAATCAGAAAACAGCTCCAGAATGCTGGCCTGGAAAAAAGCAAGCAATTTCTGCTTGGCAGATAGTGATGTCAGCCAGCCCGGCGGGGGGGAAATCGAACGTTGTCTTTCTTGCTCTCTTTCTTCTTTTCCCTTCTAAAAACTTCCCTGCATCAGTTGATTTCCCATCAGCTGGGCCAGGAGGGCTGCGGCTGTCACTCCCCTGATGGGCTCCGTGGCCTTCAGGCGTGCTAGGTGACCAGGTGGCAAGAGAGATGCATCAGGACATCCCTGGAAACGTGTCGCCTCTAGACTGTAGGAAACCGCTTTGTACCCACAGCCTGTGTTTTCCTCCAACTCACTCTCCTGGCCTCTCCCTTATTCAAGTTGTCATCGAGCGAGTAAGAAAAGGCCCAAAAGCCTGAAAATTTGATCTCATGAGGCAGAACCAACCGTCCCCATCACAGCAGACAGACGCAGCAGAAGCAGAGGACCTGAGAAAGATCAGTTAGCGCTGGTCACATTAGTGTCCATCGACAGCGCCCAAGGGGGCCAGGACTGGTCGGGGCAGAGGTGGGGGCGGGGGCTGAGGCCGGGGCAGCACCCGCACCCCCACTGCGGCCTGAACAACTCTCAGCATTCCTCAATCTCCTCTTCAACCTGCGCCCCGCCCCCCGTGGTCCCCCCGCCCCCAGTGGTCTCCTTCAAGGCACCCAATCGCAGGCGTGGGAACAGGTGTGGGGGCCGGATGGGTGCTAACATTTCATCCTTGGCAGCCTCCACCCCGGGGCTCTCTGCATGCCACCCCCTTGGGGGGCTGAGTAGGCTCTGGAGAAAGCCGAGCTGAGGGGGAGACGTGAGCTCTGGAGGGTCTGCCCAGCCGGACATGGCTGCAGGCAGACCGCCCTGGGAGAGGAGGGAGAGCAGAGGGGGCGAGGGGAGGGAGCAGGGAGAGGGACCTTTATGTGTGGTATCTGCACATTGGTGGGGAGCGTGCCGCTTCCAGGTTTCCAGCAAGAACAAGGCATATTTGCTACTGCGGGTTCATTAACGAGGCCTGCGGGAGTGAGGATTGGCTTGTCCACCGTGCTAACTGGACTGGAGGAAAAAAGACAAGTCAGAAAAGAGAGAGCCGTGTTCAGGTTTGGGTTCAACTTTCACTACTCCTCGGGACTGGAAAGGACCGCCCCCACCCCCACAGCTGCCTTGACCTTGGGGAGTGGGGAGAGGGGCCGGGGAGGAGAGGGGATGGAGGGGAAGGGGGGGAAGGTGTTGCTAATTCTCTGCGTCTCCCCGCGCTCTATCCTTTTTCCTTTCTAATGAATACTGGGCAACATTTTTGGCGCCCTTGGGTCACAATTGGACATTTTCCCCAAGGCAATGACCACAAGACATTCTTTTGCAGCAGAACACGGCGCTTTCCCTCGGTCTGCTGGCCCAAGCCTAGGGCCTGAGGTGTGTACGCCCTGCCTACCCATTCAAGACGAAAGAACACTTAAGAATCCTTAATTGTAGGGGCGCCTGGGTGGCGCAGTCGGTTGGGCGCCTGACTCTTGGTTTTGGCTCAGGTCGTGATCTCAGGGTCGTGGGACTGAGCCCCGTGTCGGGCTCCGCGCTCAATGTGGAATCTGCTTGAGATTCTCTCCCTCCCTCTCCCTCTGCCCCTCCTGCTTGTGCTCTCCCTCTCTCTCTCTCAAATAAATAAATAAATCTTAAAAAACAAGAAAGAATCCTTGATTGTGGAAAAGTCAGGAAACCAGGGGCTCCCCCCACCCCCTGCCCCTCGCCCCGATGCTCCATATTTCCTCTGTTTCTGCTTACCCTGCAGGCTCTGACCTGCCTCCCTTCTAGAAGTCCCCCATGCCGCGTGTCCATCCTGCCTCAGCTGCGGACAGAGAGGCCCTCGGATTTGTGGGCATGCTGTGGCCCACAGCAGCCCTTGGCCCCTTGTGGTCCCGTAAGTCCTCACCCTTGGAACCTCTTGTCCTCCCTTCCTGTCCTCCAAGGTGGCTTGAATTCGCAGCCAATGCTCCTGTTTGTTGGGCAAATAGTGAACCGTCCAGTGCCAGGAGGTTTAGAGCCTGGCAGCCGTCTCCCAAGGATGAGGAAAGAGTATCCCATTGGGCATTCTTTGGGGCCCACTGGTGTCTCCCACTGCGTCAAAGAGGGGGGTGGCAAGGGCGGGGACAGAGAAAAGACTGGGAATCGGGAATCTTTGTAGTCCGCAACACGGACGATCAGGAGTCCTGGGAAGAGGTTACTTGGGGAAGCTGGATGATGTTATCGACCAAATTGGGGTTTGGGGATTATCTATGGATTTCATTTATCTGTGTTTTCCCTTGTCTCTCTTGTCGTAGGTAATTAAGAGCTGATTGCTGGTAATTAAGAGTTGCTGCGAGAGGCAGTAAGATCCAAAAAGAAGACTCACATGTTTTGTCTTCTTTTGGACACCCTCCTGACATCCAAGCCCCTCCTCCTTGGCTGCCCCCTCCCGCCGGGATGCGGACCCTGGCCAGAACGTCATAGCTTGTCAGCGGGAGTATTTATGTGTACGCTCTGCTCCGGCTTCGCGCCCTCTCGTTATTCCCAAGGCTGGAGTAAAGTCTTGCGGAGCAGCTTGAAGTCCTAAGCTCCCGACACTCAGGTAGCTTTTCTTTATTTCTCCCGGGCTGGAGTCTTAACTGGGCTCTGGAGCCCCTGTTTGTGCTGATGGTAGACAACTTGAACTTGCCAAGTCAAGGTAACAGTCACTTCAGGCTGAAATCGGAGGCCGACACCTTCTCTCCAGAATTTTCTCTTGCCCTTTCCACCCCGGTGTGAGCTGAGGCTCTGGGTTCCGGGGGCGGGCGGGAGGGAGCCCTATGCTGTCATGGCACTGAGCAAGGGACATGGGTCCGCGTGTTGCCCTGTGTCCTGGCCCCACCCTTTAGGGTCGCTGGCCGTGGATGAATTGTGCTTGTTGCTTCTGGACTAGAACGTGAACCCTGATGTCCCAGATGGCCGAGACCTTGGGCCCGGAGGCCGTGCATGCCCCTGGTAGGGCTCTTCTGTCAGCGCTTCTGGGTGCCGTGGAAGCTTGGGTGCTCGTGGCCGCTCTCTCCGTTGTGCTGGGGTGTGCAGGATCTGGGCTGCTCTTGGGACCGCCGCCGAAGCCCCTTACTTAACCATGGTTTTTTTTACCTCTGCAGCTGTGTGCTAAATGTGGGCTCTCTCTAGGGCATGCCGATGGCCCCCGCTAGCTACTACGGAGCAAGGCCCCCGGCCCCTCTCTTCTCCACCCTGTAAACCTCTCTGCGGTTTCGTGCCTCTCCCTTCTTTGTACCATAGGAGCCTCGGGCGTGAATGGGGCCCTCAGTTGGCATGGAGACCTTCCTCCTGGTCAGCCAACCTCTCAAACTGGGGGAACCTTCATTCCCTTTCCACGTGGCAGGAAAATGGCCCTCATTCTTCCCCAGTCTACATATTGGTGATACAGAATCAACGTTCCAAGTCCCAGGCATCGAAAAAAGCCAAGTTTTCAGAATTCCAGAGCGCCCTGCTGGTCTCGGGCACCTGGTGCTTGCATTTGGACACCGCGGCTCTCTAGATCTGTGAGAGTCTCCTCGGGACTTTGGCTCCTAGTAGACCGGCATTCACTGTGCGCTTCTAACGTGGCCTGGGCTTTGCGTGCGTTATTGCCTGAGTCCCTCACAACTGCCCGTTATGATCTCCATCGTGCATACGAGGAGACTGAGACAGACGAGTCAAAGAACTTGCTGGAACATTTGCTGCCTCTCGTGCCCTGGCTCTGTTCCCTGCGGCCCCCCCACCAACCTCCAGCCGTGGCTGCGGCAGTTTGCTGAGAGCGTCTACGCAACTCGAGCCAACAACCTTGCGTGCCTTCCACCATATTCTACTGGTCAGAACGGTCACCAATCCGTCGAGGTTCAAGGGCAGAGGAAAAAGACACCACCTCTTGATGGGAGTGCCAAGATTCTGGAAGAGCCTATGGGACTGCATATATTGCTGTGGTCATATTTGAAAACTGTAATCTATCATAACAAGAGCATCTGGGGAAAGAGTGCAAAAGGCACCGGTCAAATATGTCAAAAAATCAAAATCCAGGGAACGAGCCCGAGGAACAACACCCAGGGCTCCTTGAGCCCCAGGCACAATATAGGGGCTGCCTGCCTGCCTTGATCTGAGAGATGCTGGGAAGAGACTCACCCCAGGTATTGCAATACAAGAGACACCCTCTTTTGGGTTAGTCTTTGCTGTAATCCAAGGAAGACTAAGCCATCGGAGCCACTGTCACAGCTCTTCTGGAAGGCCTGCTCTCAGTGGTTCCACAATGATCGATAGCATGCCTTTCCTGCAACTCTGCATCTCTCAGTAGAGACCAAGGCAGACTGTTGCAGTCGCGTGGAATTAGAGTTTCAACCACGGTAAGTACAGGCTTCTGGAAGCACACGGGAAGGGCAACTTCCCCATTGGGCTTGCTGTGTGGGCTTGGATAAAGGCATTTCCTAGAGGAAGTGCCATCTGAACTGGGCGGTGAGTGACCAGTAGGAGTCGACCGGAACAGGAAGAGGAGATGGCTATCCCTGCAGAAGGAACAGCATATGCGAAGTCAGAGAGGGAACAAGAATGCGGTGAGGTGACGGGAGCAGGGGTTGAAGTGGGGAGGGGGAAGAAGGGTGGAATTTTCTGATACCCTGGACAGAGGAAAGTGAAAATCAATCCATCCCTACTCCTGGTTTCCACTTCCCTGTACGTACGTTGCCTTTGCATGTTTCCTCATTTTAACAAATAAATATTGGGATGCAGCCTAACACACATATGTGAACTTCTGGGACAATGGAGTAGAGCATTTAAGATCTGAAGTCCGGGTTATCCCTGCCTCACACCCCTTTACCTCCCTCTCTCCCTCAGCCCAGCCACTCTTACTTAGCCAGTCTTGGTTTGAGAACAAGACATGGCAGTTTGAGGTCTCTGTGTCAGTTAGGATTAGGTTGGGCTGAGAGGAACCAAAAACCCCCAAATGACAGTGGTATGTCCACAGCAGAATCCGATTTCTCTCTCATGTTTAGGAAATCCAGATTTGGATGGTCCTGGGCAGCTCTGGCCTTGCTCAGGGTCGGAGATCTGGGCTCCTTGACTTTGGTGCTCTGCCAAATATGGCTGCTGTGGTGGTTTAAAGTCATGTTCGAACATTCTTCGATGGCCCTTCCAACCAGGTGGAGTCTAAGTCCCCTCTCCTTGAATATGGGCCAGACTCTTCCAGCGAATTGAATGAGGCGGAGGTGACTGTGACTTCCAGGGCTCGGTCTGGTTCTTTCTCTCTCTCTCTCTCTCTCTGTCTCTCGCTCTCCACAGTCGTTGGGAGCTTTGAGCTGCCATGGAAGAGGGTTGGCTGTCCTGAAGCTGCCATGCTGGAAAGCGATGCCCGGGGGTATCCGCGGTGTTCTGAACCCCCGTCTCCCCCAGACGTTAGAGTCTTCCCAGCCTGAGCACCTGACCTGCAAGTAAGGAAGCCTTCAGATGATTCCAGCCCCAGCCACTGTCCGACCGCACGCAAAACAACGAGAACCACCGAGGTGAGCCCAGGCAAGCCCCAGGACCACAAGAAAACAAAGTCTCAAACGCCGTTGCTTTCAGCGACTAAGTTTTGGGGTGATTTGTTCCACAGCAGTGGATTACTGATTCAGCAACTGTTCCCAAAGTCACTTCACCACCCACGATGCCTTCTGGAGCTTGAAGTTCATTTGCCCCCTCTAGGGACAACAGCGCAGAGGACTGAAATGCCAACCGGCCCGGAAAATCTGAGGCATTTGACTGCTATGCAGGTGGCCATCAGCGCCCGTCTATGACCAACGCCTGACTCTTCTGTTCCACGGATCACATATTTCTGCCCCTTCTAGAGCCTACCAAGCCCCGCATCCCACCTGGAGACAGCCTTCCTGAGGGCAGAGGGCTCTTTGGAACATGCGCTAGGGCCCTCTGAGGTCCCGGGGACACTGACATGCTTACGGCCTGGGTTGGCAGCCACTCCCCATCTCTGCACTAGCTTCTTGCTCACAGTCCCCAGGTGACTTGGTGCCTGTGGTTGACACAGAGCCGCTCGATTTCGTGCCTTACCGCCCCTCTGGCCTCCTGGCTTGCAACCGAGTCTTCCTGTTTGGGGGGCTGAGGGCTCTGTGGCTTCTCACTGGCTTTCGCTGCCCCCTCTTCCCCCAAGGACAAGGTTTGGGGGGGCAAGGAGGGAAGAACAATGGCCCTTCTGGTGCAGTGGGGACGGCACTAGACAGCAGACCTGGGCTGTCATCCAGGCTCTGCTACTAATTGGCCACGAGACTTGGCAAGTCCCTTTGCCCCTGGTCCCAGTTTCCTCATCTACAAAGCCATCACAGGTTGTGACTTTCTTTTTTTTTTTTTTTTTTTTTTTTTTTTTTATTTAAAAAAAAAAATTTTTTTTTTAAAGATTTTATTTATTTATTTGTCAGAGAGAGAAAGCACAAGCAAGCAGAGTGGCAGGCAGAGGCAGAGGGAGAAACAGGCTCCCTGCTGAGCAAGGAGCCCGATGTGGGACTCGATCCCAGGACCCTGGGATCATGACCTGAGCCGAAGGCAGCCGCCTAACCAACTGAGCCACCCAGGCGTCCCAGGTTGTGACTTTCTGTAGTATTTATTGAGTGTCCTTGTTTCCTGGGGCTAGGCTGTTTGGAGGATCGCAAGGAAATTATATGAGTTAGTGATCTTTCCGTTGTAAACCCAACCCAAACCGATGTTAGCAAAAGGAGAAATCTGTTGGTTCATGTTACTGAATGGTCCAGGGAGAACCTACTTCAGGTAGAGCTTGATCTAGGACCTAAATATCACACCGGCACTCGTTATTTGCTTTGTTTCCTCTGAATGGGCTTTAGTGGCTGCACAAAGTGGTTGTTCCCTGCCCTCGCATTCCGGCCCTGGGACTTCCAGCACCCTGACCCCTACCCTGCCTTTCGTTCTCCCCCCCCACCAAACCCAGCCCAGAAGAAAGACTGTGTCCCAGCCATCCCGACAAAAGTCCCGATGTTTGCTTCTAACCAATTCAGTCATGTGTATTGTCTGATTAAGCCAATCGGGCTGATACCTGGAGCTGGGGGTGGGGGGGGGCACCCAACCCCAAATCTCCAAGCCACGTGGCTGGGAAAAGAAAGAAATGGATACTGGCTGTGCGTGTGTGTATGTATGATGCCTATCCTCAAAGACCTCACTCAGAAATCGGATTTATGCTCAGGATACAGAGAGCTGGACCCCAGCGATCCTTCCTTTATTGCAGCGGAGTTTGGCAATAGAAAGTTGTCGCGTGAGCTCAGCCATCAGGGAGGGCTTCTTGGAAGAGGCAGGACTGGGAAACCGAAGAGAATTTGCCCTGGAAGGAGCGTGGAGGGAAGGGTGGACAAGGACCCTCTTACGAATGGTCCGCAGCCCGGCAACTGCTCGTAGTCTGGGAACCATGTTGCCCGGCGTTTGAACCGGTTGTGATTTTGCAGAGGTGAAGGAGAGGCCCCGTGCTGTGGCTGTGGGTAGATCGTGTCCTCCCCCAAATTCCCATGTTGAAGCCCTCACGCCCCCAGGACCTCAGAATGTGACTGGATTGGGCGTAGGGTCTTTAAATAGGTAATGAGGTTAAAATGGGGTCACACGGTGGGTCCTCATCCAATCCGAACGGTGTCCCTCTAAGGAGGGGAAGTGAGGACACGGACCCACCCAGAGGGAAGACCACTCGGGGCCACTGTGGGAAGGCAGCCAGCTGCAAGCCACACGGCGAGGCCTCAGGAGAAGCCAAGCCTGGAGACTTCCAGCCTCCAGAAGTGTGTGGCCATAAAGCTCGATTGTTTAAGGCGCTCGATGTGTGGTTCTTTGTTCCCGCCGGCCCCGGCAAGCTGAGACCAGTGGTTTCAAAACCAGCAGCACCCCCAGCTCTCCTTGCCCCTTGCCGGCGGGGGGCGGGGTGGGGGGGGCTGGCTCCCCTGCTCGGGGCCTGGCCGTGCTCCCAGCTGCGAAGCCACCCCGGGGGCTCTCCCCTCCCCCCCTTCACCCCATAGCTGATGCCCTAAGAGCAGGGGCTTCTCCAGGATGCCCTCCAAGACGCTGCTGAGCCCTCTTCGTCCTTACCTGCCTTCTGGTGGCTCGTTCGCACTGTCTTCAGAGTGAAACCCTCGGCCTCTCCCCACGGTGTATGGGGCTGAAGAGGCAGCCAGATTCAGCTGCTTTTGAAATAGGAGATGGAATTTTCCCCAAAGCGAGAAGAATGGTGCCCGATCCTTGTGGGAAGTGGACGGGGCTGCTGGCGAGGGCACCGCCAGCCTTTCATTCCCTCAGAAATAGCCCCACAATGGCCTCATTTTCTAAAACTTGCAACTCAGCGAGTACTTAGCCTTTAGCAAGAAGAATCCACTCTGCTGAAGTTGAAAAGGGAGAGAAACCCATTTGTCGGTGCAGGCAGCCACTCAAGTGGGTGGGGAAACTGAGGAGCTCCCCCAATGCTTGCTCACCGGCCTCGGGGTTAAGGCCTTGTGCCTCCAACAGACTCGGGGTGGAAGACAGAGACGAACCCGGAGGTTTCGGCTTTGCCCGCACGCCTCATAAGTACGTCGAGGAACAAAGTAGGGTACGGGCTTGGCGAGGGTAGGCGGTCGTGAGACGCCGGGACAGCCAGAGGGGAAGTGGGACACACAGGGAAGGGCTCGATGGGAAGGGCGTTGTTTTTCCCACCGGCCATGTCCGAGGTCACTGAAAGACACTGGTGTGAGCAGGTTTTTAATTTTTTTAAATTTATTTTTATTTTTTTTAAAAGATTTTATTTATTTATTTATTTGACAGAGAGAGAGATCACAAGTAGGCAGAGAGGCAGGCAGAGAGAGAGGGAGAAGCAGGTTCCCCGCCGAGCAGAGAGCCCGATGCGGGGCTCGATCCCAGGATCCTGAGATCACGACCTGAGCCGAAGGCAGAGGCTTAACCCACTGAGCCACCCAGGCGCCCCGAGCACTCATTTTTTAATGGAGCGATAAAAGCTATACAGGCCGGCCTGTTTGGGGCAGGGTGGGGAGGTGGGGGAGGAAAAGGGAGGTGAGGGTTTAGAGGGGGGAACCTATTGTTAGTTGTTCTCTGTGCAAGCGGAACCAGAAAGATGATCTTTCTGGAGCATTTAGGCCTCCAATTAGAATCTTCCTCCTCTGACAAGGCTTTTCCTTCCATTGTGTGGTCTTGCCGCTCTCCCCATGCAACCTGGGCCCCCGGGAAGGGGACAGTATTGGTGAGGGGGGTATGTGCAAGGGCACAGGGTCCAAGAGTCCAAGGGGCCACCCTGGGGGCGGCTCCCTGGGCTTGGCAGCCATCTTGGGGGCGGCGGAGTCTGCATGGCCTCCGAGAGGCATCCTTGAGGTTTGGGGTCTCCTATCCTTCCTGGTGGGGTGCAGGAGCCCTGACCGAGCCCAGTAACCAAGTCCCTGCCCAGTCCCACTCCCCGGGTTATTGTGCCTCCCTGCCTCTCCCCCTCACCCCCCTCCCCACCCCCCAGATGGCTGGCTCGGCCCTGCCACTTCCTGGTTTCCTTGGCCGCCTGAGGAGGGGAGGGCGGGAGAGCGGCTGCCAGCCGCAGAAATAAGTCTCCTGGCAAATTAGCTGCAGGATTTAAAATCCATTTTTATTCTGCCCATTATTAATTATTGTTATTTCTGCCGTTCATTACCAGCTCGTTTCCTTGATCAACTCCCGGAACAAAGGCTCGTCAAAGCACTCCCCTCCTCGTGGAGGAGCCCCCAAGACCACCACCATGACCGCCGCCACTGGGACCCCGCCCCAGGGGCCCCTCCCGGGACTACTGGAGATGGGGACCCCCCTCAGGGTTCAGCAAGACCTCTCCCTGCTGGCTTCAGAGATGGACTTCCCAGCCCCGCCCCCTCACCACGTCCCTCCAGGGCCTGCCGCCCTGTCCCCAGCAGCCACACTGGGAAACCCATTCTTACTTCTGATTTTGTACCGTGAAAACTATGAAGATTTCAACACACACGCAGGAAAGTCCACCAATCTGAAGTGTATAGGTCTCTGGCTTTTTACATAAGTAGAGATCCATGATCACCTGGATCAAGATCAAGGTCATTGCCAGCATCCTTTCATTCGGCACTGCCTGCGCTAGCCATCCGTGTGGCCGCGGGGAGCCATCATTTTGCTCCTTCGCCCACGCTCCAGAGCGGCCCTTTGTATGACCACATAATGGTCGGTGGTCTCTTCCTCTCCTGGTGGGCATCTCGCCTGTTTCCTGGGTGGGGCTCTTACGAAGAAGGCGGCTACATGCCTTGGTGCGCATGGCCATTGGTGAACGTAAGCACCCGTTTCTCCTGGTTGTCTATTACCTCGAAAGGAAATCGCTGGGTCACAGGATATGTAATAAAACCACGCCTGGTTTTTAAAAAAGAGTAAGCCGAGGGAGGGCAACGCTTAGGCCGAAGGTCTCAAGGGTAAATGATGGCCTTTCAGGCATCCAGTGGGTGGGAAGAGATTTTGCTCATGTGCATGGTGGATTGTTTCAGGTGTGGCCCCCGGTAGACCATACCTCGAAGTGTCCACATCAATCTGTAGTGCCATCTTTGGGACTGTTGTGTTTAGCCACATTGACTTTGGGTTTAGCCACGTGACTTGCTTTGGCCAATAGGACATCGGCAAGCACGATGCAAGCACAATGTGCTAATTGCTTGGGCATTGAGACATAACCACCGCATGGAGAGAGTGATCTAGATTCGGGGGGCTGGGCAGTGAGATTTTTGGGGATTGCTAGGATAACCTAGCCTAGAAAGAAATTGGTACCGGGAGGGAGATTCCGCCATAACAGGAAACCTGAAATACACAGTCCTTGCTTAGGGATGGGGGGGGCAGGTGCAGGGAGGATGGAAAGACAGTGAGTGGCCCATGTTAGGCAGTGGCTAAACACTTGATAAAACCGGGACCGGGTCGTGCTGGGGTCAGTGCTGGCCTGGAGGGCACATGGCGCAGCTCCCCCTCCCCCCCACACCGTCTTCTGCTCACAGATTCCATTGCTTTCTTTTCTTTTTTCTTTTTTTAAAGATTTTATTTATTTATTTGAGAGAGAGAGAGAGAGAGAGAGAGAGAGAGAGCACACGAGTAGGGGGATGGGCAGAGGGAGAAGCAGGCTCCTCACTGAGCAGGGAGCCCCAGGCGGGACTCGATCCCAGGACCCTGGGGTCATAACCTGAGCCGAAGGCAGACGCTTAGCCAACTGAGCCCCCCAGGCGCCCCTGAACCCAGACGGGGGCAATCATGCCAGCCCTGCCTTCCTCGCAGAGTGCTGGCAAGGCCGTCGGAGCGAAGCCCACGAAAGCAGCGGGAGCCCAGCACCGCCGTGTGCAAGGGGAAGGCTCGCAGGGATCTCAGCCTCACGAGCGGCCGTCAGCACAGACTGTTATTTGGGGCGATGCATTTTGAGTTTTTCAAGGTCATTTTGTTTTACGGCTTCTCTCCTGAGCCGTCCACATAAATTGGGTGTGTTCACGAGGGACAGTGGGCTCCAGGAGCTTTCTCTCGTTATGTCTAGCTGTATTTGCCAACCACAGGGGCTCGCTACGGTGGCCGTTGTCTTTCCGAGGCTCTTGGCTCATTTCAGGAAGAACTGCTGGACGCTTGGTCTCCTTCCTGGCTGGAACCAAGTCATAGCTCTAGGGGCTACCAGGGCTGCTTTTACGTCAGATTCCTCCCGGGGGTAAACCAGGGCTGGGTTCCCAATCCGTGACCTGCGGACGGGCTCTGGGAGGCTTCACGATTGCGTGCAAAATTCCGTGTGAGTGGGTGTGTGCACGTGGGCATCCCCTATACGTATGCATGGCATGTCTTGTTCTGGGAAGAGAGGCTATGGGTTTCATCAGCTCCACAAATGTGGACCCCCCCCAGAAGACTAAGGCCCCCTAAACTTTTAGATTTTATTTATTTTAGAGAGAGCAAAAGCAATCTCAGAGGGAGAGGCATCACAGAGGCAGAGGCAGAAGCAGACTCCCTGCTGAGCAGGGAGCCCGACTCCGGGGCTCGATCCCAGAACCCTGAGATCATGACCCGAGCCAAAGGCAGACGTTTAACCGACTGAGCTACCCAGGTGCCCCAGGCCCCCTAAACTTTTAGACTTACGCTGTCACTATGAGGTTGGGATTCTAAGACTTTAGCAAGAAGCTCCTAGCATTAGGAACTGTTGTCCCGAGAAGGAAAACAGCCCAAGGTATCTGGACCAACTTCAGCGAAACCCATGGACACGCTGCTCTGTCCGTGGGTATGTCAAAGCTGTGTCCTTGTCAGACTGGATGTTTCCTCTCCTGGACGATCCAGGTGTTGGCGCTTCGTGCCGGGCTGGCTTGAGGGTCAGGCGGAAGGTGCTAACCCTCCAATGTGATATTGAAAAGTGGCTATATCCGGTAGACTCTGTAGAGGGATGATTATTCTAATCCTCTTTCATTTTTTCTTTAAAGATTTATTTATTTTAGAGAGTGGGGGGAGGGGTAGAGGGAGAGGGAGAATCTCAAGCAGACTCCACGCTGAGCACGGAGCCCCACGCGGGGCTCGATCTCGAGGCTCTGAGAGCATGACCTGAGCCTAAATCAAGAGTCGGGCGCTCAACCGGCTACGCCACCCAGGCGCCCCATTCCTCTTTCTTTAAAAGACTATATTTCCCCTCCCTTTTTAAGGTATGGACCCCAACCTCAGAGTAGAGACGGAGGAGCTGAGCATTCAGGGTTCAGCTGGGAATTTTGACTCAAGAGACCTTGGAGAACAAAGAGCACCCGTGGGACTCTCCCGACCATGGCTGCTTTTTAGTTTTCATTTTGTTAAGGTAATGCCAGCAAAGGAAGGGGAGGGGCGGAGCCATGCAAATGACTTGTCAGTAAGCGCCTCGCTGCGAAATGACCTATCAGGAGAGCCCACACTTAAGCCTCAGTAACGAGGAATAGAGTTAGGGACCCAGCCCCTCTGCCCCCCCTTTGGAGCCCTGCTCCCAGCGTGTGCACGTGAGTGCCCAACAGGGCGAGCGGGGCACGTGCTGTGGGGGCAGTTCCGGGTCGAGTACCGCGCGGGAGATTGGGCCAATCAAGTGCGCATAACGGACCCTTCTAGAAGATGCTGCTCAGTGGTTGTCGTGGAATAGAAAGAATCTTACCCAGAGACGAACAGTGCTTCCCTATTCAGGGGCTGTCCCTTCCCCACTCCCTTTGGGGAGGATTTGGAAATGGAGGGGCAATTCCAGTTGTCACCGTGGCTAGGGGGTGCTACTGACGTTTAGGGGGCAGGAGGCCAAGGACACTTAATATCCGACAATGGGAGGACTGTCCCTCTCAATGGAGACTTGTCCAGGCCCAGATACCAATAGTGCTCCCATCGACAAAGCTAGTGGCCGCAAAGAAAGTTCCAGGTGTCCTTTTTAAAGAACCCATTGGTTCATTAGAGACTAAGGATCATTTTTCAAGGTGATCCAAGGATCAGGGCAGGGACTCTGCCTAGTAAGAGAGGTGGTGAACTCATCCAAAGCCTGCCTTCACGCCCTGCAGCCCCAGGAGCCTGGGGGAGGAGACCCCCAAGGATCCACTGAGGTCCCGCTTGGAGGGAGGACCTTGTGGGGCGGGGCGTGTTGCTGGGTAGGGGAGCCGGTTACCATCAATGGAGAGGAGGGAAAGAAAACGCATGGGTGGTTGGCTGTGAGGTTGGGCCCCCTCCTCTCCCGTAATGAGATGCCTGGACAGTCAGAGAAGCATGGGTGCCCGGGCCGGAGGATTGAGGGTGGGGCAGAATGAAGGGGACAAAAAGGCAGTGGGGACCCTTTGAGAGGCCAGGCGGGCCTTCACTGGACAGAGAGGGTCCCCACTGCTGCCTTTATTTACCCTGCCCCCCCCCCGCTTCTCCAGGTCTTAAGGGTGGAGGTCTGTCCTCTGCCCCTGCTGGCCCCCCCAGGGGACCCCCGGGGAAGTGAGGGGAGCCTGCCACAGCTGGGACCACCCTGGCATGGTCTGTTTGGCTGCTGGCTGTGGGCGCCGCCTCTGTGAGGCGTGTGTCCGACCAAGCAGCTGCCCCAGGGCGTCAACGCTCCTTGGAAGCGGAGACGAAGAGGAGAGGCACGAGGGTCTTGCAAGCCCAGCGAGCCCCCACAGCTTGGGGGCTAGACCAGACCAGGGGATTTAAAAAAAAACAAACAACAACAAACCCAGGTATTGAGGTCAGCTTTCTGTCAGTGTTTTGTCTTCTGCTAATCAATGGTTTGCAAGGCAAAGGAGCAAGATGACGGTGGCAGGGAACAGAGCTCAAAGACCACGGGGGGGGGGGGCTCCCCACAAGGGCTGGGGGAGGGGCCTGGGACCCAGCTGCTGACATTTTGACAAAACAAATAAGTGTGGGGCAGAGCTGGTGACCTCATTGTGATGGAAAAAGACGGTCAGCAGAGCGTCTGCCAGAAACGGCATGTTTCTCAGCCCACCTGTTGGGAAGCCGAAAGGGGAGAGGTTGACTAAGAGCATGGCAAGCAGTTATTGAGTGCCTACTGCATGCCTGGCACGGTTCTGAGCATTTGATGTGGGCTATCACATTTCATCCTCAAAACCGTCCTGTGGGGAGGGCTCGAGTACGGTTCCGTGTTCAGAGGCGAGGCTCCCGAGATAAAGGGGACGAATTTTCTCCTCCCCGTCGTACAGTTAAGAGGTGCTGGTAAAGGGATTGGAATCCCAGCAGCCGGGCCCCGGAGCCTATGTCGTGAGCACCCTTTCCTGCTGCCTGGAGCCTCTGAATGGGCTCTATGAAGTGGGACTTCGTGCGTGTGTGTGCGTGTACGTGTGCGTGTGTGCTGGCCCGTGTTCTGCTTATCTATTGCTGCATAACAAATCACTCCAAATCATAGTGACTTAAAAATAACAGCTCTCGGGGCGCCTGGCGGGCTCAGTGGGTGAAGCGTTTGCCTTCAGCTCGGGTCATGATCTCAAGGTCCTGGGACTGAGCCCCACATTGGGCTCTCTGCTCAGCAGGGAGCCTGCTTCCCCCTCTCCCACTTCCCCTGCTTGTGCGCGCGCTCTCTCTCTCTCTCTCCATTGCCATCAGATAATGCCTGGGACTGAAGTCATATCGAAGGATTCCTTCCTTCCTCACATGTCTGGCCATTGATGCTGGCTGTTAGCTGGGATCTCAGCTGAGGCTGTCAGCTGGAACATTCCATGAGGTCTCTCTCTGTAGTCTGGGCTTCCCCACAGCATGGTGGCCCGTGTCAAAGAGTAAGGATCCCGAGAGAGAAAGCCTTGGAAGTCGCATCGTGGCACTTGCACCGCAGTCACAAAGCCATCCAGAGACAAGGGAAGGGGCCCCAGACTCCAGCTCTTGGTGGGAAGAGTGACGTCATATTGTAAGAAGGGCGTGTGGCACCGGCCATGTTGTGGCCAGCTTGGAAAATATAATCTGCCACCATACTCTTTCTCTGTCTTTAATTTTTTTTTTCTTTTTCTTTCTTTCCTTCTTTTTTTTTTTTTTTTTACCTTGAAAGGGCCTCTGTGAATGAAGCCCCAATTCATTCTGGAGTCACTTCCATTGGTGACAAGCTGCTGAATGAGTTGGGACCCAGAGGCTCTCCCCAAGGCCTCCTTTCAGCTTCCCTCACAGTTTCCCTGCTGGGAGCCAGGTATCGAACTGGAAACGGGATTACCATGTCCCCCTGGTCCCGAGAAGGCAGCAGCTATCGGCCGTCAGGAGAAGATTCCCCCAAAACCCTTGTCCCAAAAAACTGGGGCCCTCAGTTTGTCTAAATGTACCCGGAGGCAGCCCTAAGCAGGGAGACAGAAAGGTTTGATGAGGATGTAACTTTGTTGCTCAAGCCCCCCCGCCCCCAGTCTTAGACAGCCTGCGGGGGGTTTGTCGTCCCCGCCCCCCCCCCCCCCCCCCCCCCCCCGCGCAGACCAACCCGTGTCCTGCACCCTCTGTAGGGAAGCCTTCTTCCGGTGATGTCCCTGGGGGGGTGGCGCAGGCTCCCAGAAGGTCTCTGCCCGCATGTCATTACCTGGCACGGGTGGGAGCCCGGGGGTGGGGGCCGCCGTTTGTCCCCAGCCTGTCCTGGTAGCGCAGAAAGCGGCTTTGGATTAGCCTGTGGTCACCTGGGGACACGGCCCATTCCGGCGAGGGGTCAGACGAGGGTAGGCAGGAGGCCGACACTTTGCGTCAGCCGGTCTGGAGGTGGGAGGGAGGAGGCAGCAGGGAGCAGGGGGTCGCGGGCGTCTCGCCTGACTGCAGAACCCGGCTACTCGCACAGCACCCCCCCCCCCCCCCCCGCCCCGCCATCTCCCGGCCTGGCCCCCTGGGCCTGCGCAGTTCAGCCCTGGCTCTGTCAGCACCGGAAGTATGGGACTGGCAGGAAAGCACCCCCCCACCCCCCACAAGCCACCCGAAGCCCAGCCCACTCCTGGGCACAGGGCACGCAGCCCTTCTTCCTCCCAGGGCTGTTTCCACCACATGTGAATCCAGGGTACGCCTGGCCCCAATGCATTTTTTATTTTGCTATATTCTTTCCATTGTCCTGACATGAATAATTTAAAGTGACACAGAAAGAAAGGGCAGCCCTTGCCACTCGAGGGAGGCTGTCCCCCCTCCCCGCACACACCCGTGTTCCTCTATATGTCTCTTCCTTGTGTTTCTATCTCATTCTTGAACCTTCTTCTCGAACCCTTCTCTAGGGCTCTCTCCCGCTCAACAAGCCCCCTCGAGGTGCAGGCGCATGCCCACAAGTGCACATCCCTCCTTTTCCTCTCCCCTTCCTCCTCCCCCCGCCCCTGGGTCTCGGTGGGCAGAGTGTGTGACATCTGTGTGTCTGTCTCTGGGATGCAGTTTCTCCCTCTTGGTGTGAATTGTCTCATCTGCATTTCTCTGTTTCTCATGGCCCCTCTTTCCTTTGATTGACTCTGCTGTTTGCATATGTGAGGGAAGGGGGGGGCTTCATTTGTCAAGGGGCCTTATTTTTCCCCTGCTCTTTCTGTAATTGCACGTGCACTCTTGCGGGGGGAGGACAGTGTGAATTTTCAGAAGATAAGACGGGCCAGTTTGAGGTTCACACACACTCAGGGGCTTTTGTGGGTCACCTGGGCCCCCTGTGCCCCGTATGTGGAGCCGTGGCTGGTTCTCTCGGCCTTGGACCAGGAAGCAGGCTTTATTTGTCAGGAGAGGGCATAGCCAGGATTTCCTGAAGGTTCTGGCCTCTAGCCTGTAACCCAGTGCTGTCCAATAGAAATATAATGCTAGCCACAAATGTGAGCCACTTATGCCCTTTGGAACGTTCCAGTAGCCACATTAAAAAGGTAAAAAGGAACAGGTGAAATTAATCTTAACACTATATCCCATTGAACCCGGTTCATCCAAAATGCTATCATTTCAACATGTAACAGAGAAAAAAAAAATTATTATTATTATTATTTTTTAAAGATTTTATTTATTTATTTGACAGACAGAGATCACAAGTAGGCAGAGAGGCAGGCAGAGAGAGAGAGAGAGAGGGGGAAATAGGCTCCTGGCTGAGCAGAGAGCCCGATGCGGGGCTCGATTCCAGGACCCTGAGATCATGACCTGAGCCGAAGGCAGAGGCTTAACCCACTGAGCCACCCTGGTGCCCCAGAAAAAAAATTATTAATGAGATATTCTATATTCCTTTTTTTGGGAACAAAGTCTTTGAAATCCACTGTGCCTTTTATGGCATGCTTACGGTACGAGTCGGCGTGGGCTGGCCACGTTTCAGGTGCCCGAGAGGCACACGAGGTACTGGCCACCGGGTCGGGCGGTGCAGGCCGGGCCCGACCAAGCCTGGGGTCCGGACCCTCGCTTTGGGCTGCCCGAACCACCGGGGCTGGTAATTGGCGCTGGGGCCCTGTGCCCAGTGTGTGTGTGTGGGGAGAACGGGAGGCGGTGTGCGGGAAGTTCTTGGAACAATTTTTCTTCCCTGACCTTCACTAGCCGTCATCGCTGACCCACATTCGACTTCTTGGGGGAGCCAAGGGCACAGTCTCCGGGTGCTCTCGCCTGCCCCCCGCCAGCTGGGGCCTCACCTCCTAAGTGCATGCCTCCCCTCCTTGCATTAGGTCCCAGGCGCCCCTCCGGCCTTCCCCTTCTATATATAGTGTGCTGTGGTGACAGCTGGTCATCTGATGACTCACCAGTCACTGTGGGTGGCTCCTGATAGAACCCTGAACATGCATTCACTGGGCGTTTTGGGCAGCCTGCGAGGTCCTGGTACGTGCGAGCGCTTGGAGGTTGTCTGAAAAAAAAAAAACCCTAGGAAGATCAGCGAGTTGGATGAACCAGGGAGCCCTACCCCCTAGCTGAAGGCCTCTGGGTGCTTGGCAAATGCAGCAAGGTTTTGGGGGAACTGGCTCCCTGTGGGCCCCGGAAGCACAGAGGCATCGTCTGCTAAACTGAGGCTTTCAATGGAGCTTTTGCTCTCTCCGGGGTCATCGTGTGGCCCTCCGGGGTACTCGGGTGGCCCCTGATGGCTCCTGGCAGCGAGGCCCGGAAATGCCTACTGCTTTAGCAAGCTGCAGGGCTCCCCACCCCCGACAGGAGGGCCTGCGGCCACCCCCTACCTTAGGTCAGGGGCGAAGTGTTGGCCTCGAAGCTAGCGACAGTTGGGTTTCCTCTAGGCTGCTCTGCTCCCCGGCTTTGCCACCCTGGGTAAGTCCCTTCTGAGCGCCGCCGGCTTCCGCTTCCTCCTCCGTGCGCCGCGCTCTGAGAACCCGCTGAGAACTGTCTGGAACGTGCGTACCCACAGTAACCGCTCTTCTTGCCCAGCCCGCAGCCCCGTGACTTCCATTTCCCCAGAAGCGCACCCTGACGTGAGGGTTTCCAGGGAAGTGATTTCTTAAGGCTGGGCTCCCCGGAGATACCCAGAAAGGGGGTCGGGGGGTCCATTTCCGACCAAGTGCCACTGCTCAGTGGGATGGGGGGGTGGTGGCTCTGGAGGCTGAGTCCTCCCTCAGAGGCTGTCGTGCTCCCTCAATGGGCGTGGTCAGCAGCTGGCGGGGGGGGGGGGGGTGCTGCTCTGGGAGCAAGGCTAGAAACGCCCAGACTCTTCTGGTTCAGTGCTGGTGAGCCGCTCCAGGGCGGGCCTCCGAAGAGTGGCACGCAGGTGCCGGCTGTTGGAAGTTGGGGGAGGGGCGCCCAGCCTCAGTAAAAGGGACCCCAGGGGTCTGTCCTTCTCCTCTCATCAGGAGTCAGCACCCCGGCACAGCTGGGACTGGGGTCAGGGAAGGGGAAGGTGGTTGGGGTCGGGAGCAGTTGTGGCGCCCAGGTCTTTCCCTGGGCACCCGGAGGCAGGTGCTGCTTCTGGTCAAGCCTGAGCTCAGGGGCCACCGGTCAGCGGGCCTGGGGTGCCTGGCTCCGACCTCTCTGACTCTCGTCCGCATATGCAAGATCTCTGCCTCAGGCCACCGCACCCACCAGGGTCCCTGGGGTTCTGGGTCGAGCTCCCACCCTCCTCGCCCCAGCCGCCTGCTCCCTTCCCCGTCCTGTCCTCCCACTTCTGGCTTCCTTCCCGCATCCTCCTGCCTTCTTTTCTCTGCCTTTCTGGACTTGTAGCACCTTGGCCTGAAGGCTTTCAGAGATACCTCACCCTGTAGCCCCCGGGGGCAACTCTCTCCCTTCTTTTCAACCCACCAAACCTTCTGAGCCCTATACCCGGGATGGGGGATGTCGGGTCTGGGGTCCAGGACACCACCTTCCTGAAGTTTCCATTCACCAGCAATGATGAGTTTATTTTCCACTGTCAGCAATTCTGAGTTTGAATGATTTTACCACCGCTCTGTTCTTGGTGCAGCTGGGATTCTATTTATCCCTGGGTTAGGAATTTGACTTCCTGGCTTTTCTGTCCCAATGGACTTTTCTCCCCTCCCCTCTCCTTCCTCGGTTCCCCTCCTCCTTTCCTCTCTCCTTCTCCCTTCCTCTCTCCCTCCTCTTCCTTTCTCCTCCCCCCTCTCCCCTGCCTACTCTTTCTCCTCTCCCTTCTTCTCCTCCCCTCCTTCCTTTCCTCCCCTCCTTCTCCCCTTGGCCGGTCCCTCCCTCCCTCCTCCCCCGTCCCCCCCCCCCCCACAGCTTGGCTGTCCTCCGGGTAGCAGTGACCCTGCCAGGATGGAAGGAAGGGTCAGCGCGTGGGAGAGCTCTCAGAGCCCGCAGGTGAGCAGCGGTGGGGGGACACACAGCAGGGAGACAGGTGGCCCAGGGCATCATCATTCCTGGCTTCGGTTATCCACCCTGCTAAGCACGTTCACTGCGGTGGTGGTCATGATTATTATTAGTATTATTACCCTTTTTTTACTTAAAAACATCGCTTAACTCAAAACATGGTATATACTTGATATTTGCTAACAGTGGAATTGGAAAAGGGTCATTAAGACAAACGCTGTTTGAAAATTCTGCAGAAATTCGATTTAGCTATTTAAAAAGAAAACTACATTTTCTTTCAGTTGCTCGCTTATTCTCCCTCCCGTTGCTCTAGCTTATTAAATGGTGGTTTTGTAGCATTACCTCGTTTGCTGCCGCCCCACAATTCGGCGGAGCCTGGAGTGGTTAAGCTTTGCAGAGGAGCCGTGTGTGTTCTCTCGGAATCTCACTAAGGGGTCCAGAGCCCGAGAGCCACCTGCCAGCCTTGACCGCAACGGCCAGGTAAACAGCAAGCGTGCGCATGTCAGGGGCGTGGTCTCGGGCTAATGTGGCCATCATTCAGCAAGGGCGTCCCTTACCAGTTGTCCCTGGAGGAAAGGGCTTCCCTCCCGGGGAACCGGCTAGGCAGAACGAGCCCCCCACCCATGGTGTCTTGGTAACTTAGGGTGGGCCGGCCTCTCTGCCGCGAAGCTCGAAGCTCGACTGAGGTCAGAGTTGCGGGGTGTGGCGCCCACGATTCCTGGCAGTTAATCTCACACAAAGGGAAAATGCTCTCCTGGGCACACGCAGCCCCACCTTGCCTGCCCGTGGGCAATTTCGCCAATGTTTTCCATTAGTCACAAAGGGGAGGGGAGGGGTGGGGGCAGGGAGTTCAGTGCTGCCAGTCATTGCAAACCCCGGGGGGCAGGGAACCAAAAAGGCATTTGCCATCTAAGGCCCCCCTTCTGAGTGCTGGCGTGGGGGAGCTGGTGTTTGGTGACACTCCGCGTGTCACACAAATAGATGGACCGTCTACAAATTCTATGGTCTTGCCCCTTGAGCTCTCTTGACAACATGGCTTGCCCAGGGAGGGCCCCCTTGAGCCCTGGGGTGGGCACCTCCAGAGCCAAGGGAGGGCTCTTTCCACCAGCATTTAGGGCCCTTTGCCTGAGCTTCTCCCTGGCTACCAGAGCGGGCAGGGCCCTCGGGGAGGACAGCCCGCACTGGTGTTCCCCGCCCCCGCCGTGGCTGTTAGGATTTTGGGGGGTAGAGGTCCCAGCTTCCTTGTCCTTCGGGGGGAGCCAATCGGAACTGCATTCCGCATCATCAGCTGGAATGCCCCGGAGCACTGAGCACCTTGCCCACGGCGGGAGCCTACTTACTGCCGCCTACTGCGGCTTCCCTCCCAGCCCTCTGTCAGGTGCCCACTGCTCTCCTGGTGCTCCCAGGAAGCCCCTCCAAAGCAACGGCTTGCGCTTAAAACCTTGCATCAGATTTTGCTCTTAGAGGAGCAAGCCATTTCCCATCTAAATCAAGCCTTCCTGATCTTTCTTGGGGGCATTCCCCCCCAACCCCCCAGAGTGCATATCATGATCTGTAACTATGCATTTGTTTGCGTGGTGATTGGTGTAATGGCTGTGTCTTGGAGTAGAGCGAGTAGAGCGAGTAGAGCGAGTAGAGCGCAGGCAACAGGAGGGCAGAGACAACGCCTATTCCATTTCACCTGCTAAAATCCTCACAACAGCCCGGGTTTGACAGGTCATGCGAGATAAATTCTGCGGAAGGAAAGAATGCGACATCCTTAAGGGAGACAGGGCTTTCCCCTTGGGGGTGGTTCTAAAATAGGACCCCGAAGTTTTCTGACACTCCTTCTAATGAGAGGTGGGGTCTGCCTCTCCGCCGCTCGAATCTGGACGGGCTGGTGACAGCTTCAAACCACAGGATGACAGGGCTGGGTCCTACAACGCATACAGACGCCGCGTGGCCGGGGGGTGGGGCTCAGCTGGACCGTCTCGGTGAGCCCCGACTTCTAGTCACTTCCACCCAAGGGCCAGACCCGTGAGTGAAGGTTGATGACTCCGGCCCCCCAAACCTTCACCTCTTTTCTGCCGAGACCTCAGACATCGTGGGGCAGCGACTCGAGGCCTCGCGGCTGTGTCCTGTCTAAATTCCCAGCCCATGGAAACCGAGAGCATAATAAAATCGTTGTTCAGCTGCTACGTTTTGGAACTACTCGTTATGCAGAAATAACTGGAACACGCTTATTGCGAATGTATCAATTCTTCATCCGGCGCACCGCGATTTCCCGGACTCCTCCTGTGGGCGAGGTGCCGGTTACAGAGTGGGGTACAGAGTAGACATCCCTACCTTTTGGGAATACAGTTTGGGGGGCTGCCGTTGTAACTGTATCTTGCAAAAGCCTACGTGTTGCTTTTTAACAATAATGAGTAGATTTTTCAAAAACCACTTCCAGATGGCGTGGGGGGAGGGGCGCTTCCTGAGCGAGTTGCCAAGGGAAGCTCCAGAGGTAGGGGGGTTAGATAACAGAGATCCAGAGAGCTCTATTATTTGCTGGCTGTCAACCGCTGCTGTCCTGCAAATCATCCGTGGGCCAGTCGCGCCCTCACACCCTGGGGTGGCGGGGGTGGCGGGGTGGGGACCCGGGACCCGGGACGTGCCATCTCCGAGGCAGAAGGATAGGGAAGCGACTCCCCGCAGGTCCTAGGACAGAGCTGGCGGCTGCGCCTGGGAGGAAGCCGGCCCTGGCTGCTCCCAGGCCGGGAGGGAGGAAGGGGACCTCTCGGCAAAGCCTGGGACTCCAGCTCCCTTATCTGACTCCCAGGCCGCGGGTTTGGACCCAAGGGCACTCCTACGCATCCAGCCATACCCGCCGCCGGGAATCTGGACTTAGGAAATGAGTGTCACCTCATGCTGCTGATGTTTCTGTTCCTCTTTCAAAAATAAAGCTGCGTTTTGAAATGTCTGCGTGTCTTGACCCTGCTGAAGAGAAACAAAAGAAAGGACTCTGCCCTTCGTGGGACCAGTCATAAAGAGCGTTTTTCCCTGGCGGCGGCCCACAGCTTCTAGGTGCAAACTGCAGGAGGAGGGGGACGTCCCGGGAGGGAAGTTTGGGGGTCTGGCCTCCCCCTGTGTGCCTGGAAACTTGCCTGTGATCGAGCCTTGAGGTTTGGGGCCCCAAGGGCCCTGTCGAGTATACTCAGGCCCACCGCCCCCAGAGGCTGGCAATGGAGGTCAGGGGCCAAAAACGTGGCCGGACCCGGAACCCTCAGGGAAGTCACCTTCCCCTTGGGCTCCTCACTTTGGTCACCCCTGAAACTGTCACGCCCGGCTCACGGCCTCGTGTTCCTCTGCCGCGTCCGGACTCGGGGTTCTGTGCTCCCACACATCCCGACTTCGCCAGGGCTGAGCAGCTCGGCTAAACCAAGGCCTGAACATTCAGTTAGGGTGTCGCTCCTCAGCTGTTTAACGAATACCCAGCAAGCAGCGTGCCAACTACATCCGTAGCCGTTCAGGCGACTCTGAGCAAAGCAGATCCCCCCTCACCCCCCAGCTCATGGAGCTCGCATTTTAGTAAATATTTTAAAGGCGGGCAAAGAGAAAATATAAAGAGAAATCTGAACCAGGAGCATTTGGCGCACCAGCTTTAGCTCGATGACCCTCCTGCTGTGATTTCCTGGCTGGCTACTATCTCTTCTCCCCAAGCAGATGCCAACTTTAGGTCCTGCCTCTGGTGGGGTAAGAATGTTCCAGCCCCAAGACATCTAGGATCGAGAGAGCTAGATCCGAGTCCCCTGTCTAGGTGGACTAAGGTCCACGTTTGGAATGCCAGAAAAGCCCCTTCCCAGTTCTAGCCATTTCTTGCTCGATCCATTTGCAGAATGCGTGATGCTATCTCTCCAGGGGACCCCTGATCCCCTACCCCTGTCCCCAACCCCCTCTCCCCTTGACCATGACAGGATAATGTTTCAGAGATTTGCGTGGCCCACAAGAGATCGGTAGCAGGCACGGGTTGCTTCATTACCCAGTTTCCTTAAGCATCTCGAAGTAATATTTCTTGGGGGGTGGGGGAGAAGTAGCATTTCCCCAAGGTAAAATTTTAAGGGAGCATTGCAGTGAAAGCGGTCCTCAGAAACACCCCCAGACAAAAGAGCATGTTAAGATACGTATTCTTGGGGCGCCCGGGTGGCTCAGTCAGTTAAGTGTCTGCCTTCGGCTCAGGTCATGATCCCAGGGTCCTGGGATCGAGCCCCGCATCGGGTTCTCTGCTCAGTGGGGAGTCTGCTTGTCCCTCTCCCTCGGTCCTTTGTCCTGCTTGTGCTCTCTCTCTCTCTCTCTCTCTCTCTCTCAAATAAATAATAAAATCTTAAAGAAAAAAATAGACACGCAGTCTTGTTTGGATGGTGGCTGCTTCCTCTCTCTCGTGGTTAATCCCGGGCTCTTCTCTCCTGCAGATTTCTGACTTTTCTGGTAAACCCCTCCGGATTCACCTGCCACACTCTATCAATCCCAACGCGGGCAGCTCTCTGTGTCCAGGTCCCAGTGGCATTATATTATCTCCAACTTAGGAGTTGCACTGTTTATTTTCCGTGGGAAATTAGACCAGCAGCCGCGCTGAGGTGGGGGTGGGGCATATTTCTTTGATGTGTGTCCCATCTTCCAGTATCTAATTTACCATCTTGGCAGTCCGTGGCCTCCCAAAGTTGGCACGTCCCTAGCCAACGGGTTTTGAACTCCCCCAGTGGAAGCCCAGCAGCTCTTCTCATCTCCTTCTCGTCTCTCCTCATCAACATCACCCCTCCCCTTGCAGAGAACGAGCGGCTGTCCTGTGTCCCTAGCGGAGGGCTGTGCGCGCGTGTGCGTGTTGGAAGTGGTGGGGGGTGCTCGGGGGGTGCGGGGCTTGAGGGTTTCCCACAGAACACATTTTTACCTGCTATTGTCATTTGTGAGGCAAACTCTGCTTTCCAGGAATTGTCTTCTTGTGTGGGACTTCTCCTACCAGGTGGGGAGCGGAAAGAGAATGGGGGGGAGATGCCGGCCGCACCCCCACCGTGGGGGCTCCAAAGGGACACTCAGCTCCCGGACTCAGAACTCGCCGGGGCCAGGGAGCGGGGTGGGGGGCTCCAAGGCCCCTCTCAGCGCTCACGCTTTTGTTATTAGCTGCACGTTGAATCTGGCGCCTCTGGGTGGCTTTGTGAAGGTTCCCCTGCCACCCCCTAGAACGGCTAAAACGACAAAGATGACGTCACAGATGATTCCATTCATTCGAAGTCGAAGAAGAGGCAGAACCAAATCCAGGGCAGTGGTTCTCAACTAGCAGTGCCTCTCCACCTTACCAGCCGCTGGAGGACGTTTGGCTCCGTCTGGAGACATTTTGGGTTGTCACGGTTGGGGGAGGGGGCTGCTATGGCCTCTAGGAGGTGGAGGCCAGGGCTCTGCTGAATGTCCTCTGGGGCACAGCTCCTCGGTCACAGTGATCTGGCTCCAGATTCGAATTCTGCAAAGTGGCGAAACCCCGGTCTACCATGACAGGAGTCCAAAAAGTGGTCATCTCTTGGGAAGCGCCGACTGGAAGGGGCACGAGGGAACTTTCTGGAAATGTTCTCTATCTGGACCATCCCATAGAGGAGCTGCTAGCCACATTTCAAGTGCCTCCGTAGCCACGTGTGACGCACACAGAACATTCTCAACCTTGCAGGAGGTCGTGTTGGACGGCGATGCTCGAGTCCTTGAGCTGGGTGGCGTAAAAGGGGTACGAACTCCGAAAATGTGTGCCATGTTCTGCGTGCAAATTATGCCTCCATACATACAGCCCAGGGGGGTGAAAAAAGGCTTTGCTGCAGGAGAACGCTGGGGACGCTGGTGAAGTCACAGGCCCCCTCCTGTCCTTTGGGCTGACCACCTCCTCCGTGGGGCCAGGCCCCCCTGTGCATCCAGGAGCTGGGCGGGAGGGGGCTGCTGAGATTGTTCAGATGGGCCCCCCCCGGGGGGTGGGGAAGGCAGAAAGCACCAAGGCCGTTTACCCTCCAGAGACCTCAAGGGCTGCTGTAGCCCCCAGCGGATTTACAAGTGGGTCAAGTGGGCCTGAGCAAAGGAAGGGCTCCGTCTCTCCCCGCCCCCCACTTTTGCTAGGTAGCCTCCCCCACCAGGTGTGCAGGCTTTCCCGGCAGAAATTGCTCTATTCTCGGGCACGGCTGCCTCTCTCACTCTTCTGGTGTGAGGGTTTTACAATAACAGCATTGTAACCACTTTCAGAAAACCAATAAAAAGGCGGTGACAAAAGAATAGCGAGCCGGCTGGAAATTGCACGCAGCGGCGAAGGCCTGAGCCTTTTGGCGCTGTGGGTTTAATAGTGCTCCCGGGCTGCGGGCTGCGAAGATGCACGTGTTTATTTGGGGGATGTGCTGTCGCTTAAATAATGAATCTCACAGAAGCTTTCGGATGAATGCAGGGAGCTCCGACTCCCACTGTCGCTCAAGCCTTCCATCCAAGCCCGGCCAGTAAACAGAGGTGCCCCGCCCTGGTCGGACCTGTGCAGCCTGCTGCCGGGCGGTGTGTGATGCGGAGGGAGGAGCATATTCATTCATTCATTCATTCATTCGTTCACTCACTCAGCAACAATACCAATCGACCACCTACTCAATGGTGAGCCCCATGCTGGGCACTGGGCCATTAAGAACGCTTTCCCAGCCTGCTTCAGCGTAGGTACATATCGTGGAAAGTTCTAGAAGCCACTTTTTGCTGAGGTCAGCACTAGCACTAGACCCTCTGCTGGGTCACAGCCACCCTATCCGCCGACCCTTGGGGGAATCCTCATGTTCGCCGGGTTTGGCTCCAGCCCATTCCCCATCTCCCTTGTTCCTTGCTGCTCCAAAGAGAAACCCGAACTCCTTTATGTATGTATTCATCTTTAGCTTAAAATAAATTTCAGACTCACAGAAAAGTTTCAGAAATAGTACAAAGAATGCTGATGTACCTTTCACCCAGATTCTCCAAAGGTTGGCATTTTACTAATTTCCTTTATTCTCTCTGTATCGACAGATATATAGTACGTAGCTCGCTGGCCAACTAGCTATAGAGATAGATATTTCTGGACTATTTGAGAAGAAGTTGCAGACATGATGACCCTTTACCTCTGATGCTTTGGTATAGATTTCTTAAGAAACAAGGATATTCTGTTATATAACCACAATGCAATTATTAAAATCAGGAAATTAACATGGCTATAATACAGTTATCTAATCTACATTCACATTTCTTCAATTGTCCCGCTACTGCCCTTTATAGCAAAATAAAAAAAATTTTTTTTTCTGTTCCAAGAGCCAATCCAGAATCACACATGGCACTCCATTGCTGTGGGTCCCTAGTCCCCTTTAATCTGGGACAGTGCCTCAGTCTTTTGTTGGGTTCCCTGACCCTGACATTTTTAAAAAAAATTTTATTTATTTGAAAGAGAGAGAGAGAGCGTGAGAGGAGGAGGGGCAGAAGGAGAGGGAGACAAGCAGAGTCCCTGCTGAGCAGGGAGCCCGACGCGGGGCTCGATCCCAGCACCCTGAGATCATGACCCGAGCCGAAGTCAGATGCTTAACCGACTGAGTCACCCAGGTGCCCCCTGACCCGGACATTTTTAAAGCATTCCAGGTTAGTTATCTGGCAAAATAATCCTTGGGTTTGTTAGATGTTTCCTCAAGCTTTCAGGTTCTGCACGAACGGCAACAATGCCACGGAAGTGACGCTGTGACCTTCTTCTCAGTGCTTTGTATCAGGAGGCATGGGACGGCAGGTCAGCATTTGGACAAGGGGATGTCTGCCGGGTTTCTCCGATGTGAAGTGATGATTCCCTGCTTCGTAATGAATAGGTACCTTATGGCAAAGCCCTTTACCATTTTGAGGGTTTGGGTCACCAGGAGGAGTGGCTGGCCCTGTGCGGGCAAAAGGGCCCTTTACTGGCATTTCCAGTTCTTTCTAGATGAGATGGACCAGAAGCTTTTTCAAGACTTCGCAGTTTTATTAATGATGACAGGGCTTTGGAAACTTCCACTGGGACTCCTTCTGCACCCTCCACCCCCAACAGCGGTCAGAGCGGCACATCTGCAAAACAGCGGGGGTTCTAGAACTTCTAGGTGACCCCCTTCCCACGGGAACCGAGCTGGTAGTTACCGCCCCTGCAAATAATCCCCTTTAAATTCCCCATTTCCTTTAAATTCTATTCTCTCACCTTATTCTGGCTCCCCCACCGGCTGCTAGATCGGGTGTGACTATCACCGTGGTACGAGGAGCCGGACAGACCTGGAGAGGTTGAGCTTTAATAGATGGACCCCATTGGGGTTCTTTGCATTTGTCTGTGCTCCCCAGCCAGCTCCAGAACCCGTACTGGCCCTTCTTTGAAGCCAGATGATGATGTGCTGCATTTAATTTCCAGAACGGCCGGCGCCGTAACCCGAGTAGGTCCCCTCGCCGATGGTGTGGCGAGGCACACCTTGCCATTTCTGTCTGTGATTTCAAGTATCTTCATGCAACAGGGATAGCTTTCATCCTCTGGAGCACAGAGACACTCAGAAAAGAGGGTAGAGAATATAGAGGAAGAGGCCGGCATGGAGACCGTCAACTTAGAAACCAGTAGGGTCCATTTTGAATGAGAGCACGCTAATCGTTTTTTGGGGTTTTGGGCCAAACTGTACGTCGGGTGGTTGAACAAAAGATCCCAGCGTCATTCTATCTGAAGCAAGCCCCCAAACAGTTTCAAAGGAGTATTTTCGTAGTCAGACACTTTGCACGGTCACGTACATGCGTATGGGACACAGGGGCTCGTTTGTGTCTGTACGCGCGTGTGCGCGCATGCGTGGCCGTGCACGGACGCTTCTGTGTGTTCAGACGCGAGGAGATATTTATACACCCGGTACCATGCAAAAGTATATGAATCATATGGGAACCTATTTAAAATATTGATATTCTCAGTTAAGTCAACACGGCGCGGTAATGTCATTGCACACACGAGCTCTATTTTGAAGCCGGAGCGGGGAAACAGACTCTTCCTCCTCCTGAACGGAGTGCTGCTTGGAATACCAGAATCGGCGACTCGCTACCATAAGTTGGAACGCCCAGAAAGTACGCTTGAACTAATGCCTAAAACCTGACGGAGACATACTTCATAGTTAATCTGGTTACTCGGGGGTTTATCTCACAGTCAGAGGTTCTTATGATGGAAGGGTCTCCTGTTGGCTTCTCCCCGACACGTGACCGAATGAATGAATGAATGAATTCGACTTACCAGAGCAGCTTTAAACTGCTTACTGAAACCAAATCTGCTCATTTTTCTTCCTTCCGTTTTCTTTTAAAAGATAAATACGAGCCTCGTATGGATGCTGTAAGAGTCATTAATCCTTGATAACCGACTGTTTTATCTTTTGATTAAAAAAAGGCAGGCTGACTGGCAGCGAGCTTACAGAGAGGGGCAGGCTCGTTACCGAGCCAGGTTCAGATGTGGCCTGGCAAATAAACACCTGTGTTCCACTAACCAGGCAGCACCCAGGAGCGAGGGCCTCGAGCTCCGGGCTTAAAATGCAAGGGACAGGTAAACCAGCTTGGTCTTGCTGAACTAGCAGAAAGCGCGCGAGTTTTTTCAAAACGAGCGCTTTTTGCGCCACTACCTGCTTGTCAAATTTTAATGGGTGCTTGTTACCGGGGACTCTGAGATACTGTGATGTATTTGACCAGCAGCGGCTTCCTGGGAGGGCTCTAACCCACGCCCCAGCTGCAGGGAGATGCGGGGCCCTGGGCCTTGGGAGCAGACGTTGAGGACTGCTGGTGATGACTTCCAGCTGGGCGGGGGTGGGGGGGGGAGGGGGCCGTGCCAGTGAGGGTCCCACAGGCTCAACCCAGGGGAGCTTTGGGTTCGGCTCTGCTGCTCCTCAGAGCGGCTGCCAGGTAACACTCATCTCCTTTAAAGACCATCGGAGTGGAGGTGGCTCTTCCTTCCCTCCCTCCCTCCCTTCCCTCTTTTTCCCCTCCCTCCTTCCTTTTCTCTGCTCATTTTTCTTTTCTTCCCCCATCTCTGTTCTTCCTCCTCCCCATTCCCCCTCCTCTCTCCTCTCTTCCCTTCCCCTCTTTTCTTTCTCTGACCCTCCTCTTCCCCCACTTCATCCTTCCTCTCCCTCCCTCCTCCATCCCTCCTTTTCCTCCCCTTTCTCCCTCCCCTTCCCTCCCCTCCCCCTTCCCTCCCCTTTCTCCCTCCCCCTCACTTCCCTGTTCCTTCCCCTCCCTTCTCTGTTCTTCTCGCC
>CM052901.1:72838469-72865131 GCA_028534135.1 Potos flavus
TTCTCCTCCTCTTCCTTCTCCCCTTCCTCCCCCTGCCTTCTCTCCCTCCTCTCCCTCCTCTCCCTTTCTTCCCTAACGCTCAGCTCAAGGTCTCAGAGCGCCCAAACATCTTCTGTGTGTTGCTAGTAGAATGCCACTTCTCAGGCAGACTCCAGCTCGCCTGCCCGGCTTCTCCCTCAGCCCTCTCCCACCCCCTGGACAAACACTAAGTTAAGCTCGCTGGCCTGCTTGTCAAGGAAGGAAGGGAGACAGCTCCTTGGCACTTTCATCTGTGGCCAGGTCACAAAACTGGGACTTGCAGGGCCTCTGGGAAGAAGGCTCTAGCTACCGGGGAGGGGGCAGCCCGCCGCTGAGGGCACAGCCCGCCCCCGGGGCCCCAGCTCGAGCTGTGGGGGCTGTGGCGCTAGACGCTCGGCCACTGGGAGCCAGGATCTTCACCTGGGTAGCTCAAGGAAGGCCTCAGAGTGAAGTTTGCAGAGGGAGGCCAAGTTCACCTGGCGGCGCAGACATGTGGTGTGTGTATACGTGGCGTGTGGCATGGGTGTGCATGCGGCGGTGTGTGTGTGTGTGTGCATATGGTGTCAGTGGGTGTGCGCGCGCGTGCCTGCGTGTGCGCGCACCACGCTCTCGCAGCCCTGGGGAGAAGGAATGAACATTTCGGCGGGGGGGGGGGGGGAAGGCGACGTTCTGCCTCGAGCCACCCGGAGCCGCCAGGCACCATCGTGCGTTCAGAAGAGGCCAGAGTGCTTTGCCAGTGGAAAGCTTATTTTGCCCAGCAGGACCAAAAATCCAATTAAAGAAAGAATGAGGGAAATGCGAAGTCTGGACCGAGCGCTGGCACCCCCGGGCCGGCTTCCTTGGCAGGCATCTCTGCGGAGGGGAAGGCCCAGGGACGGCTCTGGGGATGGCCTACCGGGGAGGCTCCCACGCGCCACAGCCAAACCCGGCGCCAGCTGCCGGCCCCGCCGCGCGGCCCTCCTGCGAGGACCCGCCGGTGGTCCTTGGGGGTGTGCAGAGCGGGGCCGCCTGGCAGCAGTGGGGACACCACCGCGGTCCCGGCTCTCGGGCCATTTCAGCCAGCCACCCGCCCGCGCCTATTGACATCAGGGAGAATCGTACAGGCAGATTAAAGGCAGCATATGGCCCCCCAACTGGAAGCCAGCGGAGCTGAACCAACACTGGCAAATTGTGTTCAAACCGCATTGAGAATCCTGGCAGCTGCACCTGGCATGGGGAGCAGCCGGCGACCTGCATACAAAGGGAGTTTTATACACAGGGGGCGGTAGAGGCGGTAGAGGCGCTCCCCCCCCCTCCGGCCCCCCCGCCCCCGCAGCCCGCTCTCTCCTCCCTCTCCGTCCAGATCTGGGCATTGGCCCTGGGAAGGGGGGGGGGGGCATTTGTCCAGGTTGCTGAACCTGGAGAAAGGAGGCTGCGAGCATAGCTCAGTCTTTACAGTTTCAAAGCCAGGTCAGGTTTACCAGGGCTCCCCTACTGCCTCCCCGTCCCAGGCCTATGTGTCCCCTCCCTGGTTTCACGATGGCCCTATTCCCCTGGCCCTGAGGATTCAGGGAGCCCAGGTGGGGACAGCCGGAGGCCTACAGCCTTCCCAACCCCACCCAGGAGGAAAAGGTGGCAGTTCATCCTTTTTCCACCTGGGGAGGGCGGGGGTGGGGTGGGGGTGGGGAGAGTCCAAGTGAGGAAGCCTCTAAGTGTCCCCCAGCGCCACGGTGACATGCAGACGCCTGGCCGTGGCTTGTCTCCCTTCCTTCAGCCCTAAGTAAAGATTGGGAGGCAGAGACGTTTTCGTCACCTCGCAAAAGAGGAAAACATCATGTAAGTGACGTATAGAAGGAAATAATTCAGTATGATGCGAGGGCGGGGAGACCAATGAACTTGCAATAAACCAACTGAACCAGGTGGGGGCAGTGTTTGCCAAGTCAACATGCCAGCCGAGCCTGGGTTCTAGCACCCTGGTGATCTGAGGGGTCAGGCAGGTCGGCCGGGAACAACTGAACATGCTGCGTGGTGAAATCTGGTGAAACCGAGGGGTTGTGGAATGGGTGTGTGTGTGTGTGTGTGCGCGCGCGCGTGTGCGTGTGCGCCCATATGGTTTGGGAGGAGGTCTGCCTCATGGAGGAGAGACGAGAGAGCATCTCCTGGCCTCATATTCCTGCTTCTACATGAAGTCGTTAAAAATGCTCTCTTGTCTCTGTTTCCTCCTGGCTGGCATTTTGGGTGGCAGGCGGGGATGTCCAGGGAAGAGAAAAATCAAAATTCTTTCCACCGTGATTCCCACACTCTGGAGAGGCCGTGCTCTGGGCAGCCATTAGGCCTGCTTCCTGGAACCCGCAGGTGACCATGGCTTGCGACCCCTTCCCCCGACCCGGAGGCCATACTTCCTTCCTGTCAGGGCCACCTCCCCTACCCTGCCCCAGCAAGTGGGAGGTAGGGTCCCAAGGGACGGTTGGGACAGCCTTAGACAATGTTCAGTGGAGACTTTGGGGTGGCTCCCGGGCAGCGGAGAGGTAATGGCCCTCAGAGGAAGGGCAGACTGTTAGATGTGCTGCCCAGACGCGGCCTTAAAGGCCACCTCGCTGCCGGGGTAGCTTGGCCCAGGTCATAGAAGCTAGCTTGTCTCGCGGCTCGAGGGAGGGAGCCATTTTGAAAGGGCGGCCATGATTGTTAAGCATGTTGTCTGTGCTCTGGACTGTTGCAGGTGGGGCTTAGGGCCTAGGACCCTCAGGACGGCCCCACAGGAGGGCTTCACGTAGTCATTTTACTTCTACGACGTAACTGACTGCAGGACCGCATGAGGCTAAGTACCTTGCCCGGGGTCCCTCAGTGGTGGTTGGCGGGCTGACCCAGGCTCTCCACCTCCCTGTGCAGACTTTTGCTGTGGGTGTGGCCACCTTCCTGTCGCCCAGGTAGCTGTGGTGGCCAGCCTTCCACAGGTAACCGGGGCCGGACAACCCCCCCCCCCCAACCTGGCTTCCTCCCGGAATAGAGCTGGTTCACCCGTAGAAGGGAAAAAGGGAACCACAGTCAGCCGTTCTGCTCGGGCTGCTCTTTCCTGGGACAGGGCAGCATGGAAAACCACGGAAGGATTCATTTCCTGCCCATCCCTCCTCCTTCAAACCCTGCTTTGCAGCATATCAGGGCCGAGGGGGAGCAGGAACCCTGAATCCCAATGCCCCGTAAGGGGTAAATGGGCTGGGAGAAGCTGGGAAAGAGCTGGGGGGCACCCTGCTTGCCTGCCCCCAACCCCCGTCCTCAGATTCTGCAGAAATCCCCCGAGCTGGGAATGTGGGCTCTGTTCTAGGTCTCCGTGGGAAGATTTCATGCTAGAACGTTCACTGTCTCTGCTCTTCAGTTTTGGGAACTGCACTCCCGCCTGGGGGCATCTCCTGCCTTCCGTGGTGAAAGCAGCTGCTGATTCGGGCAACCAGCTTTCTTTTCTGTTTGGAAAATGAGCGCGCCTCTGCGATCCCACACGTATGTCATAGGCAGACAAGCTGGTGGCACGTGTCCTTGTTTTCGCCCTGCGCTGTGGTCCCCTCCCACACGGGCGCTGGGCTGGGCGGGGGTGTGACTTGCTTTGGCCTCGGGACACTACCAGCGAGGATGAGCACCGGTTTGACAAGTGCTTGTGCACTGGGGACTTGCCCTCTCTGGGTGTTCCAGAAACCCTTGCACCTGTCAGCCTGCGAATGCGTCTGGGTTGCGGCAATGTGGGCCTGGATTAGGCAGGGGGAGGTGGGTGGTGGGCCCACACAGCTACAGCCGGCTGACGGCCAGCGCGAGCCACAAGACGTGAGTAAGGCCTCCCTAGTCCCGTCAGTGCCGGGCGACCTGCCAGCTGACCACAGCTACTTGCGGGAGCCCAGGTGGGTCGAGCAGAAGCACCCAGCCTAGCGCGGCCCAAGCTCTAGGCTCCCGAGCTGATCAATGGTTGCTGTTTCAAGCCAATGAGTTTTGGGGTGTTTTCCCGTGGTGGTAAAATATATGGTACGTAAAACTTGCCATTTCTGCCACTTTGAAGTGGCCTTAAGTCCCTTCACATCATCGGGCAACCATCACTGTCATCTGTCTCCAGAACTTTTTCATCATTTGCAATGGTTCTTTACATAGCAAAGGTCATTGATTTCCAAGTCGTGGGGCTTGCCCCCGCCTGCCTGCCCGTCTGGCGGCGAGGATAGGCGGGAGCCGGGGGTGGGGCGGGGAGGCTCAGGCTGGGGTGTGGGGCTCAGAGCTGAAAGAGAAGCTCCTCCTGGGGCCTCAGCTGTGGCCACTGCCTTCCTCCGCCCGCCCCCCACCCCCCCCCCCCCGGCCCCAACTCTCGGTCCCACTGCAGAGCCCACCCGCTTCACAGGAGTCAAGGCAGCTGCTTTTAGCAGAGGTGGCGGGCGGGGGATTAAACAGAGCCCTGGCCTCCTGCCCTCAGGCACACTCACTAGTGATCCTGCGGGAGCAGGAAGGAGCCTGCTGGAAGGACAGACGCTCCGTCTCCACGGTAGGCGATGCGGAAGCTCTGATGAGCTCAGGGGAGGGACGCGCCTGGACGTGGTGTTTACACAGCTATCGCCCGGGGCCTGGCACCTGACCTCGTGCTCGAGGATGAGCTGTGACAGCGGCTGCGGCCACCCTTCTGTCCTTGCCACTTCCTTAGCTGTGTGACTTTGAATGAGTCACTTAAGCTTTCTGGACCTCGGGTTTGTCTCATCTGTTCAATGAAGATAAGAGTAGTGCCCTGTCTTAGGGCAGGGATTAGCTGAGCCGGGGCTGGACATCCTTACAGATGTTAATGAACGTCCGGGGCGGGCCAGATGCCCCGCCCCCTCCCCATCTGCATCTTACCTCAGCCTTTGTGGGAAGGGGTCTTTAGAAAGCAAAGGGACCAGGGACGCCTTCAGTACTAGCCAGAGAAACACTCCTTTGTCTTTGCATGTTCGCTGGGAAGATCTATAGTTTCCTTCAGCCTTGATGTTCGGGTCAGGACCCTGGGGTGGGCTGAAAGTGTGGGAATAAATATCGGGGCTGTAGGGTGGAGGGGGGAAGAAGGAAGGGCTGAAGGAATTTCTGGATGCCGTGTCGAGTGCTGTAATATTCGTTTTCTTCATCTTCTTAGGTATAGAACTTCTGGTTTTTTTTTGGTTAGGCACAGGATCTTCTAGAATAAAGACAGGGTTTCCCACCCTCTCTTACCATGAGGTATGGTTGCGTGGCCAAATACTGGCCAATATGACGTCAAGTCCTGAGACATCTTCCAGGAGCTTCCTCAACAGACAGCTGGGTCACGCCCTTTGCCCTTCTTCTTCATCATTCCCAACATCCTACTGCCTGGAATGCAGATGTGACGGTTGGAGCTCCAGACAACATTCTGAACCATGAGGACAAGGCCACGCCCTCCGCCCCTGCCGGCAAGGATGGCAGAACGCTGAGCAGGATGGAACCCGAATCACTGTTCCATTACTTTCAGTGTGTAACAAACCACCCCGGATTTTGTGGCTTAAAATAGCCATTTTATTGTGCTTATAGATTACGTGGGTCAGGAATTCGGGCAGGGCTTGGCTGGGCAATTCTTTGGCTCTTGGTGGTGTTGATGGAGGTCACTCGGTGATACTCAGCGGGCTGCAGGGCTGGTCTAGAAGACCCCAGGCAGCTTCGCTTGCACGTCTAGGAGCTGGGGGAGGACTATGGGTTAGGACCGCCAAGCAGAGTACCTCTGCGTGGCTTCTCCATGTGCTTGGCGTCCTCACGGCATCGTGGCCTCGGGGTAGTTGGATGTTTTCCAAGAGCCCCAAGCAGGAATGTTCCAGGGAAAGAGAGGGAAACTGCATGACCTTTTATGATCCACTCTCAAAAGACTCTTAGCATCACTTCTGCCAACTCTCTTGGCCAAAACAGTCCCCTCTACTTGAGGGGGGGGATTAGACTCCCCCCTACCCCTCCTCATGGGAGAAATGTCAAGGTCACATTGCACAAGAACGTGAGGGATGAGAGATACCCCTGTGGCCAGTTCTAGAACATAGGACCTATCACAGTCTCGGGGGGTTCAGGGAGCAGAGCCCCCATACCAGCCCCGACCGCCTAGCTTGGAATTTGATGAGAAGTACACTTTCGACTCATTGGAGGCATTCTTATTTTTGACCTTTGTCATCCAGAGCCAAATCCCGCGCTAACTCGTGGAGATCGGCTCCCCATGGGCTTGAACTTGGTATGCATTAGTGTTGGGCTAAAATAAATCTCCTTTCCTAGTAGTAATGGATAGTACTTCCATCACCCCCCTCCCCGACTTCCTTTTAAGACCTGGAGATCAAGACGAAGATGATATCTGTGTACATATTAGCTGTATGCACACAGGCGTGTCAGAAAGCCTTAGGGACATTTCGAGGACATAGAATGGAGAGGGACCTCTCCGAGTATAAACCCAAGACACTGTGTTTATAGTTCTCAGTCTGTGGGTCCTGTGAGGGGCCTGGGGCTTTGGAGATAAGGGTCCAGGGCCTGTCTCTGGTGACTATAACCAAGGGGACCCACGGCCCTGGTGGGAGGGTGAAGAAAGTGGTCATCTTACTCCTTGCCTGAAGTGTCCCATTCCAGTGTGGGGGAAGGTGGGGCTCACTGGGAGGCCAACGCCCAGCATCTCGCGGGGCGTCATGGGGCCACAGGCTGGTTCTGGCGGCCCAGGGCTGAAGGTCAGGTGTCCCGGGCCTCTGAAGCAGGTGAGTGTGGTGGTGGTGGTAGTGGGCAGGAATGTTCCAGAGTCTTTATCAGCCAGAGGCTGAGACGAAACACAGCTACCAGGTCACCACGGGTGAGGAATGATCCTTTTGGCCTGGACTTGATCCAGGAGCTCAGAATCGACTGGCTGGTAAAGTTCCCAGGGGGTCAGGAGAGTCTCCACAGTGACTCCCCTGGAAGGTTCTGGAGCCAGACTGCTGAGTTCAAATCCTCACTTGCTGCTCCCCAGCTGTGTGACCTTGGTTGGGTGACTTCACCATGCCTTAGTTTCCTTGTCTGTGAAAAGGGCCCCGCCGCGTGGAGCTGCTGAGGGAGACAGTGGATGTTCACGGGCGTGGCCGGTGTCTGGGCAGCGCTGGACCCAGGCAGAGGTGGAGGGCGGTCTGGGTTGGTTCCTTGGGCGCTCCTGGTAGCTGGGCCTCGTTCGTCTCACGATGCTGGCAGAAGCACCAGGAGGCTAGCCCCTCTTTGCAAGCACAGTGCTAAGCCTCCACTGGTATCCCGTCTACCAACATCTCATTGCTCAAGCCAAAGTCAAGGGGTGGAGAAATACACTCCACTTCTAGTGAGAAAAATGGCAAAATCACACGTCTAGGGGTGCAGGTGGGATCATTCTAATGCAAGGAGGGGAGAAGAAGTGGGAAACAATGATCCATCTAGCGCTCTATCCAACAGCCTGGAAACCATCTGTTAAAACCATATGAAATCTACCAAAACCAATCTAAGTCCCTGCGTCGGTAGTTACAAAATGTGTATGTGTGTGTGTGTGCGTGTGTGTGCGTGTGTGTGCACGTGCTGGTGTCCGCGTGTGGTGGGGAGTGAGCGGGCCAGGCGAGGGGCCCACTCTACCTCCCCAACCCCCACGAACCCAAGTACCTTGTAACTTGCTGCCTTGGACTCCATAAATATTTGTTGACTGACTGATAAATACAGGCTGACATTCACAGGGACAAAGCGAATCCCATCGGGGCTTAGGCTGAATGTCAATGAATCCAAAGATGACGTCTTGGCTGCGGGGAAGGGCGGACCCCATCTCCAGGTTCTATCCCAGGAAGAGAGTTTCCGGCCCTCCTTCTTGCTCTCCCCTTGCCCCCTCCCCCCGCCACCCCCCAACCCGACAGTTTCAGACTGGCCCATGCTGTGGTTCTCCTCTGAGAGGTACAGTTTTTTCTGGATTCCTACCCCTCCCCACCCCGAAGGATGTCTGGGTCTGGCGTGATACTCCCTCCCACCACGACCACCTGAGCCGTCCGCACTGCCCACGTGTTTCTGGGCTTCCCTGTGTCGGGTGGCCAGCGGGTGGGTGCGTTTTCAGACGCCTGCTGCCGTGGGTGACGGCAGGATGTGTGCAAGGCACGGTCTGCACCGGGAGGAGTGGGGATAAGACACACGTGTCCGCCAGATGCCGGGGCCAGGAAACCGGGGGCGGGGGTGGGGTGCATGGGTGAGGGGGTGGCGGGAGGGGTGGGGGTGCGCTGTGTGTGGAGGAAGCAGCTCCCTCTCTGCAGTCATTTAGGACCCGAGGAGTCCGGTCAAACGCTGGGGAAGAGCTGCCAAGAACAGAGCGGGGGCCTTATGCCAAGACAGGGAACCAGCGGGAACCAGGACGGCCGGTCTGAACATCAAAGGAAGGCTGCAAGCTTTAAGTCCTGTGGGTCGAGTTTGGCTGGCGAGGGATCCCATTTGTTTTTATTCTTATTTTAAAATAATTATTATTTCTTCCCAGTGATCAAAGGAAATCATGCCCTGTTGTGGAAAATTTAGAACCTACAGAAAAGTGTAACAAAGACCATAAAAACTACCTGTAATTCCCTAGCTAGACATTAGCACTGTTAACATTTTAACACATCTCCTTCCAACCTGTTACAAGTGTGTATGCAACGGCGTAGCGGTTAAGAGTGTCGGAGAGGAATCTTGCTTTCTGGGTTCAAATCCGTGCCCTTTGACACGAGCTGTGGCATTTTCGATATCTTATTTAACTTCTCTGTGCCACAGCTTTCTCATCTTTATTATTTTTTTAACGATTTTATTTTATTTATTTTAGAGAGAGAAAGAGAAAGAGTGTGAGCGGGTGGGGGAGGGGCAGAGGGAGACGGAGACAGAGAATCTCAAGCAGACTCCTCGCTGAGCGTGGAGCCCAATGTGGGGCTCGATCTCACGACCCTGAGATCACGACCTGAGTCAAAATCAAGAGTCAGATGCTCCACCGACTGAGCTACCCAGGGGCCCCTCTCATCTTTAAAATGGGGATATGAGGGGTGCCTGGCTGGCTCAGTCGGTGGAGCATGGGGCCCTTGACCTTGGGGTGGTGAGTTTGAGCCCCACGTGGGGTGTAGACATTCCTTAAGAATAAAATATGGAAAAAAAAATAAAATCGGGATATGAAGTACTTGCCTTATAGGGATGTTAGCAGGATGGAATAAACCGACTCCTGTAAGGGCTGGCATATAGTAAGTGCTTAATAAATGCTAGCTCTTACCAGGGGATTTCCACCTATTGCAATGAGATCCAACCCTTTAAAATTTTGTATGCTGTGTGCTTTCTCGTCTCGCGTTTTATTATGAGCATTTTCTTCCATCACAAGAAACTCTTCCACAGCATCATTTCAAGTGGCTTCAGCATTCGTGTCCCATGGAATTTGTCATGATTCAAATTTGTTGTGATTTGAATTTGTTATAATTTATTTAGCTCTTTTTCTTGTGGCTGGACACGGATGCTAGTCTCATGTTTCTGTTAATGTAAATAATACTGCAGTGAACATCTTTGTCAGGGGCTCCTTGAGTGTGTTTATCCCATTTTTATCTGGGTATGAGAATATAATATACTTGCTATAGAAAAACAAAATGCCAGGAAGAAGGTGTTCTGGGTCAGTCTGCCATCTGCCTTCGAGGTTCCCCCCAGTGCCTGGCAGAGTTAAGTTAACGACCCAGGACAATATGTGGGATGCTGGGATGCCTGGGTGGCTCAGTGGGTTAAGCGTCTGCCTTCGGCTCAGGTCATGATCTCAGGGTCCTGGGATTGAGCCCCGCGTCGGGCTCTCTGCTCGGCAGGGAGCCTGCTTCTCCCTCTCCCTCTGCTGCTCCCCCTGCTTGTGTTCTCTCACTTTCTTTGTCAAATAAATAAATAAAATCTTTAAAAAAAAAAACAACAACCCAAAAAACAATATGCGGGACATCACAGCGCTCTAAGTGATTAATTGCCAACTAAGCACTACGAGTTTCCTAACCAGCCATGTTTGCTCTAAGGGACCAGCTGGGACATGGAAAGTCTTTAGGGTTTTTAAAGAACGCTTTGTTCTGCTGTGTGACAGGTTTTCCGGAGTCTTTACCAGCCAGGAAGCTTTCTTTCCTAAGGGCCTTTTGGATGAGGGGAGCTCTGAATATTCGCAGTCAGGAGGTCCTTCTCCCTCACCCCATTCTCTGGCCCTAGTCAATCTGGGGGCTGCCTTAGAGATTAGTGCCTGCCCGGGTCTCAGCGGGCTGAAGGGGTTGTATTTCAGCGCCTTCTGCTGTTTCTGGCAGCCTGTCTGCGAAACTGGCCATGCCTCCCATCTCCATGGGCGCAGGGCGCACCGCCCAGCAAAAAGAAGAAAGAGTGAGCCTATTTCCCCTGCCCTTGAACCTGGCCTCGTGACTTGCTTTGGCCAATCAGAACGCAGTAGAAGTGCTGCCACGTGAATTCTGAGCTGGGGCCTTAAGAGGTCTGGCAGCATCCGCTTTTGTTCCCCGGAGCGGAATGCCAGCTGAGTCCGAGCTGTCCCCAAGCGGAGAACAGAGGCACCTTAGCCACCGGCTAGCACCGACTGTCAAAGTTGCGACTGAGGCCATCTGGGGTGGTCCCCGACCCAGCCAGACCCCAAGCCAGGTGCGGGTGCCGGGTCTGCTCCAGTTGCTGCCCTGGGCACCATCCGTCGTGAGATAAAGTCAGTTGTTTTAAGCCATGAAGGTTGGGGGTGCTCCTTAGGCAGCGGTAGAAAACCCAGACAGTGCTGTTTCAAATATTTGAAAGGCTGTCTGCGGAAGAGGGCTGAGATCTGCCCTTTCAGGCCCCCGGGGAGAAGAGCAAGGGAGCCACATCTCTTGGCTCAGTCTAGGTGGGGGCTCAGAGACACTAGGAGCCATCTGATAAGGAGACCGTATGTGACCTTGGCACGCTCCCTGCAAGACACCAAGGAAATGCTGAGGCTGCTTGTCGCTGTCTGGAAGGGGGCCCCAGGGGACCAGATGGCTCGCACACTGTCCCGCCTCTGGAGCTTCTTTGATTCTTGGCTTCTCGCACATTCGTTCCTTCGCGTCGGCTCCTCCCAGAAGGCCCCTGCTGGGACGCAAAAGCAGCCCCCTTCCCGCTCCGTCTCCGTGGGCTGTTGTCGGCCTGGGCATTTTCCAAGTTCACATGCCACCTCTTTCAGAAAGCTCTTCGTGTGACCTTGCTTCTTTGGAACACGTGACCCTTACCATCTTCTGTAGTGCCTAGATTTCAAGCTCTCTAAAGAGAGCGACCGGGTTTTCTCTGTTTCTCTACCTGCCCAGAGGCGGGATCTTCCCTCCCTTTGCCATGTGCGTGGGTAGGATCTGCAGCTCCCGAGGGGACCAGCTTAGAGCGAGGGGGTGAGGACAGGGCAACCCCGGGGGGGGGGGGGAGGGATTCTCCTCAACGCCGCGGCCAGCAGTCTGTTTGTCCCATCTGTTGGCCAGGCCCGTGCATCCCACGAGTGTGCAGGAGGGCCTCTGTCAAGTTTGCATGCGGAGCTCCGAGAATCTTCCTCCGAGAAGCGGGATGTGTACACACACACATACACACACTCAGCACTCAAGCACGGAGACTGCCTCAGGGGAGACACTGTCTGCAGGAACCAGACTCCACAGCTTCCCCAGGGACTCGTCAACGCGTCTCTCGTCAAAGTGTCACTTGTCAGGCGCGGTTCTAGCTCAGCGGAACTCACCCCCTCGCTCACACAGAGGGAAGGGCCTCAGGGGGGAGTGGGCTCCTCGGAGTTTCCAGGTGGAGGCTGCCTGTCTCGTCCTTGGCAATTTCTTGGCCTGGCCCCAGGAACCCTAATGAGCCGCCAGCAGGAAGAAGAGCCACGACGGCGGTTATCAGAGGGACCATATGGGGCTTCGGGAACCTGCCCGTCCCCTGCCGCGCGCGCCGTGTCATCCAGTCTCCTTCTCCCCAATTCCTGGACAGTGGCGGGTTTGAGTGGGACTTGCCCTCTTCTTTCTGTACCAAGGAAGAAAAAATAAAAAGGGAATTCGGATCAGTGCGGGCAGAGGCGGGGAGGGCATGGGAGTGGGAGAACGTGGACGGAGGGTGACGCAGCCGGCTCCAAGGGATCAGGGGCGGGGAGGGCAGGGGAGCCCTCTAGCCACTTTCGGTTCAGGAGCCTCTCGTCTGATGCTCTGGGAGTCTTGTCTTCCGTGAGCAATTCTCCCAAGCCCGTGGCCAGCCTTCTAGAGCCGCTCTCCCTGGACGCCTGCGGGAGAAAGATCCAGATGGGCACTCGTACACGCTTCGCGGTTAGAAACGTAGCAAGTGTCCGCCCCGTGTAAGGCCTGGGTTCTAGAAAGTCACCCACAAGAGAGATCCAAGGCATGAACACGCGCTGGGCCAGACCGTCCAGCGACGCCCGGGGCTGGGATCTGGTGCCCAGCGACCTCAGCCCAGCGAAAGCACGCCCCTCCCCCACGCAGTGGAGGCTCCTACTCCGCCCCTTCCTGTTGATTCCTCTGTACTTAGGAGTCCCTGGCCATAAACTTGGAGCTGCTGCTCATTCAGTCACGCGGTTAGACCCACTGGTGTGTTGGAGCCGGCTCTGGCTCCTGGGAGCTCTGCGTGTATCTCTTCCCACCTCTGCGTTCGGTGACAAGTCGGGAATTTAGAATCGGCTTCGGGAGGAGCATCTACTCTATGGAAATCGGCAAATGCTAGAAACGAAGACTCCCGCAGCCCAGAGCTGGGGGTTAAACATTCGGCGGCACACCACTGGCTAGACCACCCCCCCCCCCCCCACGGGCGCGGGGGTGCAGCTGCGAGGGGCTCGACCCACGACCGCACGCTCTCCACAAGGAAGCCTTCATTGGGCAGGTCCGGGCGCAGGCTCAAGCAGGCCTGGGGTGGGCTCTTCTCCAGGCACGGCCTGCCCTGAATGTTTACTTAAGCTGCTCCCAGGTATTTTGACCCCCTGGCTACAAACGCCAGCTTTCGGGTTCTTGAGCCGAGGTCACGGATCACCCCGAGAGCCAGAGAAAAACTCCCCTTTTCGGTGTGCATCTTGGATCGGCAGTCCCGGGACAGGAAGGAAGGCTGTGGCAGAGAGGGGGATCAGACCAGAACCTCCCTTCTCTGACCCCTCGTGCCAACGCCCCCTTTCTTTCTGTTCCTTGCCATTTTCTGTCTGGCTTTTTGCTCATGACATTCCTCTCCCGGGAATAATTTCCTGCCCTACCCACTTGGTGAACGCTCTCTGTCCTTTCGATTCCGATGGAGGTGTCAGCGTCTTAGGAAACCTTTGCCAACCCCCAGCTCCGCCTCCCCCCTCTACTTCTCCAGGGCTCCTACCCAGCCACTGGGTCCCCCACTGAAGCAGTGGGTCACGTGCTTGTTGATCTAGAGTCTCCCCCCCACCCCAGGTTGTGATTTTTTGGTCCCCCTCTTCCCAAGGCGTTCGTTCAACAAATATTTCCTGAGCACCCATTCTGCGCCTGATACCGGCACAGGGGTGTTGATGGTGAGTGAGGGAGCCTGGCCTCTACCCTCATGGGGCAACCAGTCCGCAGGGAAGCCTGACAATTACACGGACAATTGTGTAAACCAGTGATGGGTGCGGTCCCGGGGAGCTGGATACACCCACTCTATTTGGGGATGGGAGTATCAGGTAAGGCTTCCTGGAAGAAGTGACTTTTCACTTGAGGCTTCCAAGGGGAGCGGAGCTCACTAGAGAGGGAGGAGTTGAGAGGGAGGGAGTCGGGGGCATGTGCAGATCTCGGGGCACGGGGAGGGGCCGGAGGTGGGGGGCTGGCTGGTGGTGGGCTGCAGTGCTTGTAGGAGAAGTAGCCGTGGAGACAAATCCATCAAGAAGTTTGGCGGCAAAGGACGGGAGAAAAGGAGAGGGGGCGTAGCTGGAAGGGGGTAAGAGAGAGAAGGACCTGGTAATTGCTGATGGGCAGGGCGAGGCTGGGGCCGCGGGGGAGGGAGGGACTCATCTCCAGAACTTCACTGCAAAACACAGGAGCCGCCAGTCAAGTTCAAGTTTTTCAGTTAATTAAAATAAAATAAAATAAGATAAAATAAGATAAAATCCTAAAATAAGATAACTCATTTCTTTGGCCATCTTAGCCACACTTTAAGTGCTCGGGAGTCACACGCGGCTAGCGGCAAGGACAAGCACATGGAATAGCTCCATCGTCCCATAGAGATCTATTGCCCGGCGTGCCCTAGAGTTTGAGCAGCTGCGACCCGGAGTCCAAGGGTGGGACTGGCTGTGAGATGGGCAAAGAGATGCTCTCCCATCAGAACCGGAGGGCAGGCGGACGGGGTGGTGTGGACACACGTGCGGGGGCGGGATGCTGGGGTGGGGGCTCTGGTCTGTGACTCTCGTGGTCTCTGTGAAGCAGGAGCGGAGGGGAGGGTGTGGGGCCGAAGCCCACGTTGAGTGGGGAACACGGGGCGTTGCTGTAGGGGGTAGTGTAGACTGGGAGGCAGCTGGCGGGGAAGAGGTGACACGATTGACAGGTATGGTGGAGGGCGTCCCGATGAGCAAGGCAGAGGGATTTCCTTCCGCGGAGCTGGGCCTCTCGGCTTAGATCGGGGGGACTGAGGACTGAGGACCCTCCAAAGGGACGGCTCAAAGGCGGGGGGTTGGAATCCTTTGAAGGTTTATTCGTTGGCCTGTCTAGTGGCTGGTGCTGGCTGTTTGCCAGGATGTCAACCCGGGCTGTTGGCCGGAATGCCTGCCTTGGCGTCTTCATGTGGCCTGGGCTTCCTTATGACATGGTGGCTCAGGGTGACTGGGAGAAAGAGAGTCAGATGGAGGCCGTATCACCTTTTATGGTCTAGACCAGGAAGTCAGCCCTTGGGCCCCCTTCTGTTCATGGAGGCAGTCGCCAAGTCTGGGCCAGGTTCAAGTGAAGGAGGAACAGACCCCTCCCATCGGAGGGGGCCAGTGGCAAGGTTCTGGAAGACCAGAGCCCCGTGGGACCAGAAATATGGCTGTGGTCCTTTCTGGAAAATGCAATGTGCCACGGAGCCCGGGGAGTGAGAAGCCAAGGTCTCGTCTGTTCCCAGGAGAGGAGATGAAGGAGCTGGGCCAAGTTCACATTCCTTCTGTTCATTCATACAACGAATATTTATCGAGCACCTACTATGTTCCAAGCTCTGTTTTAAGTGCTGGGGATACACAGCGACAAAAATCCCAGATCTTATGGAGAGCACATGGTAGTGAGGAAGACGGGCAGTAAACAAATAAACAAGTATTTATTTCCTCAGGTGGTGTTAAATGCTATACATGAATGACCATCAGCAATAGAAAGCACTCAGAATGGTGGGAGCGTAGAAGGTGGAGCAGCTTGGACCTTCCAGGAGCCCAGCTTTTCCAATTTCCTTTTTTTTTTTTTTTTTAAAGAATTTATTTATTTATTTGTCAGAGAGAGAGTGAGATCACAAGTAGGCAGAGAGGCAGGCAGAGGGAGAGGGAGAAGCAGGCTCCCTGCCGAGCAAGGAGCCCGATGTGGGACTCGATCCCAGGATCCTGGGATCATGACCTGAGCCGAAAGCAGCCGCTTAACCAACTGAGCCACCCAGGCGTTCCAGCTTTTCCGATTTTCTTACGGGGGGGGGGGGGAGGAGGGGGGATCCGCAAACTGCGGAGAGGAGTGGGAAGGTTTGGCCATTCCTTCGAGTGCTGTACCCCCCTCCCCCGGCGCCCAACTTATAGGGCTAGATAAACTTCTGCGGGGTGTAAGAAAAACGGCCCCCAGGTGCGAGTCTTTGCCCAAGGGGACCAGCTAGTTAGTAGCCGTGCAGGAACAGGCCCAGCAAAATAGGGGGCACGTTTGACCCCTTATCCCCAAGGACTCTTCTCTCTGTCCAGTTTCCAAGCTCAACAAACTGGGGGGTGGGTGGGGCGGGGCCGCTTCTGGGAGAACAGTACCCCTGGGTGTGTGTCTATGCACCATAGACCATGGTTCTATTCCAACAGAAAGCCGAAGGGGCAGAGGAGGAGCGGGTTGGGGTTGGAAAGGGCCCAGGGAGGAAAGAACGTGGGGGATTTAATTGGACTCAGCGAGCCCTTCCCGGACCAGCCGGCGCAAACCCTCGGAGGCGGCCGCCCGCGCCGGGTTCTGCTCCGGGCCTGGGGCGCTCGGCTGAAGCGTGGTCGCGGCGGGAGGGTGAGGAGGCAGTCCCGGGGCCGAGCTCCCCCTGCGCCCCCGCGCCTCCCTCACAACCCGCCGGGGCTGCAAAGCCACCCGGCCGGGGCGGCTGGGCGCGGTGTGAGGACAGAAGGGGCGGGGCCGAGGCGGCGTTGGGGGCGCGGTGGCGGGGGGTGGGGTGGAGATCCGGAGCCCCCGCTGCGTCTCCGACCAGAAAGGGCGGGGGAGCTCGCCCGGCGGTCGTTGCGAGCGGTATTGATTGAGGGGCGGGCGCAGCGAGCGCGCCGAGAGCGGCTCCATCCATTAGGGCCGCTGTTCGCCTCCAATTAGAAAAAAAATCATTACTCAGCAGCCGGCAGCGGCCTGAGCGCCGCCCGGGACCGCCTGCGAGCGAGCGAGCGAGGGAACGGCGGGCCTCCCCCCACCCCCGCGCTCCCCACCCCCAGCCCCCGGCGCCCCTCCTCCCCCGGCCCTAATGACAACTATTAGAACTGCCTCCCCGCACCCACCGCCCGGCGAGCACAAAAGCGCGAGATTCATTTGGTAATCGGGGTAATTACAGCGGGGCGCGGGGGCGCACGCGGCGATGGCGGGCGCGCCGGCGGAATGCTAAGGGGCCGGGCGCGCCGCCCGTTCCCGCCCCGCCGCCCTCCCCGCCCGGCCCCTAGCCCGCGCGGCGCCCGGGGCCACGTCTCCCGGCCGCCCGCCCGCGCCCCCACCGCCGGCCACGGGGAGGGGCCGCCCGGGGGGCTCCAAGGCGCGGGGCGGAGAGCCACCCCCCGCCGCCCCCGGCCGCCCCCGGCCCGCTCCGCGGCGCGGCCCGCGGCGCTCCGGATGAGATCGGCCACGTCCGGGAGCCGGAGGGCCCCTCCGAGGTCCGCGTGCATAATAAATACCGTGTGTAATGTATTTACTCTGCTGCCCCCAGTTAATTTACACACCCGCGCCGCGCCGTGCGCCCTCCCCCGCGCGCGCCCCGGCCTGTCGTTCCTATTTACAGGCGCGAGGCGCCGTCCCTCGAGAGGGCTTTTTTCCTTTCTTTCCTTTTTTTTTTTTAGAGCTTTAGGATGGATGCAACGTGTCATTAAACCTGAAAGGGGCTGTTACTTATCAGTAATGGTGTTTTCCACGGGCCTTTCTCCTCACCTGCACGGCCACAGGTTCCACCTGGGTAGGGGGTGGGGGACGGGGATGCGGAAGGCCCGGGTGTGAGGTGTGTGCCGGGTGGTAAGCTGTACCTGGGGCTGGCAAGGGCTGGCGGGGGTGGGGGCAGGGAGTGGCCGTGGCCTCGCTGGAGCCCAGCCCCCACTCATCCCCAAACCGCTCTCCACCGCGGGGACCCAGCCCCGCTTTCGCCCAGCTCCCTGCCGCACCCCGGGGAGGATCCCTCCGGTTCCGCCTGGAACAGCGGCGTGCAGGGGATTCCTCGGAAAGCCTTCCCCTTCCTTAGCCCACAAGAAATGCAGCCTCTGGGTTGTGCCATTCCTGCGGCAGAAAGGCCTCGTGTGGCTCGCGCACTGCGAGCAACAGCCTTTATCTGGGGGCGATTTCCCATCTGCCTCTCTGGGAAGCTGGATTGTCCTCTAGCCCAGGACTTATCTGGCCGGGAAGCAGCGGCGAGGGAGGCCGGCCCAGCGAATGGAATGCTCCCTCGGCCTTGTGTGTTCTTAATGACCCATGGCAGAGTCGTCAGAGGTGAAAAACAACCCCCTTAACCCTTCCGTGGCCGTCCTGGCCAGGGACATTTCTTAATCCTGCCGCCCTGTCACAAATGCCCTTCTTGATTTCAGCCCGGGACTGCCTGGTCTGGCTGCCTCGGTCCCCACCAGGCCAAAGCTTGAGACTGGGAGGAGGACGGTAAACCCCAACGTGGCCTTGCAGGGACTTGGAGCAGGGAACTGCAAAGCTCAGAAAGTGTGGGCAAAATTTTGAGAAGGTATGCATTATTCCGAGGGGAGGTCTCTTCAGGGGGGTCTGAGCTGGCTACAAAGGTCAGGAACCCCCTGCCGGCCATTTGACCTTCCGTGAGCCTAACTTCATTATCAGGAAGAATGAGGCTACTCCAAACGGTTGTTGTGATTAAGGCCATGAGATAATGCTTTAATATTTGTAAACCGTACAGGGCTCTACGAAGGTAAATTATTAATGATGCCAGAGATGGCTGCGTGTATGTGTGTGTGTGTGTGTGCGTGTGCGCACGCGCACGTTTTCGTGAATTGGTGGTGTGGGGGAAGTGGGAGGGGAGACCATTGGGATTATACTCTCCATTTTTAGGGAGCTTCTGAACCCCCTCATCTCTCTCCCTTAGAACCAAGTGGGATTGACCGGGAATGTTGCCCCTTTCCTTTGAAAACTGGAAGCGTGGGGAAGGGGGAGGAGGCTCGATGGGGGGAGAGGGAAACAGGGTCTTTCTACTCAAGCCCCTCCTGTCCTCGGGAGACTCATGGCCTTCCGTGGGCACGTAGTAGTCGTCTGCCCAGAGCAAGTGCTCGGTTCGCTTTTGTGGAATAATCAAATCAGGATCTGAGTGGTCTTGCGCCAGCCCCACTTCCCCTCTGGACTTTCAAATACAGGACCCTTTCCTCCCCTACTCGAATGTATTCATCTCGGTCCCCTGTATCCTTCCCTCGGTCCCCAGATCCTTCGGCTCCTTTCTGATCCTGTATCTACCTTCAAGGAGCTCAAAGATTAAGATAACGAGAAACCGAGGTGTTTAACTTCCTCATAGAGATTGGGACGTGCCAGGTGATGGGTAATTCTCTTCATCCACGTACTAAGAAAGTAGAAGGGGAAAGAATTGCATCTGAGGTCATGAGACCAGGACTAGAGCCAGCGCCCCTCCCTGATACATTCTCTCGCCTTGGCACAAAAGGGTGGTGGCAGCCACGGGAGGGCACCGCCCAGGCTTCCCTTCAGTGAGGAATGTTCTGGAAGGAGTGCCTGTTAGCTGACAGCCCCCAGCTGTTGCATCTTCCCTGTGGGATCTGCTGCAGCATTCCTGCTGAGGCCCCATTTTGCCCAGGCCGTTCCCACCCAATGACCGAGCACGACGGCGGGCGGGGAAGGGGGGTGAGTAGGGGGAGCCCAAATCTGGGCCACTCTGCCTGGCACAGGACTTCTCCGATGGACAGTCTTTGCTCTGGGGCTCCCCATCGGCCTGGCAGAGACTTTCTCAAAGCTGCACTGTGTCTGAGGCCCTTCCCGCCCCAGCCTCCTTCCTTCCCTCTCTTTTCTCAGGGGTCAGGCTTGCAAGGCTCACCTTCCTACTCCTGCCCCCCCCCCCCTTATCCTTCACAGGCATTTCCCCCGGTAAATCTCTTGAACGCCTGATTCCATGTTGGTGTCTGCTACCCAGAGGACCCGAGCTGCCACAGCGACCAACACTCAGATTCCCGGGCTCCCCAGCATTTTAGGTAGGACCTTCGCGCACGCATGTAGGGCCATATCCGGTCAAGGGGGAAGCCGGAGCTCTCGGCTCCATTCTAGACGGTGGTAGGTGCCCGACGCTCGCTCTCCAGGGCTGGGTGGCCTGCTGCCGCGCTCTGGCCGGGTTGCTCCTTGTGACTTGTATTTATTGTTCCCATTGCTCCTGGGTATAGTCGGGCCCATCTCTGGCCAGGGTCCCTGCTGCCGAAAAGGCTGGGCTCTACCCACCAGCTTGCCCAGCTGCTCTTGGAAAGTCAGTCCCAAGGCCAGACCGTGCTCTGACCCAGAGCTCTTTCCGAAGGGCCACTCTGAGCGTGCCAACCCCGCCAATCTGTACGTTGGATCAGAGACTCCTCCCCCCCAGACGGGCTTCCACCCGGGGGGCCAAGGTGAGCGGGGAGGCTGGGGCAGCCCTGCTCTGGGAGAGGAGACACAGACAGAAATCGGCCTGAAAGGAGGGGAATCAGGGAGAAAAAGCATCTCATTGGAAAACAAAGGAACTGCTGGAGTCTCTGCCCGCTCCAGGAAGGTGGAGGGCTGTTTTATTAAGGAGGGGGCAGAGGTCATTGGTTGGAGAATGTGTCATATCTGACAGAAGGAGGGTGGTGATTTGAGGGAGCTCAGCAAAGCCTCACCCGCACTCTGGCCTGGGAGATGCAATCCACAGATACTTTTCCGCTGGGGAGAAAGGACGGGCCATCAACAGGAAGGGGAGTGGCAGGGAGGGATGCTTCGAGAAGGTCTGATGTCCCGCCAGCTGTTCCAACAGCACCTCTGTTCACCCCCCCCCCCCGACCTTTGCAAAGAGGCTAAGTCTGTGAGCTGTCCCTTCTGCCGTCCCTGGCAGCTCTGAGGGCTCACGGGACCGCGGCTGACCCCCAGCGGGCCTGGGGTTCTAGACCTTCAGAGACGGCCAGTGCCTCCTCTATAGGCCCCCCCTTTTTTTTTCTGGAGCCAAATTTCACTTGATGGCACCAGGCTGCTGCCCCACAGGGACAGTGCCTTTGGTCTTAGGGGGTCAGGGGTATCTCCAGACCCTCCTCGGTTCCCGGGAAACCCGTCGGAAGCGTACACCCCGTCGGAGCGGCCTGCAGGGCCGTCTGCTGCCAGAGGCCTCTGGCACTGGGGTTCTCCCGGGTTCTATGGGGAGCAGAGACTCCATGAGAATGTGCTCATCCCGAGGTCTGCCTCCACGCCTGACCGCCCCCCAGACATCACTTACAGACGGAAGATTGCAAGAGGACAGTGAGCCAAGCCTGTGGGGGACCGGGAGAGCTGCCTTGGTTTGGGGGTGCTGGCTCCAAGTGCATCGTTGGGGGATGCCCTGAGCATCAGGGGCCTGCTTGAGCGGTCTCCGCCAGCCCACCCCTCCCTACTCTGCCGCCGCCCTCTTCCCTGCAGCTCTCCAGGCTAGCCTGGGCCTCGACTTGGGCCACGCCCTCGCCATCGCCCGGGGGCTCTTATCTCCCTTCCAGCCATCCTTTGGCTTTCAGCCTGAGCTCCAGGAAGTTCGGGCAACCCCCACAGTCAACAGAGCCAAACGTTGTCTTTCTTCCAAAGCCTTCACTGTGCTGATGTACTTTGTGTGTGTGTGGGGGGGTGCCAATCTTTTCCAGAGTGTTCGGCCACACAAGGCCTCTGCCTACCCCCATATCTGTTAACCCTCTTCCAGAACTGGGCGAAGGGGATTTTGGGGAATGTTTCTCTGAGAGATGAGGAGGGGGCAGGGGCGGGGACTCCTAGGTCCTGCTTTCTAGGTAGCGCCCCAGAAACCCCTCTTTCTCCACAGGGTGGGGAGGGAATAGAGTCCTCATCCTGCGGCCTGACTTCGGCCCGCCCCGACCCCACGAGCAGGCTTGCCCCTCATGGGAGAAACCAGCGTAAGCAGCCCAATCCCTCTCTTGTCACACTGGCAGGGTCAGATCCCAGTTTGGGGGCCTAAAAGGTATATAGGAGTTCTGGGGCCTTCTTTAAGAAAAACGGTGCAGAGGTCCAAATTAAAACCGCCAGGGCCCTACTGGGGCCTTGGACAAGGTCTGGGGTCCTGAACAATAAGTTTATTAGCATGAAGGTAAAATCCACACCTGTGCAGAGGCTTAATTAGGGACGTGGGTCAAAGGGATGATTTCGGACCACGGGTCTTCTCGGGCTGCGGTCCGTTGCGCTGGGCCAGGTCTCACGCAGGTGAGTGGGCCTTGGCATGTGTTTTTGGGACCTGCGGACTGGGGAGGCCAGTGCCATCTTTGGTGGGCAGATCTGTTTGCCCCCCCTCCCCCCCCCGCCGCGATCTCCTTCCTGTGGATCCCAGGAGGCTGGCCCTCGGGGACCGGATCACTTGGGCAGCCTTGGCCGTGGGCTTCTGGTTGGGTCTGGGCAATGAGACAGAGCCGACAGGCAGTGTGGCTGGCAGGAGGTGTGGCTGGCAGGAGGTGTCGAGCGGCAGGGGAAATCAGTTTCCCCGGCTGGGCTGCAGTTTGGTGGTGGTTGCGCCGCGGGGGCGGGGGGGGGGGGCTCCGTGGTCTCCTGTTCTGCCAACAGCCCCCACTCTTGCCCCTTCAGCCTGGGGCCTGGGAGCAGCTTGCCCCTGTCGCTCGTCCTAGGGCACTTCCCTGTCCCTTGTGGTTTCTGCCGTCTGCCCGCACCTCTGTAAATAGTCCCCTTGCTAAACTCTTTCCAATTAACCCTCTTGTTGAGCGCGGCTCTGACTCACTCAGCAGGAGCGGCGGTGCCCTGGGCAGTCCCGAAGTCATCTCGCCAATCACGGGCAAGACATCTTGAGTTCCCCGCTACCGCCTGCCGCCAGGTCAACTTGAACATGCAAATGTTAGGTGTTGATTACGCGTGCGGGCGCCCGCGTGGGATGGCGGGGTGGTGGTGGTGGTGGCACGCTTTCCACAGCAGCCTAGAGCCTGGCTGTGGACCCCTCCCGACTCACCACCGTCCTGGCGTTTAGCACCGAACTGGCTGATCCCTACGGGCTTCCCCTTCCTGAGTGTCCAGATGAGGTGATGGGAGGAACAGGAGCCCCCGTCCTTCCCCAACTTTGTTTTTTTTTGAGGCGGGAGGACATTATAATTTGGGGGGATGTGATAGAACTGCTCAAAGTACATGAAAATGGGCCACATAAATGATAAAGCTTAAGGGTGGGTTTCAGCAGTGTGCTGGTAAGTGCTTAGCAACTGCCTGCCCCCCCTTTCCCAAAGCCCTGATTTGTAGCATCTGTTGATTTCCATGATAAATAGTCACCAAGGCCAGTCTCATGCAATGGCTCCGACCGTGGAGCTGGGAAGAGGTGTGCAGTAGCACACGATTAAATAGCATTTCTCCCACCCCGATACGACAGCGTAACCTCAGAAACGGAGGCAATTGTGAACTATAGAGAAGTCATTAGCAAAGTGTGAGTTTTGAGTATTTATTACCTTTGTTTTTAATGTGCTTTATTCAATTTTATGTTTTTAATTATTTAAATTTAAATGAAGTTGACATTATTTTAATTTGATTTGTACTAATGGGTGTCTCTAACAGTTGGCTCGCTACACTCGCGCACACTTAGGGATGGGCTGTCACGTAACCAGCACTCTCTGGCTCCAGTGCCTGATGGAAGGGTTCTACTTGCTCTGTGGTAACAGAGAGAAAGATTAGTTTTCATCAAGATAGAAAACAAAAACAAGGAAAGGTTACGAGTATTTCAATTGCGCCACCTTGTGGCGTGACCTAACACTACCACGCCCCCACGATCTGAAGTCCCCCGTTTGGGTCAGGTTGTGTCTCTATCTGGGATGACCAGGTGTCCCCGTTGGCCTGCGACAAGTCCTGGTTCATGCCCAATGCCCTGGCTTAACTATCAATCGCACCGCTTTATGTTGTCCAAAGCGTCTTGAGCTCGAACCAGCAGTGACGCAGTGACCCTACCCAGACCCCGCTAGACTGTAACTTCCTTGAGGGTAGGGACAGTCTTGTCTGCCACTGCATCCCTCTGGCCAAGCAGGCGTTCGGCTGATGTCCGTTGAATGAGCGGTGAAAGTCAAGGCTACAGAAAAAGCGTCCCTGCCTCGTTGATAACGACTGGGATTTGGAAATCTTTCCGTTGCGCCCGAGATTTTTTATGGTAATGGGGTTGGCCCTGTGATCTCTGACCCCGCCGTCCTCCGCGCATGAAAAGCCAGGCGGATAGACGTCAGAGCCTAGTCTCCCCGGGGGCGTGCGGCAGCCAGAGGGTGTTGGTCTGGCCATCTGGTGCAGGAACAGTCGAGCCGTGTGGGAACCCAGCTGGCACGGGAATCCTTGGCTGTCCCCGGCAAACAGCATGGGGAGGAGAGCTGTGGGATCAATAGTAATTTCCTTCAGAAGAACGGCGACAGAGCGCCGTTGGCAGTGGCATTGGACTTTCCCTGGCACGGAGGTCTCTAAATGCACTTGGCCCTCGGAGCCAGGAGCTGGCCTTGCAGTAGAACGCTGGACAGGGAAGGGAGCAAGGACGGGACTTTCTTGGCCCGAGGCCAAGAGAGGTTGCCAGGTTGGCTGCAGAAGCAAGCTTCCTCTGTGCCTGCCTGTCATCGGCATAAGCCACGTAGACACTTTGAGGCACTGACAGAGTGGAAACCGGGGAAGCTGGAACATTCCCACGGGCCTGCCGGCGCCCCTCATGCGACATCCATCTAACTCAGTGCTTAGGGAGGGACCTCCGAGTGCCAGGAGCAGTGTTCCGGACTCAGGCGGTAGAGGTGATCCCTATTTCTCACCGTCTGGAGGCAGAGGGTTGGATGTTCTCTGACATTTTCCAAGCACAGCCATCAACACCGAAATGGTGGGGAGCCCCAGGCGCTCCGGCAGTGGTCAGGAAGTCTGGCAACGATGGATCAGGCTGGGGCTGCCAGTCCAAGGGTGAGCGGGAGTTTTGCCGGAGGGGGTGGTGGGCGCTCTGGTGCAGAGGGCATGGCTGGCTGCCCATTCAGAGTTGCCCTTAGCTCATGGGGGCCCAGCTGCCTTACCCAACGAAACACCCCCCTCCCTGGGGGCCAGCTTGTATCCAGTGGCTGGTCTACTTTGACTACTTCATTGTATTCAGTGACTGGAGGGGGGATACGAGGGTTCACCCTCTTGCCTCTATCTGGGCCCTCTCTGAGAGGCCAGCCTAGCTCCAGAACTTTCCATGGGGTTGGTTGCGGCTTCTCTTGCCCCTACACGGTAGTCCGACTTCTGTGCTCCATCCTGTCGCCCTCACCCCCTCCCGGGAGCTGTTCCCTCAGGTCAACCTGCTGTACGCCAGTCTCTATCTCGGGGGCCCATCTCCCAGGCAACCTGACAGAAGCCTGCGTGGCAGGGCCTGGCGGTCCTTCTGGGGAGAGAAACCCTGTGCAGCTCCTGCGGATTGCATGGGGGATGGGCAGGCAGGTGTTGCCTGCGGGGGGTGGGGGGTGGGTGAGGAATGCTGAAGAGTCTGCATTTCCTCCGGTGCCTGGGAACCAGGTCTGAGATACGGACCCAGGGATGGGCTGGGAGCCAAGAGGCGCCCCCCCCTCCCCCTGCTTCGTACCAGGAAGTTCAGAGGAGGGAGAGGGTGGTTATATATGGTCTCAGGAAAATGGAGAAGAGGCCCTGTGGGCGCCAAAAGTATCGGGAGAGTCTGCCGTCCAGTTAGGCCAAAGCCAAAGACGAATCTTGGAAAGCAGATTCTTGGTACATCATTTGTGATGATCGGCGAGGAATCGGGGCGTCCCCCCAGCCTCTTAACTTCTTTACGTTGCTGCTGTGCCCAGTTTGAACTAGACGGGTGAGCGAGAGCAGCGCTGTCCCCCCAGGGAGGCGTGGGTTCAGACCCCTCACACTGGTAGCGGAGTCCATTCCCTCGTCTGTAAGATGGGGAGCATGAGGCCATGCACATGAACTTAGCTCAGCACGGGGCCTGGCACCTAGGAAGCACTCAGTAAATAGACACCTTCATTTTCAAGCCCTTTCTGCTTCATGGGCTCTAATTTGCGCTTCTCTGAACGGCTTGACAAGTATCCATCTGGTGCATGGGGAGGGGGAGGCAGGGGGCGGCCAGTGCTGGTGGTAGTGCTGGGCGCAGAACACACAGACCAAGGGACCCTGCACTCGAGTCCTTTAGAGCTTTGGCCCGGAGCCCTGGCTTTCCGGGTCTCACGCCGTGACATGCAGGTTTCCGTAATTTCTGAAAGCTCACCCTTCGCTGCTCCTGCAGCTGGTTCTCCTGGTCTCCCCAGAAGCTGTGGAAGGCGGCTGCGGCTTTGGGCTGTGGGCCGGGCTGCCTCCTGGAGCCCCGAGCGCCCGGGGACCGCTCCTGTTTGTTCCGAAGCTCGCCAGAAGGGCCCCTCCCTCCTCCGCGCTGATGTCAGCCGATGACGTCTGGGCCGCATTCAGGCCATGCTGTCATTTGTCCCATGCTCATTCAGCTGATTAAAAGTCATCAATTGTTTTTTAAGCCACCAGCAGGCGAGCCACCAGGCGCCATTTGTTATCGTTCGGCCATGCTGTGAGATGCTGTTTAAACTCACTGAGCAAAGCTTTCGGAAAGCAGAGGCCAAAAGTGGTTTTTTGGAAGAAAGAAAATAGAGAAACGAGAGCGGGCCTACCTCTCTGCCGGAAGGAACGATGGGGTGGGGGGCGGGGCGAGGGGCTGGTCCCCCTTGGAGCAGCTCCCACTCGGTTCTGAAATAGGTGCCTTGCGCTTGGGGCCCGAGCCACAAGGGAGCCCCTTTCATCTCTGTCCCTGGTCACATGATGGGCGCCGTGGCCAGTGCGTGGTTCGTGTGGGGACTTGTCACCCAGCCGCCCCACCTCTGAGTGCTGCCCTTGCTTGTCGGCCAGGTTAATGTTCCCCAAACACGACTCCACGCCACCCCTGCTCAGGTGCCTTCCGTGGTTGCCCATGGCTCGGGAAACAAGGGGCCCTCTCTGATCTTCTCGGCCAAGCTCCACCTCTCGGTCCCCCTCAGACCGGACCCTTGTTTGGTTGCCTTTGTTCACGCCACTTCTATGGGAGATAAGCCACTCCCCCCCACCCCCCCTCGCTTGGCACATTGAACACCGAGGATCTTCTGAGTCTTGTTTTGCAAAACCGTCTTAGTTCTAGTGTCTTTACTGAGGCCACAAGTCCATGTCCTCTC
>CM052901.1:72865231-72968373 GCA_028534135.1 Potos flavus
TGGTGGGTGAACACCCCAGCTCTGGCGCCCTATGGCAGAACATTCTGGACTGATCGTTCTGTGCGGCGGCTCTCAGACGTCCCCAGGTGGACTGAGTCTCGGGAGCCCACAGTGGTCACCAGCTTATTGGCTGCCTTCCCTTCCCCTGTGTGCTCCCAGATAAACCACCCGCACTCAGATCCTTGTCTCGGTGTGGGCTCCTGGGGGACCCAACCTGACACAGCACATTACTTTGTCTGTTCTGGTCCTTTGTCCTGGTTTGCTTATCCGGGTGCTGCTGAACCAGCCTCAGATCCCCTGCGGATCCCAGCGTGGTGCCTGACCCCAGAGCGAGTGCCCTATATAGTACGTGACTGGTCAATGTCAAGTGGCTGGATCTGCATTAGAAAGTCCTCTAAATGAAGTAAGCAGACCTTGTTTTTCTGTGGATGGTCCCCTCTGCTTGCGCAGACCAGGGGCCTTCCCACCTCCAAGCTTTGGCTCTGCTGCCCCGCCCCCCTGCCTGGCCGTCCCCTTCTATGGAAATCTTCTCCTTTAGCCAAGATCCCCACAACCGTCCCCCCGCCTTCGAGTTGGCCTACCCTGAAAGCTTCCTTCTGTGAATTGCTATGGAATTTTTTAAAAAAGATTTTATTTATTTATTTGAGGGGGTGGGAAACGGAGGGAGAGGGAGAAGCAGACTCACCGCTGAGCAGGGAGCCGGAATCGGGACCGATCCCAGGACCCTGAGATCACCACCTAAGCCGAAGGTAGACGCTTAACCGACCGAGCCACCCAGGCGTCCGCTATGGAATTTTAATAGTGCCATTCAGCTTTGCCCTTGCCCCTTACTCTGTCTCGTGTGTGAATTTTCTCCCTGAGCACTCTCATTCTCAAGGGAACGGCCCACAATCCCAAGGGCTCCCTGTTCTTCGCCCCTTCTACACCCGGGAGGTATCAGAAGGTCTGCCACCATGTGAATCAGGGGAAGTTCAGTGTCATTGGCAGAAACATCTGTTTTTTCCAGCGTTAGCTCAGAATTTTCCGAAGAAACTTGTAAGTAAACTCAAGGCCAAGGCCAAGTTTGTTGTTGATGGGGGCAGCGGGGGTGGGGCGCACAGAGACCAGCCTTGGCCCTGTGAGCGCCACAGCCCAATTCTTGGGCGTCAGCGCGATGTCATGAGTCCCGTGGCGGAGGTGGGGGGGCATTGGGGTGTCTCTTAGGGGGCTGAACGTGGTTCCCCTTGAGCAGTCGTGCCAGAGCTGGGCTGGATCAGGCAAGGTAGAAAGCCAACAAACAGGGGAGAGAGAAAGCCTTACATGGACGGCGATTCCAGAATGTTCCCCTGAGGGCCACCTTCCTCATTTCCAAACTTCCTTATCAGATGAAGGCCGTGTGTCTTGTTCAGGTGAGAAGGACACTGGTGTTTTATCTTCAGGCCAAGGTCAAAGGGGCACAGTCAAGCTCTCCGGGCCTGGAGTCGCCTGATAACCTGGAAAGAGCATTCTTTCCCCGCAGAGACGAGGTTTTCATTTCCACCTTGTTCCAAACAGAGGCCAGGCTGGCCTCCGGCTACACCGCCGCAAAGGCAACTCTGAGCGGGAGTGTCTCTCCCGTCCACGCCCACTTTTCTAGACCGCAGACTGGGACGTGGGGACTGACGCGGACGGGTATGGGTGGATTTAAGACAAGACCACGGGATGGGCTGCCTGGGGCAGGAGGTGTGGCCCTCCAGCGCCCAGGGCCTGGAGGTGTGTCCTGGTGTGGGTCCTAGGCCCCCTGGGGGACGGGCCCCTGGAAGAGTCCCTCCGGCTCCAGGCCTGTGTTTCTCTGCTGCGGCCTGAACTCCAAGAGGCCTGCAGGGCAGGAAAGGCCTTGCTTCCTTAGTGTGTGGCTACCGTTACCCAGGAAACGGCCGCTCTGGCCTACAGGGCCTCCTAACATTCCTCAAAGTTTTCAGGGGCTGTGAGTTCTGGAATGATTACATAAATTGTAGCTTTGTGGGGGCCGAGCTCAGCAGGGGTAATACCCTGCCTCGGGAGTTGGGCCCGTGAAGAAAAAAAACCGCAGCCAAACAAAGGAGAAAATGTGAGAGCCTGGGGTTTAGAAAGACGTTGAGGTTGTAGAAGGGAGCTGTGGGAGGGGGAAGGTTCTACGCATTTTTGGCGTCTTAGATGATGGTGTCCCTCGCGGGGTGACAGCGGGAGTAGGGATTCAGGGGCTCCTCATTCTCCAGACATTGGCTCTCTGGGTGGCCGCGGCTCTGTGGTTCTCTAGGTAAGGAGACGTTGTCACGTCGGAGAAATATTCAGTAAGGAGCTGACCACGTGAAATTTGTCCCTACCCAGACATCCCTCCTGCCTCGCCAGCTGCGTCCGTCTTGCCCTGGAGCCTCAGGCTGGGACAGGGCAGTGCAACTGGGGACTATGTCCCCGGGAGCCACTGATCAGGGCCTGACCGAGTGAGCCGCGCTGTCTCCACCAGAGAGGCGGCCCCCAAGCGGGAGGCATGATGGCAGTTTCTCGAAGAGGGCCCTTCGAAGAAAAACGTGTCAAGAGAGACCCTTGGGATAACTGATGACGGCCTTGCATCTTTTTGCTGAAATGCTCCTCTTTAAGATGGTGCGTGAAAGCCAGGGGCGAATTGGAGGCCTTGGGCCTCTAGATGTTTTGGCGGCGGAGGGGCGGCGAGGGGAGGGGAAGGGAAGCTTCGAACTTCCAACCAAACATGTTAGCACTTTGTTACTGCTAAGAATCGGTGCCCGGTTGCATTTAGAAGCTACATTTTATTACAGTTGAAACAACTTATTTTTAGGATTCAAGTGTCATTTTCGAGATCCAGTCCCGTTAAACAATTTTTTTCTCGCTATTTACTCCGGAACGTTGGTCTCTATTTAAGTGGACCTTCCTTGGGGTTGCCTGGCCTGAGGGGAGAGAGTCTCTGGCATTTCCAGGAGCTGAGGGGCCTCAGGGGCTTTGTTTTTCCTTGGCAGAGGGAGAAAAGACTCCGGAGGGGTGATGGAGTGCCTCCTCTTCCCCCACCTGCCGTCTCAGTAAACAGCTACCCCTTCCTCTCAAATCCCGGGAACCCCCTGTCTCTCATTCTTTCCTGCTCCACATCTGCTTGGTTCGTAAACCTCGTTGGCCTCCCCGTAAAACACCCCCCGGCCTGTTTTCCCCGGGTGTGGCTGCCAGCAGGCTGGGCCCCGCCCTGACCCTGCTGTGACTCCTTGCTGCGTCACCCCTGCCCCCTGCAGTCAAGTTTCAGTGACAAAGCCCGCGTGCCTCTATCAGATCATATCAGTCGGCTGCTCAAAGCTGTCCGAAGTTTCCCAGCTCACTCAGAGTGAAAGCAACACTAATGGCAACTCTATTGTCCCTTAGCGGTGTCAACCCAGTGGTCACCTGCTTGACCTCAGCTTCTCTTCGTTCTTTGATTCCTCCACTGGCTCCCGTGCCGGCAGCACAGCCCAGAGCACCGCCCCGGCCTCAGGGCCCTTGCACTTCCTCTTTCCTCTGCCCGGAATACTCCCCACCCCAGTGAATGCAGGCCAGCCTCTCCCTCCCTTCAGGTCTTTATGGAGCCGCAGCTTCCGAGTGAGAATTTCCTCCTCCCTGTTTCTTGTACCCCTTGACTCTGTTCTTTTCGGACCCACTGTGGAGTTGACTCGTTATCTCATTTCTGGCCTTTCTTACTAGAATGACAGCCTCTGTGAGGGTAGAGATTAAAAAAAAAAAAAAAAAAATCCGCGTTGTTTCTCATGGTACTTTGAGCATCTAGTTCGGTGCCTGGCCCATGGTGGGCTCTCGGTGTCTCTAGAACACATGGATGTGTAGGGCTTGGGGCACAGGCGGGAATCTCGTGGCTTCCCCACGCCCTGGTTCCTGACCCCCTCACCTCCAACCCCTGCTCTGTCTCTGACCGAGGCCCTGTCTCGACACCCCGGGGGCCCAGCAGGTCCTGTAAGCAGCCATGTCAGGAGGCCCGCCTCCCTCCCCGCTGTGGCTGGAGGGCCCCTGAGCAGAGCAGAACAGAGGTCTTCTCGGGGTTTGGGGTTTTGGGGAAATAACCGGGGGATCTTTGGTTAACACTCAGCTGGGGGTGGGGGGGGAGTGACGACAGCAGCCTTTGGGTTATGCACAGTGGCAGGTAAGGCTAGATGTACGCAGACCCTCTGATACCCACCACAGGCCCTCCAGCAGGTGCGCGGGGGGGCCCGCACGGATGGCTCTGCTAGATGGCCGGTGAGCGAAAGGGAAATAGACCCAGCGGCAGGTGTCTATACCGGCCAATACCAGTGAAAGCAGGATGGGCGACCTGACCTCAGGGAGTTCCTACAACTTGCTTCTCATCTCCCAGAGCCCTCTGCTCTGCCCTCCCTTGCAGGTGTCTTCCTCTGGAGAGCCTTCTTGCCCCCCCTCACTCCTCCCCCTCAACCCCCGCAGTGGGTGCAAGAGGAAAGTCGCTTCACGGACAGCCTGGTCCACAGACCTGGCCCTGCTTTCCCGTCCTGGGGGAGCTTGAAAAAAAAAAAAATCCCCCTGCCTGGGCCTCACCTCCCTCAAATTCAATCCTATCCTCTCAGGAAGGGACCCAGTCAGATGCCTTTAAAAAAGCCCCCAGGTGATCCTGCTGGGCCACGCCCCCCCCAACTGGTGGAACCGGTTGCCGCCCTGGAACTTGACCTACTGACCTTTGCCATTGGGCCCCCTCCCCTTGGCCAGTTCACCTCTTGCCAGCTTTCCAGACCCACCTCCCAGCCCTTCCATTTGCAAAAAACCTCCGGACACCCGTCCGATCTCCCTGAACGCCTGCTCCCCTACTCGTGCTCTCTCTGGTGCAACTCAGTTGGTTTTGGATGTGGGTGTTTGGTAATGAATCACTCCTTCCCAGGCCTGATCTGACCTCCCATTGTTATTTATCTGCGGCACCGACTGCCTTGACTTGCGAACCCCAGGTTAGATTCCTCTCTCTTAACCCGGGGTTCCATTGGGTACAAAATCAACACAACAAGGAATTTCCAGTGGTAAGCGCCCCACCCCCACCCTGCTTTGGAATGAAGGGGGTTGAGAGGTGAGGAACACATTCCCCGTCCTCCCAGGCGGGCTGGGGGAGGACAGAGCTGCCCACAGATCATTCGAATGCCAGGTAGGCAGCGATAAGAGCTCTCTGGAGGGGAGCTGGTCCGGAAGGAAGTCATGCATTTGGGACCTGTCCCTGGCCCCCAGGTTCGAGAAGAGGGGCCCCGTTACATTTGGGAGGCCCAGGGGCTTCTCAGGGGTTTCTGGCTCCTGGCACTGGAAGGCCACCCAGGGACGTCCTGATAGAGCCCAGATCTGAAGCCGGCCCTGCGGCCCCCTCTCCTGCTGGGACCTCTGGCTGCTTCCTGGAAGGCAGGATTATTAAACTGGTAGACCCCAGGAAGCCTGTGAACTTGGATGGGGGAAAAAAAAGGCTTCTTTCTTTCCAGTAACTTCTAACTGAAATCTATTATTCCTTTAATGGTCGTAGGCAAGAAACCACAGTGATATTGGCCATGGCCGTAACTTTGTCACCAACGGAAGTTACAGAGATCTTCATATTACATTGCAATGACTGCAGATAGTTCCAAATATCATTTACACTCATCATTAATTTGAAATTACGGTAGTGAGCTCATCTTGTTATTGATTATGTTAAATAGGGGGGCCTGGGTGGCTCAGTTGCTTAAGCGTCTGCCTTCGGCTCAGGTCATGATCCCAGGGTCCTGGGATCGAGCCCCGCATTGGACTCCCTGCTCAGTGGGGAGCCTGCTTCTCCCTCTCCCTCTGCCTGCCGCTCCCCCTGCTTGTGCTCTCTACCCCTCCTTCAAATAAATATATAAATAAAATCTTGAATGCATCAAATAAGCACCCCTATGACTACATCGCCAAATATTTTGGTGCTTATTTCAATGTAATTGGCTTGCTTTGCAATTCCATGGTATTTCATTCTATGCATTTATTTATTTAAAAGGGGGGAGGGGCAGAAGGAGAGAGAGAATCTTAAGCAGGCTCCACACTCAGCATGGAGCCCAACGCAGGGCTCGATCTCACGACCCTGAGAGGATGACCTGAGCCGAAATCAGGAGTCAGTCGGTTGCTTAACCGACTGATCCACCCAGGCATCCCTCATCATACACATTTAAAGCATTATTCCAAGAAGGGGTCCATAGGCTGCTGAAGGCGAGGGTGTCCATGGCACCCAGACGATTAGGAGCCCTTCTTAAAGACTGTTCTCCATAAAACACACAAGATGTCTCCCGCTGTGGACTCAGTTGGTGGGAGGGTCAGTGCTCGGCCTTGGTGACAGCAGGGGCCGGGTCCCTTCTCAGCTGTTATTCAAGTTCTCTGAATTTCAGTTTCCTTGTCCACGAAATAGGGAAGATAGTGGTCCCCAGCTTTCAGATCTGTTCTGAGGCGACGACACTCATATGGTGTTGGCTGGGTCTTGGTCCAGGGTCAGGATTCGGTCCACGCTACTGGCGATGGTCAAGGCCTAGTGCACTGGCTCTCAGAACCATTTCTTTGTCTTGGCCAATTCGAGTAGAAGATTAAAAAAAAAAAATCCTAGCTAATTTGTCAAATTTTTCACACCTTCGTTCCCAGGTATCAGAAATGGTCGCCTGAGGCCACGCGGCCTAAAATATATCTATATCTATATATTGAACTCAAAGCTTAATTTCTATATCACAAAGCACACTAACCTTAAGTATTCAACCCAATATGTTTTTGTGTATGCGTAGATTGGTATAATCCTCACTCAGATCAAGATATAAAACCTTTCCAGCATTCCAGAATGTTCCTTTTTGCCCCTTCTCGGTCAACACTGCCCTACCGCTTTAACCTGTATCCCGACTTCTATCACCATTGATGAGTTTTGCCTGTTCTGAAACTTCACGTGCATTGAACCAGAACGAAGGAACTCTTTCACGCCGGGCTTTTTACCTTCTGAACGTCTGTGAAGTCTGTCTGGGTCGTGGCGTGGATCGTTAGCTCTATTTCTTCCCATTGCCAGGTGGTAGTCCATTGTACGAACACAGCACAACTCACTTATCCATTCTCCTGTGGATGGAAATTTGGGTGGTTTCCAGTTTGGGGCTCTTGTGAATAAAGTTGCCACACGAACGTTCGTATGCATGTCTTTGTGTGGGCACATGAACTCATTTCTCCTGGGTGTTTCTAGGAGTTGGAATTCTCTGGCTCGGAATATTTGCATGTGCTTCGTTTTAGCTCCAACTGACTTTTTGAGGGCCGTAGTCTGTAAGAACGGGGCTGAGGTAGTGTCTGTAGGTGGGACAGCTGTCCCGTGAACAGAGGTTTCCCCATGCCTGCTTTCCCACTGAAGAGTGTTCTAGACACAAGGCAGCAGGAATTTCAGCACTAAAGTTCTACTTATTGACTGAAAAAGACTTTTTTCTTCAGTACCAAAGTTTTATTTTTTTTTAAAGATTTTATTTATTTATTTGACAGAGAGAGAGATCACAAGCAGGCGGAGAGGCAGGCAGAGAGAGAGGGGGAAGCAGGCTCCCCGCTGAGCAGAGAGCCCGATGCGGGGCTCGATCCCAGGACCCTGAGATCATGACCTGAGCTGAAGGCAGAGGCTTTAACCCACTGAGCCACCCAGGCGCCCCTTCAGTACCAAAGTTTTAAAAAGGCTGACCCAATGTTGCTGCCAAGCGAAGTTTATTTGCCAAGCGGGCTTCCTATTTTGATCTGAGGAAGGGTTTGCGGTACCGAAGTGGATGAGGGTGACTCAGAGGCTAGACAAACACCGAAGAACTTACCAAGGGAGTTCGGAAGCCAGGGGCCGCCGCCTGCGGACGTGCCCTTGGGGGGACATTAGACCCGAGCCCAAGTGATCCGTGGTCCCCGGGGAGGGAGGCTGTCCCCGCTCTCTGCTTCCTCCTCAGGCAGCCCTGCCGGGCAGCACATCGCTCAAGGTGACCACCTAGGGCTGAGCAACCTGGCCTCCGTCTCCTCTTGTGCATTTTTAATTAAGCAGGTGGCAGGTCACAGCTCAGTCGCCTTTTACTACCGGGCTCCCGTCTCTCAGTCTTAACAAATAGCTTCTTCACAGGAGGGAGGTTTTCTGTAAACCCCCATCTCTGGGGCCTCCAATTAAGTCACGGCTTTGTACCTAGCACCTTCTTAATCAGGCTGAACCCCAGGTGGTTGACACCAGGCAGGTTTTTTCTAAGACTGTGGCTCTCAGAGTGCGGGCCCTGGATCGGCAGCAGCCGCACCTTGGAGCCTGTTAGAAATGCGAGTTCCTAGGCCCTGCCCCGGACCTCAGAGCCAGAAGCTCCCGGGAGGGGGCCCAGGAATGGGTGTTTTAAACGAGCCCTCCGGGAGATCCCAGAGATGCCCCTCTGAGGTCTGAGAACCACGCATTCACCCGGGCTTATAACCTTGGCCGCACGCCGGAGTCACCCGGGGATTTAAAAATCCTGCTTTCTGGTCTACCTCCAGGGATGCTGATGTAATTGGTCTGGGATGTAGTCTGGGTTTACGCATTTTTAAGGTTCCCTGGGTGATTCCAACCTGCCGCCAGCATGGAAAATCTTGCATCTGGGAGAAAGCTCTTTTGTTCCATTATCTGCCTCTGCTTCCCGGGGCCCTGGTTTAATGCCTTGAAGATTCTGCCGTGTTTGGGCTGGGACCAGCTCCTACCCGTGCACAGAGCAGACTGTGGGCTTTGGGTTTTGGAAATCACGTGTGATCAGAGCGTTTACACCACAGAAATGGGCAAATGCTACATACAGACCAGGGCTGTCGGGGCCAGAGAACCATAGGTAATCCCCAGCTCACTACTGGGCAGGTACCCTGCTCGAGGCACCGAGCCCTGGCTGGGGATGGGGAAGGTCAGGGCTCAGGCTGAGCAAGATTCACCTGCCCAGGCTGGAGGGCCCAATGCAAACGATAGAAGTCAGTGAGGGGCAATCTGGAATTTTCATTAGCCCTCGGGATCAAAATATGGGTAAAACATGGTGACGGGGCTACCTACCTAATTTGGGGGACCCAGGACAAAGTGAAAATTTGAGGCCCCTTGTTCAAAAAGCAAGAAAAAAGTCCCATTATAAAGAGACTAAAATATTGGGGTGCTTGGCTGGTTCAGTTGGAAGAGCATAGGACTCTTGATCTCGGGGTTGTGAGTTCAAGCCCTGTGTTGGGGGTAGAGATTACTTAAAAAATAAAATCCCCCTTTTTTTTTAAAAAAAAAGGTATTAAAATATAAAACTTTCCCCTTTCTTCTGCGATCATGATGTTTGCTACTCAATGTCATGTTCCCTTGGGTACAGGGATACTCCTGGGGTAAGTGTAGACCCTCACAGTTGGGGAGCCCACCTCAGGATTCCGCATTCCCGCGATACCCGCTGCCGGGTTCCCCCTTTCTCGAGCCAGACCTACCTGCTGGGATCTTGCTGCAGGCAGGGGAATTCAATGTCCCCTTTCCCATGGGAATCCTTGAAGGGATTCCTGCCTCCCTGCTGGGATGTACTAGGCACCTGGATGGTGGTCGGTGAAGGGCTAGCTCTGGCCTAGTTGGCCTGCTGGACATCCTGTGGTGCTCTCGGCCTGGGAGCGCCCATCTCACCCCAGCCCTCCCACCAGGGGTGTCGAATAGGAGTGTGGTGGCCGGGTGCGAGGGCACGAAGTGGGACCGTGAGTGAGCTGAGGCTCCAAGCCCCCAACTCATGCTCTAGTCCTGTTAGACTTCACTTATACAACACGAATCCAAAGAGAAAATTATCATTCAGGATTTCAAGATGGCCACCGCAGAGCGTTATACCCCAAACACTCGGCCCTTCCGAGCCTGAGGCCCTGAGTCACTACACTGGTGGCACGTCCATGGGGCCTGCTTTGCATGGAGATATGACCAATTCTCTACAGGCTTAATTTTGCAAGAGTTGCTCCTAGAGGGGTTGCCTATTCAGGTCCGGCCTCCAACTCAAGAGTGCCATCCCGCCAGCTGGACGCCCACCATGGGCAGCGGGGGTCCAAGAGAACAGATTCGACCCACACCTAGACAAAAGTAGGACGCAAGGTAGCCACTATTGACTTCCCTATAGAGAGTGAACTCTTCATTAAAAAGAAGGGGTAAAAAAAAAAAAATTAATAAGAAAAAATAAAAAGAAGGGGTAAGGGACGATTGGCAAAATGTTACCCTTTTCCGAAATGTTGTATACCTCCCCGCACCTTCGTCCCACCAAGAAAGCCGCCGTCCAGACAGCAGAAGGAAGGAGTTCCTTAGAAACTATGTTCTTAGCTTCCCTCAGTTACCCATCCCCCACCACTGAGTCAGCTTGCCCAGGAAAGTGGCTTTTTCCATCGAGTAGCTGATGATTGTCACGAAATAGCCAGCACTCTTAAAACAGCTTAAAACCCGCTTCGGGCCTTTGGGAGTTTTCAAGGGATTTTTACCACTTGTCCTCTAAACATTTAAAATGGCGGTACCTTTGAATGAAACAGGATGTTTTGCCTTTTTTTTTTTTAAGCAAGATGTTTTACGGTAGTTCCCTTTGCCCGCGTGCTTCCTTTTTTGGAGATCCTGCTGTGAAAAGAAAAGCCATTTACTTCTTCCCAGGAGGAGGAGGAGGCTGGGGATCTGGCGGTTGACAGCGGAGAGAGGCAAGCCATCTCCGCCTTTTGTCTGTAAGCCGTCTTGGGTGGAGGGCTACTGCACGTGAGGTTAATTGCCCAGTCGTAACTCCGGTCGTTAAAATTCAAGAGGTGTGCGCTGTAAGACACTTGAGGTAGATGAACTGTCCTGTGACTTTTTATATATGGCCCCCCCTCCCCATTTGGGTTTCCACACTGCTGTTGGCTTAAGCCAATTAGGAAAAAAAAAAAAAAAAAAAGAGAAACTGCCGTCTTTCCCCTGCCAGTCTGGAAAGCTCCAGAAAGGTTCTGTCTGCTCTCCTGTGAGCTGTGTGTGTCAGCCACAAAGAGTTTGTGTTTTCAGTTAAAAAATAAATAAAGCCGCCCAACACCTGAAATTAACATAACATTGGGTGTTAACCATACCTCAGTAAAATATGCATAAAGCCCCCTCCTTCTTTCCCTATGTTTGCAGGTCCGATTTAAATTAAGATCTAATTTTTTATTGTCAATTTTTTTCTCTTTCCCAGTGCCTTTCTTTTCTTTTCTTTCTTTTTTTTTTTTTTTTTTAAGTCATCTCTACACCCAATGTGGGGCTCGAACTCACAGCCCCGAGATCAAGAGTTCCCATGCTCTTCTGACTGAGCTAGCCGGGCGCCCCCTCCCAGTGCCTTTCATGGCTCCTTCTTGAAGGGGCTTCCTTTTGAAATTGGTCTTCTTTGGTTCAATAATTCGCAGAGGTTGGGCTTGAGGATTTTTCTCCAACTAAATATAAAATAAAAGCTCCCTACCCACAAAAAAGGCCCAAAAGATTGTCTCTTCTGGCCAAGATTCTTCGAACTCGTCAGCAAACGTCCTCCTTATTGGCCCTGTCGCTTGGAGTCCTCTGCTTCCGCCATGATGCCATCTTGTGAACGGTCGAGACCAAAATGGAGAATGACAGAACCTAATCGGGGCCACAGAGGCACAGCCTTGGAGATGGTCTCCCATCTGTGGGGAAGCTCTCATTTCACTGGCTGCGTTCCTTCCCTCATTCAGGGCTGCAGTCCACACGGATCGGATTCTTAGCATTGAGAAATAAGCCAGCAGAAGCCTGCAGGTGAGGTAGGAAGGAAGTCAATAGCAGGGTAATGTTGGATCAGAGTGGGGAGCCTGCTTTCATTGGAGCCAACATGGCACCTCGAATCCTTCCCTCACCTCCATCCCCTCCGTCTACTTCCCCTGCCCTACGTGGGATCAGATGTGTTAGCAGAGGTGTGCTGGATCTTGTTTGTGCCAACTCTTGAGAGCCGATTGTACACATCTCTTCCCAACTCTGAGTTTTCAGGGGAATAAGCAGGACGTTCCCCCCACCACTGCCCCTACCCCTCCTTTGGAACTCACTCTTTAAGCATTCCGTACCCCCGGGGGTGAGCTATGGTGGTTGGAGGCCAAGACAGGTAAGTCCAACAAATCTTAGCTTACAGTTTGACTTTGTACAGATGACTTCAGCCATTTGAGACTGGGGTTGCCTGGGGACACCTGGGTGGCTCAGTCGGTTAAGTGTCTGCCTTCAATTCGGGCCGTGATCTTGGAGTCCTGGGATCAAGTCCCACGTCGGGCTCCCTGCTCAGTGGGGAGCCTGCTTCTCCCTCTGCCTCTGCCCGGCTTGTGCTCTCTCTCTCTGACAAATAAATAAAAATTAAAAAAAAAAAAAAGACTGGGATTGCCCATCCATAAATGGGAATGATGAGCCAGCCCCCCGAGCAGAGTGTCGTAGGGATCACGTGAGAAAATAGAGGGCTTGGCATTTAATAAGTGTTTAATAAATGTTAGCTATTCTTATTATCAGTAATGACACCCAGCAATGGTTTTCATAAACAACTTCCATCTAATTAGAACTCTAGTTGAATTGTCCTGGATCCAAAGTCATTGTCCGTGGTGGGGATTCCCTACCTTGTACCAGGCGTACGAAGATTATGTACAAAGATTACATAATCATAATCAAAGATTAATGACTTAAAAAAATTATTTAGGGGGGTGTTTGGTTATAATTGTCTTCAATTAGAAAAAAATTCTCCTGGTAGAGATTTTGGCAGCCCTGCTTGATGGCCTGGAACCCATGTGGCACGTGGATCACTCCCTCACCTCAAAGTTGCTCTGTCCCCCCCCCTTCCCACCAGGGCGCCCCCAGCGAGTCTCTGCCAGGGGCAGGGGCGGCCTCTAGCTCGACTTGGACCTCGTTCTGATCAGCTTAGTTTCGTTGGTGGGGGGAGGCTATGTTCCTGCGAAGCTTTGAGAATTTGATGAAAGCTACAGACCCGCTCCTCGGGAAAGTGCCCACACGCGCACACTTTTGCCTCCAGCGCCAAAGCATCCTGGTCCCTTTGAATCCTGGGCACGGCTGTTGGGTCCGAACCTTTGCCTTGGATACTCTAAAGTCTGTCCCGCTGGGAGTCCCTCCAGCGTCAAGGCCTCTTCTGGTGGCCACAGAAGGATTTTTCTAGATTTTTCTCATCTAGAGGTTCTTCAGCAGTCTATTTCCAAAGAAGTTATGCGACAGTCCCTACGGTTGTGTAGAGGTGTACGTTATTTACCCGTCGCCTTATTGTAGCACGTTTGTGACTAGGAAAGTCTTATGTTCAGTCGTGTGTAAGGTGAGGATGTTGTTCATCACACTCTATTTTATTTTTTATTTTATTTTATTTAAATTTTTTAAACATTTTTAAAGAGATTTCATTTATTTATTTGACAGAAAGAGAGCACAAGCAGGGGGAGCAACAGAGGAAGAGGGAGAAGCAGATTCCCTGCTGAGCAGAGAGCCCGATGCGGGGCTCGATCCCAAGACTTGGGATCATGACCTGAGCCGAAGGCAGACGCTTAACCCACTGAGCCACCCAGGCGCCCCTTTCACGCTCTACTTATGATAATCCATGGTGAAAACCTGCCTTCTTGATCTGTCTGCTAGGAATAGTTGTGCTTCTCCTGACTGAGGGCTTCGTCTTTCTATCATCAGGTCTGTAAATCCCAGTGTGATCTGGCTTCCGTTTTTCGAGTGGGTGCCTGGGGAACTCAGCCTCAAACTTGTGTGGCACTTCCAGCGAGCAGAGCGGGTTTCACGGAGGGTATTTTGTGTGGTCGCTTCATTCTTGGCTCCCTCTTGCTTTTCTAGACTTGTTTCCCTTTTATTTCATTTGTTCTTATTTACTTGTAATTTATTTTACGCTGTTCTATTGTACGCATCTTTGCAAACCTTAAATACCTCTTTGGAACAAGGCAGATATAAATCAATAAAAATGCATAGTGGCTAATGGAAGCTCTGGACAGCTTTCTTCTGGTGAAAACAACGGTCCCTGAATATATAGGCTCATTTCATGGGGATGCGGAGGGCAAGTGAGGAGGAGGGGTGAGAGAAGGATTGAGGGTCTTTAAGTAGGAAAGTTGGCACGACTAGGAAATCTACCTTTACTGGAGCAGAAAGAAGTACAGGGCATTGAATTGGGATGTATTTTTCCTATCTTCCAACTAAAAACAATAACCATAACCCTCTCCCACCCTGTGGGAGAAAATATGTATTTTTAAAAAAAGGTCACTTAAAAGAGTTATTTTATTATGGAGAGTTTTGAATACACCTGAGACTAGATTAAACGGTATGATGAGCCCCCTGTACCCCTCACCCAGCCCCAATAACCACCAACCCATGGCTAATCTTGCCCTACCCATATGTATTTCGTGTGTGATTATGATTTTTAATTTTTTTTAAAGATTTTATTTATTTATTTGACAGAGAGGAGAGAGATCACAAGTAGGCAGAGAGGCAGGGAGAGAGAGAGGGGGAAGCAGACTCCCTGCCGAGCAGAGAGCCTGATGCGGGGCTCGATCCCAGGACCCTGAGATCATGACCTGAGCCAAAGGCAGAGGCTTTAACCCACTGAACCACCCAGGTGCCCCTGATTCTTAACTTTTTAGCCCAAGTTTAATATACATACATGAAAGCGCACCTATCATAAGTAAACACTGAGCACATTTCCATACATTGGACATACCTGTGTAACCAGCACAAAAAAAACAAGAAACCGAATATGGCCAGCACCCCCTCCCTCGCAAACCTTCCTTTACTCCTTCCTCCTCCCCCCAGAGCGGCCACTCTCCTGACTTTTCATGTCAAGGATGAATTTTGCCTGGCTTTGACCTTTATGTAGATGGAATTGAGACAGTATGGATTCTTGAGTCTGGCTTCTTATTTTTTATTTATTTTTATTAAAAAAACCACACCTTATTTATTTATGTTTAAGTTGGCTCCATGCCCAGCATGGAGCCCAACGCAGGGCTTGAACTCACAACCCTGAGATCAAGACTTGAGCTGAGGGACGCCTGGGTGGCTCAGTTGGTTAAGCAGCTGCCTTCGGCTCAGGTCATGATCCCAGGGTCCTGGGATCGAGCCCCACATCGGGCTCCTTGCTCAGCAGGGAGCCTGCTTCTCCCTCTGCCTCTGCCTGCCACTCTGCCTGCTTGTGCTCTCTCTCTCTCTCTCTCTGACAAATAAATAAATAAAATCTTTAAAAAAAAAAAAAAAAGACTTGAGCTGAGATCAAGAGTTGGACACTCAACCGACTGAACCACCCAATGGCCCCTTGAGTCTGGCTTCTGATACTCAGTATTATGCTGGTGAGATTCACCTACCAGTGGTTCATTCCTTTGTATTGGTGAGTGGTATTCCCTTGTAGGGATGTGCCATGGTTTAGCCATTCCTTTTTTATTTGGCCTTCGGGTAGTGCCAGTTTGAGGCCATTAGGAGTAGTCGTTGTGTTTATTCTCGTACGCATCTTCGGATGAACTTACAGGGGCGCGCCCAGCCTTTTTTGTTGTTCCGAAGCCAATCCCAAGCACATAGCGTCTTGCCCATTGTTATTTCAGTGTCTCTGAAAGGGGACAGAACCACAGTAGCCTTTGAGTGATTGACAGTTTAGGTGATAAATACCTGAAAATTCATAATAAAACCAAAGAAGTCCTTAATACAACCAAATGTCCAGTCAAGGTTTAAGTTTCCAACTGTAAGGTCACTATTAAGACCTTGGAACAAATGTAGGAGTGAGCGCCCCAAAATGACGACGAGCGAGGGACTTTCATGGATCCCAGCTTTGCTTTCAGGTAAGCTTTCTGTCAGGTAAGGAAAGTGGCCTGGGACCCACAGTCACCACGGGAGGCTGGCGTGTAGATCCCTCCCCTTACCTTTGTGTCGGCTCTGTCCCCCTGGACAAGGCACTCCTCTCTGTGAATTGTCTCAGCGGACACCATGATTCTCGAAGACTCAAATAGGAGGAGGAAGGTGCTGTTTTCCCTGCCCTGATATCTGACAGTCACCAGGCTGGAAGACAGCCGTAGAAACAGCTAAGAGAAAATACTTCGTTTGGTAGACTTCCTTCCTCAAATATTGATTTTTCTTTAAGGATTTTATTTATTTATTTGAGAGAGAGAGAGAGAGAGAGCATGAGTGGAGGGGGGAGCAGAGGGAGAGGGACAAGCAGACTCCCTGCTGAGCAGGGAGCCAGACCTGGGGCTCGATCCCAGGACCCTGGGATCACGACCTGAGCCAAAGGCAGCTTAACCCACTGAGCCACCCAGATGCTCCCAAACATCCATCTATCTATCTATCTATCTATCTATCTATCTATCTTTCTTTCTTTCTTTCTTTCTTTCTTTCTTTCTTTCTTTCTCTCTCTCTCTCTCCTTGGTGATGTCTTGACTCATTATGATTTTGAATTTTCTAAAACTTTCAATTGCGGAATTTTCCAAATGTACTCAAAGGTAGAAAGAAGAAGGTGATGAACCCCCGTGTATCCAGTAGCCGGTTTTGGTGGTCCCCTCAAGCATTTGTGAAGAAACGAGTTTGTGTTTCAAGGTTGTTCGTTTATCGTTTGTTGTCCCTCTTCAGACTCCACTGAAATGATAGGAAGGTAAAAAAAAAAAATGTTGGCAGGGGTGCGTGGTAGAGAGTGAGCGTGACTGCAGATCAAGCCATTGTTTCTTGCTAAAGTGGGGTGATGGGTCCGGGGGGATTCATTATACTATTAAAAAAATTTAATTGTGGTGAAATACACATAACATGAAATTTACCAGCAGAACCATTTTTGAATGGGCAGCTCTGCGGTATTAAGTATATTCACCGTGTTGTGCAACTAATCTGCAGAATTCTTTTCATCTTGCAAAACTGGAAAACTTTTCGTCTTCCATCTCTATACCCATTAAACACCAGCTTCCCATTGCTCTCCTCCCCGCCCCGGCCCTGGCAACCACCACCCTTCTACTTTCTGTCTCTGTGATGTTGATTATACACCTCACATCGGTGGAATCATACAGTATTTCTTTTTTGTGACTGGCTTGTTTCATTTAGCATAATGTTCACTGTAACATTTTATCTACTTTTGTATATACGTGCAATTTTCCATGCTGAGATACTACCTGAAACTCAAAGCCTAGTTGGGAAGCTGGGAAAGTTGTCATCAGTTGGCCAGAAATTTTGGGAAGATGTAGGGGAGAGAAGATCCTCACAGCAGTGCTGAAGATCCCTAAATTCCATTCAGGCAAAAGAGAGCTCTCTCTCTCTCTCTCTCAAAGGTGAGTTTTCTGGAGAACTCTGGAAGGGTCCCAAGGCCAGAGGCAGCAAGGGCTGGAGGAGGGAGGATGGACTGTGGGGTTGTTGGTGAGGTTTTAAGTTCAGGGCTCTGCCCCTGACCCCAGCTCTCAGGAAGCTGGCTCCTGATTCTTGTCTCCAGACTAAAGCAATGAGAACAACTTTCCAGTGTGGAGGGCTCTCGCCTGGGAAAGAGAAAAGGGCATGGCCCCATAGCGCTGGCCACGAGGGAAGGGAGTCCCCATGCTCGAGAATGGGCTAGCAAATGTCAACAGAGAAAGGTGATCCAAGGTTTTCCACAACCGGAATTGGCTTCCGCTGTCAAGAGAGCAGACATTTTTCACTGGAGTCGAGGGAATGCCCACCAGCCCCCAGCGGAGACGAGCCTGGACCTTCATCTCTAACAGGAACAGAGAGTAAAGAATTATCACATTCGAGGGAAACCAACATTGTGAAAGAGAGGCCCCAAACTAAACAAACAAGAGAACTAATCCCCACAGAATTCTCCCAGGGTATAGAGAGAGATTTAAATTAAGTAGAAGTACTATCCATAAATCAAAAGCTGACTGCTGTCAAAAGAATATGTCAGAGTTCTTGGAATGAAAAAAGCACCATTGCTAACGTAATAGGACCCTTGGATGGAGTAGCCATCCACCATGGCTAGAGAGTGCCCTGGTGATGGGCCGAAGGAGGCTCTTGAAAAGTGCAGAAAGACAAGATTTTTTTTTTTTTTTTTTTTAAAGCACGGGAGAAAAAAGAAGAGACATGGATCAGGAGCTGAAATTCAAATATCGATCTAATAGGAGTTTTCAAGACGCAAAGAACAGAGAGCCTGTAGGAGAGGAAATTATCAAAGTCATACCAGAATAAGCAGTTTCCCCGAGCTGGAGGGTGACTTCAATCTTCAGATTTAGAGAGCAGACCGAGTGCCAAACAGGAAGAATCATAGAAGACTCATCTCTAAGGGCATCACCATTTTGAACTCCAGAGGTAATTAAAAAACAAAACAAAACAAAAGTCCAAATCTTCCAGAAAGTTACAAAATGGACATCTGAGGTTAAACACGTCAGCTGGAAAGCCGGAAGAAACCGGTAGCTGCATCCCATTGGAACCAGGAGCAGGAGAGTTTTCTTTTTCTCCTGACTTCCACCTCCTACCAGGGCCTCCTGTTGGTGGAACCTACCAGAAAGGCACCCGGGAGATGCTCGCCGTCTTCCAGCCCCAGCGGTGATAAGGTGAGTTTAACAGAGCCGAGACAACAAATAGATGCCACACACGGGCCAATTCATACTCAAGCGTGAGGGTAAATTAAGGACGATATTGGGTATGGAAGGGACTTGGGGAGCTTTACACACTTTCTGGAAGAATTTTTTGAGGTGTTCTTCCTTAGAGCAGAAAAAGTGAGCGGATCGACAAAAGAGGAAGGCGGAGAAGTGCCCCACTCGGCAAAGACAGAGACAGGTGTCCCGTCGGGGGCGTCCCCCGTGTGGGGAGCCGGTGTCATGGCGCACAGGGGAGGCGGGACATCCTGGTTCAGCTGCCTATTTACTTCCTGTGGAGCAGCTTGGCGGGCGGGGGAGGGAGAAAGCGGGAGGGAACGTGTGGGAAGATGGTATCTGAATGTGGTTTGATCCGAACTTGAGATGGGGCAGATAGACAGGGTATTCCCTGGGGAAGATTTGGATCCTAACCCCAGAACCCCTCCGCATCCCCTCTTAGCAAAGAAGGATGGGCCCAGCAGCGTTTGAGGGACCCTTCTGCTGGTAGCGGCCCCCGGGGGCCTTCTATGCCTTTGTTCTGGCCCCTGACTCTTGGGTCCTGCCCCCCAGCCATCGTCCCTGGCCCTGCCTGTGCTCTTCCCCCATCATAACCCGGGCTGACCAGATCTAGATCATTTGCCATTTAATTTGTACTTTCATGGGAGGTAATGGATTAACCGAAAGAATGAGGCAGCGACTTTAGATCGTCGGGCTATTTATGGGCAGTGGAAGGGAGGGAGGGCTATTTCCGTACTTCTCAAATCATTACGGAGAGGCCACAGCTTTTATACAAGCATTTCCAGGGAGGAGAATCGTACAAAGACGAGAGAGAGAAATGGAGGTTGGAGGAGAGCTGGCGAGGGGAGGCTGGGAATAGTGCGCTGGATGGATACCACTTGATGAAAAGTACCTTCAAAAGTATCTCTTAAAAAATATGTTAAGATACTTAAAAAAAAGAAAATCTTAAAAAGCTCAGGTCATGAACATAATGTTTTCCCACGGACATCTGGGTGGCTCGTTTGGCTAAGCGACCGACTCCTGCTTTCAGCTCAGGTCATGATCTCAAGGTCGTGAGACTGAGTCCCGCGTGGGACCTGCGTTCAGCGCGGAGTCTGCTTGGGATTCTCGCTCTCCCTCTGCCCCTCCCCGTGCTCGTGCTCTGTCTCTCTCTCTCTCTCTCTTTCGTTCTCTAAATAAATAAATAAAATCTTGAAAAAAAAAGACAAGGTTTTCCTAAATGTGCCAGGTAGTGCTTGTTGTCTACCCATGGCTAGTCTTCCCTTCCTCCTTACTACTCTTCTTAGTCAAAGTACCACAGACCCGGGGCGGGGGGCAGGGGAAGGGAGGTGCAGCGCTAAAGCAGCAGGAATTTATTTTCTCACCCTTCCAAAGGCGGAAGTCCCGGATCAAGGTGACAGTACCTTACCAGGGTCAGTTTCTCCCGAGGCTTCTGTCCTTGGCTTGCAGCTGGTTGCCTTCTCCTTGTGTCCTCATGTGGTCTTCCCTCTGTGTGTGTCTGTGTCCTAGTGTCCTCTTACAAGGACACCAGTCCTACTGGATTAGGGCCCATTCTAATGACCTCATTTTACCTGAATGACTTCTTTAAAGACCCTGTCTCCAAATATAGGTATTAGGGGGTAGGACTTCAACATACGAATTGTAGGGAGATACAGAGAAGCCCAAAACGCTGATAGAACTCCAGTTTTACACATGATGGAAACGTGCCCGGCTAAAAACTTAGACTTCCCAGCCTCCCTTGCAGCTACTGGTCAACAAGATGTAAGCTGGAATTCTTGGGTGGGATTTCTGGCAACCTCCTTAGAAGAGGGGCTGAATCAGCTTGGGAGCGCCCCCTTTGCCCTTCCTCTTTGTCCTGCCTGGAATCCTGGTGTGATGGCTGGAGTTCTAGTGGCCATTTTAAGAGCATGGGGTGATGGTCCACTCCCTAAGAAGAAGGAGAAAAGGACTGGGTCCTTGGTGTCCTGGTAGAGTGGCCATACCAGCCCTGGAGGGCTTGCCTCCGGACAGATATTACAGGAGAGAAAAAGAAATCCCTCTTTTGTTTAAGCCACCGGTTCCCAGGCTCGTGTTACTGCACTTGAACGTAGTATCTAATTGTCAGTGCAGTAAGTACTTTTGATTCTCCAGTCCTGGGAACGTGTTGCCTGTAGCCTGACAGGGCAATCCGTAGGGCGGGGCCTGGCTGGAGGAGGACCAGGCTGCGGAAACTGTCTCTGGCACCGATAGGAAGGAGGCAGAGAGACACGCTCCGCGCTGATGACTCCGTAGCTGAGAAATTGGCAGGCGGCGTTAGCCCCTCTGAGGATCTCGAAACAGACGGTGTTTGAAGTGGGGTGGGGATGCCATCCCGCGTCTTCTAAGAAGCACCTGAGGATAAAAGCTCTGGAAGCCGAGGTGTCTATAAAAGTGACATGCCGAGAATCACTAACCGGCTGCGAAGGCTCCTCGGGTCCTTTATGTCCCCGCCGCGTGGAGCAGACGTTGTCCTGGCCTCGAGGGGTCAGTGTGAGTGGCGTTTGTCTGGTGGGGCGTCACCAGCGGGGGGGGGGGCTGTCACAGCGCAGAACGTGTGGGCAAGGCTTTCGGCGGCAGCCTCTCCCTGGGCACGCACTCAACATACCAAATGAACCTGAAGCCTGGATTCGTACATGACAGCAGGGAGATAAGCAGGAAAGAAAAGGCGCATGAGGGGGGATGATGAATATTCTATTTGTGACATTTTTCCTGTATTCAGTCAAATAGAAGAAAAGTGTTCAAATAACGAGCAGTCACTCTGGTGGCTAGTGTGGCAGTTCCTTGGTAACGCGGCGCTTAGCTCGCTTCCTTCTGAGGAGGGGTGGCCTTGCGGGGTGGGGAGGGGGGTGCTGGGGGCAGAGGAGGGGGCGTGGTGGTGGCGATAGGGTAGAGATTCTGGGAGAATGCCCCATACCTGGCTCTGCCCCTGACTTCTGCTGGAGAGGGTCCCTGAGCCTCTGGCTCTGCTCTTCCTCCCATGGAAGGAGCGAGAAGGAAGCTGACCGGCGCGGGGGGGGGGGGGGTGGGGGGCTGAGGAGCCAAACATGGCGCCGGGGTGCTGGTGGTGGTCGTTTGTATGTCCTGGGCACGAATCCAGCGTTGTGGGCCTGCCCCCCGGCTCCGGGGCTTGTTCTTGCCCTGCCCCTAAGGCGTGGTGGTGAGAAGGCACAAATGCGGCCGGGAGTTGTGTTGGGCTGTCTCAGGAAGGGGTTGATTTGGGCCAGGAGGAGGTGAGAGGGCCGGAAAGGGAAAGGAAGTCAATACCCAATGTGGTAACAAGCAGATTAGCACTGCGGGCTGTCAGGGCTCGGTCCTACCCAGGACCTCTGGGAGATGATGCAGAGTGGGCTCACGGGGTGAAGAAGTTGGGGTTTTAGCCATCACCTCCTCTCTGTCATTGGTTGAGGACCACTCCCAAGAATGCCAACGCTACAACCCTCGGAGGTCATCCAGCGTGGAGCCCAGGCATGTGCTGTGAGCTGGAAAAAGCCTCAGGCAGAGCTGCGGGCATCTCCAGGAAGACGGGATGAGTCGTTGCCAAGGGGTGTGGGCGGGGCGCTGGTGGTGAGTGCTCCCGTGCTTGGGCGGTGCATCGCCCAGGTGTGTGCCCATGTCTGGCCAGGTAAATGCTGTCTCATTCACCTGTTTGCTCCCACATCCATCCTTGCCTTTTCTACGCTGCTCTGTCTCACGGGGAACTACACTTCCCTGTTCCCTCGTGCGCTGACTTCCTGGTAGGTTTGGCCAGTGAGAAAAACTGATGGAAGTCCCGAGGCAGGAAGGGGGAAGAAGTCAGGGTATTACAAAGAATCCGATCAAGAAATGGGCAGAAGACATGAACAGACATTTCGGCAAAGAGGACATCCAAATGGCCAACAGACACATGAAAAAGTGCTCAATATCACTTGGCATCAGGGAAATACAAATCAAAGCCACAGTGAGATACCACCTCACACCAGTCAGAATGGCTAGAATTAACCAGTCAGGAAACAACAGGTGTTGGCGAGGATGCGGAGAAAGGGGAGCCCTCCCACACTGTTGGTGGGAATGCAAGCTGGTGCAGCCACTCTGGAAAACAGTGTGGAGGTTCCTCAAAAAGTTGAAAACAGAGCTACCCTGTGACCTAGTAATTGTACTACTGGGTATTTACCCCAAAGATACAAATGTAGGGATCCAAAGGGGCACATGCACCCCAATGCCCAAAGTCCAAAGTAGCCAAACTATGGAAAGAGCCTAGATGTCCATCAACAGATGAATGGATAAAGAAGATGTATATATACACAATGGAATATTACGCAGCCATCAAAAAACCTGAGCTCTTGCCATTTGCAGTGACGTGGATGGAACTAGAGGGTATTATGCTAAGCAAAATAAGTCATTCAGAGGGACAATTATCATATGATCTCACTGATTTGAGGAATTTGAGAAACAAGACAGAGGTTCATAGGGGAAGGGAGGGAAAAATGAAACAAGATGGGACTGGGGAGGGAGACAAACCTTAAGAGACTCTCAATCTCAGGAAACAAACTGAGGGTTGCTGGAGGGGGAGGGGGAGGGATAGGGTGGCTGGGTGATGGACATTGGGGAGGGTATATGCTATGGTGAGTGTGAACTGTGTAAGCCTGATGAATCTCAGACCTGTACCCCTGAAACAAATAATACAGTATATGTTAATTTAAAAAAATGAAGTCAGGGTATTTCTTCCCCACTCCCTGTGTTGGGCAGCATCCCCGCAGTGGCTGGGGCTCTCCCACAGCTTCAGTTTCTTCCGATAGACTGTGCTTGCAGCTTTTGCCGGGTAGCCCCAGAAGCTGGGCTGGTACTCCTCCCATCGCCTCATTTTGTCCTTCTAGCTGGAAATGTGGAGGCATGGTGGGGCTTGCCCTTTTGTACCTCTGTCGTGGCCATGAGAAGCACTTTCCCCTGGTAGCTGGTGGCCCACCCCTTAGGACCCAGAGTCAGACTTGACCCCAGTCTGCAGTGAGGAGCCATGGCCAGATAGATAGTAGCCAGAAGCTGTACTGCCCAGTGGAGCTCAACTGAAATGAGTAAGGTTTTATGCTGCTAAGTTTGAGGTGGCTCGTTATGCAGCAAAAGCTGACCGATACACCACCCATTCCCAGGATCCTTTATAACCAACGCTACTATATCCTCGGGGCAAGCTGAAGCATGAGAGAATCATCCAGGGTAGTGAGAGTTCAAGGAAAGGAAATAGGAGATAATATTTTCTCGAGGAGCTGTTATGTGCCAGGCACTGAGCAAGATGCTTTGTGTGTGCTACCTTCTGAATGCTCGGGAAAACCTTGTGAGCTATGTACTGTTTTTGCTTTTTCACGGATGAGGAAGATGAGGTTGAGCAGCATAAAACTCATCACCTTGGACGCCTGGGTGGCTCAGTCGTTAAGTGTTTGCCCTCGGCTCAGGCCATGATCCCAGGGTCCTGGGATCGAACCCCGCATCGGGCTCCCTGCTCCCTGCTTCTCCCTCTCCCACTCCCCCTGCTTGTGTTCCCCCTCTCGCTATGTCTCTCTCTGTCAAATAAATAAATAAAATCTTTAAAAAAATAAACTCATCACCTCGAAGGTCATAAGCTCTCCTCTCTGCTGACCACTCAGATGCCCATTTGGTCCAGGTCTGTAGTTTCACTCATTCTCTGGCCATGCCCCAAGAACCAGGGAGCACCTTCCATTGCTCACCCTCTGTGGCTGGGGGATACGCACCAAACCTGGCTCCATTAAAGTCTCCCAGAGAGCTGCCAGATTGAAACAGATTCCCAGGGATTCAGATATTCCTGGGAATCTTGGAGCGAATTTATTTCACCAGGGTATGCTTATCTATTTTAGGACGTTTCCTACAAGGATCAGATTAGGTCCACAGAGGGCTAATCACATCCAGTGATGTCTGTATGACATCAAGCTCATAGCTGTTTGATGCTTCGAATTTATCGATAACTTAAATGAAAACCCACTTTGAGGCAAGCACCATGGGAGGAGCTGGGAATATAGATACATGTTACAATCTGACCGAAATTTGAATTTTAGTAATATCATTTTTCTTTTGGTATGGCTACCTAAAATATTCTTATGGTTTTGAATTCCCTCTGGGGACCTAACATCAAATGGCATTTTAGGGTCACCCATGTGTCTTTTGGGAATGATGACAAAAGGAAGAGTCTCCGGCAGACAAAAGATGAGCATTTTCTCTCTCTCAACTCCCATGCATGGTCCTATGAGCAATCAAGTGTTGGGTTCCTTTCCCGAAAGTTGTGCTTAACATGTAAGGAGAATAGTTTACGTGTTCTCTTTGTTGTTTTTGAAATGTATAATGAGGGAAGCTCTGCGATGGGCAAGTCTATCCTTATTCTAGTTAACCCTCCCGGGCCATCACTGAGTTCTATAATTCAGGGCTGGGATGGCTATGGGAATCTTCTGACTCCGAAAACAATAGCCTAATGCCACTACAGAGTCATACCCCATGACGTCGCGTTCCGAGATACACCAAAAGTCTGCTCTGAATCATGTGAGGGCTTGGAAAAACACAGATGCCTTGGTCGCACCCCAGATTTACTAGATTCAAGTCTGGGGGCTGGAGTCAGAAGAGCTGCATTTTTAATATGTCCCCAATATGCCCCCCACCTTGCCAAGTGAATCTCAGGCATTTTGAGATCTACTCTTGTGCCTCACGGCAACTTGCATCTCACCCTAATATTTGCTACTTGGCATTCCGACTCTGGGAAGAAATCAATCTAGAATTTTCTCCTTAAAATCTAAAAACACAGGTTATAAAAGGGGAAGGATACTGTTGTAGTTGTTTCTTGCTGCTGAACAAAACACCCCAAGGCTTAGCGGCATTAAACAACAGCTTATCGTCCTTATTGTCACTCGTGGTTCTGTGGGTTGACAGAGCTCAGCTGGGTGGCTTGCTTGGGGTTTCTCAGGCGGTTGCAGTTAGAAGGGCAATGGGTGCTGGAGTCATCCGAAGGCTCGACTGGGCCAGACCTTCAAGGTGGCTTCTTCACCCCTGTGTCTGGCACCCCAGTGCTCTTGCACATGGTCTCTCTCCCTCCAACAGAATAGTCTGGACTTATTTCACTGTAGCTCGGGGCTTCAAGAGGCAGGAGGCGAAAACCTCCAGGCCTCCTAAAGGTGAAGCATGCAACCCGAAAGCTCACTTCTACAGAGTTCTACTGGTCAAAGCAGCCACAGGCCAGACTAGATTCGAGAGGCAGGGAAATAGACTCCCCACCCCCTCCCCCAGCCCAGTGAAGAGTGGCGTGCAGAGGGCTGACTCCACAATTTGTGGGACCCGGTGGAGAATGAAAATGCAGGGACCCTTGTTCAAAAAACCAGGAAAAAAGTGTCACTGAAGATGCTAAAATATAAAGCTTTCTCCCTTTCTTTCATGGTCTCTCTCTTGACTTGTCATAGTGTTTTTTGGTTTGCTATTCAATGTGGTTCTAAGTAAAGAAAATTAAAATTTTAAATTATTAACATGAATTTACCATTTTCTATATATTGCACGAAGTCAGTTTTAAATGCAAATGCAGGGACACTTAACCTTTTTTTAAAAAAAGATTTTATTTATTTACGAGAGAGAGAGAGAGAGAGAGAGAGAGAATGAGCGTGAGTGTGGGGAGGGGCACAGGGACAAGCAGACTCCCTGCTGAGCTCGGAGCCCGACATGGGGCTCAATCTCACGACCCTGAGATCATGACCTGAGCCAAAATCAAGAGTTGGACACTTAGCGACTGAGCCACCCAGGCTCCTCAGGAGCCCTTAACTCTTATGCGGAATCACTGAAATTACACAATTCATGTTTTGTAGCTCATGCATACATACATATTTCGTTCTTACCAGCACTGTGGAAATGCTGTACAAAACTAACTTCACTGTTTTATTTGACTTCTTGATGTGTGCACATTCTGCCAACCTTCTGCTTACTGACGAGTAAGGAAGGCCCAAAAAGGAAAGGAATTATGAGTGCCCTGTCTTTCCTGTTCCTTCTATGTCCCCATTTTCAGTATAAGTGGTTGGCTAGTATGGGGAGGTAACACAAGAAAGAATCTGATAGGCTTCCTTGGTTGTTTGTGTTTCTTCCAACATCATTGCTTTCTTCGTGCATTTCAAGCAAGCACTGTTTCAAATGGAAAGCAGAGCCTCACAGGGCACTAGCTCCCTTCGTTGTAGACACCACACACTTACCTTGTATTTGCTTTGGGTCTTGCTGAATTCCATGCACTGTAGGTTTACCAGAACTCTGTGCTCATGGGGCATCATGAACACCAGTGCTAATGGGGCAACACGAAATGGTAGACACCCATATTATATGTATCTCCTCTACTCTTGTACCCGCTCCGTTGTCCCATCAGACTTCAGTTGCAAAGTTCAAGTTCAAACGTCAAATTCCTGAGAATTTCAAGGTGGCGACGGCAGAGCCTTAAGCCAAATATGAGGCCATTCTGATCACTGGGCCCTATACGCCTGCTCAAATTGCGTGCCCATGAAGTTGGCCCTGGGTATATATGTATGCACGGTGGGATGCTGGTAAATGTTTAACAATTGCATGTCTAAAAAAAAAAGCCCTCATTGGTAGCATTTACCGTCATGGCTGATTTCAAGCTATCAACATGATGCCACTGAATGCAGAGTTGGAAAGAGACGAGCGTGGCAGGCTCTGAAATGTTGGTGTGAACAGGCTCCAGAACACAGGGGAAGAAACCGATGGTGGCCATCTTTGGAGACAAGCTAGTACAAAAAAAGAGAGAGATTTACACATATTGTGTGTGTGTGTGTGTGTGTAGAATGAAAAAACCCTGAAAGGATACATACTGAAATGTTAACAGTGATTACTTCTTGGTCATAGGATTAGAGGTGATAATAATAAAATAATTATTTTTGCTTATCTGTAGTATCCACATTTTCCAAAAGAGATACGCATTACCTCCGTAATAAAAAATGATAAAAAAGCATCCACAAAACGTCTCGAAAAAGTTAGTACAATCTTTAAAGCCTAGGTTTTGGTAGCGCAAGTCTGTAATAGTTGCTACATGCCATGAATAATTTACAAATTAAATTGATTGTAAAGCACAGCTAAAATAAATTTGATAAGATGGGGCACAGTTATGTTCTTTCTTATCATTCACATTTGTACATTTTATAGTCAATGAAGAGTGACAGCCACTATTTGGAATTCCGGCAAAGAGCAACCGTAACTGTTTGTCACCTGCTCAGCGTCTAAACAATGGCCTGACTGCTCACCTGCCCAGCCCAGACCGGAGGAAGGGGAACCAGTCCACACTAAATAACCAAATTGATGACCGCCAAGGCAGATAGGAGGAGAAGACGGTCTCTTTGGAGAACTGATGAGAACAGTAAGGAGGGTTGAAATATGTCCGTGAGCCCTAAAGGGAGGGGAGTATGAATGGGGGGGGTGTCACCGTGTATCAAAATCTTGCACCGAGGCCGTGAAATAGAGTTTCATGAAGATGAGGGGACAGAGAAACATTTCGGGCCAGAAGCCGGTGAGGGAGAAACAAAGCAAGAGACCAGGAGGGAAGGGATTCAAATGACAAAATCCCGAGAGACCCCTGGGAGGGACTAGGCCTGTCGTGAGTCCAGTCCCGGGTCCTGCATCCGAGTGAATGTTGAACGATCACAGGACAGGTCGAAGAGATTCCTAATTATCTTGGGGGCCCGTGAAGGAGGGCGACATTCTAATAAAATGGGCTGGGTCCACGAGGAACCTAGCCAGGTGCCACTAGGTTTCTTTCTCCAGAGGAAAGTTCCTGGAAGGAAGCCCCTTGGTGGGGGGAGAGGCTCACCTCTGGTTTGTTGGAAGGGAGGAGAGTCCAGGGTCTGGCTCCTCTGTGTCACCTTCGGTGAAACCCCAGGTGCAAACCCAGATTCGGATTCCGTGGGGTTGGGTTCGCAGGTGATGCTGACACCGCTGGCGCGGGGGTGGGGGTGAGGGTGGGGGGTGGGGGTGAGTGGGGACCACAGCAGCTGGGTCACCATGGCTAGGTAGGACGGCTTCCTCTTCCAGGGTCGGGTTCTAATGAGCCTGGGCCCGGCCCCAGGTTGAGAGGAAGGAGCCAGGGCCATCTCCCCACATCCCTCCTTCCTGTTTGGGTGTTTGGTTTCTCTCTCGCCGCCCTCGCCTCTCTCCGGCTCTCCTTCTTTACGCGCCTTCCTCTTTGCAACAGCCCCGTCATTATTGCAAGAGATTTATTTTTAGAGTCAAGGCCACAGAGTTGCAGATTCGGCAAGGCCTAAAACAAATCGACGAACGCAAAGTGTTTGTCTTTGAAGCCGTGTGAATGAGGGCCCTGCTAGCCGGGCCTGTCAAGGAGTTCTTATCTCGGCTTGTTTCCCGAGTTGCCCACGTGGGCTGCCTCTTTCCTCCCCTCCCAGATTAGAAAGAAGCTTGAAACACAAGAAGCAACTGAAATCTCATCATCTTTCCCCTGTGAGATCTTGCCAAACCCCACTTTTAGCCTGACTGCCACGACCGGGGGAGGCGGGTTCCAGAAGAGGGGCAAACAGAAATATGAGCAAGTTGACCCGCATCAGGGCCGCACATCTGGAGTCAAGGGATCAGGGTCAGAAAGTACTGTTCATAGAAATAACTAAGCACAAGAGAGCGAGGCCGGAGATGAAAATGGTGCAGGTTGTGAGAATTTCTTTCCTTTTCCTTGGGTTCCTGACTGGGGACTTGGGGAAGGACATGGAAGGAGGGTCAAGGACAAGGGCCCAGCTGGGTGACAACGATTGTGATAGAGCCTTTCCAAGCCCAACCGTTGGGAAGTGCAAGGCGAATAAGACGGAGCAGTAGCGCAACTGACTTTTGTTCGTCTCCCTGGATTCCTCCTCCTCCGGGTCTCCCCAGCTCCTTGGCTGTAGGTGGCAATGACTGCGTTACCGTTGGGTTCTTCCAAATCTGGCAGAGCCCAGGGACCAGGTTAAGACCACCTTTCTGTCCCTTGTGCCAAGCACTATGCCACAGGCATCCTGCTAGGTGGAAAAAGAATACTAGGCTAGCATTTATTGGGTGCCACCATGCACTGAGTACCATGCTGAGTGTTTATATGTAAGTGTGATTAGCTTCCTTGCTGCTCACAGCCGTGCTCTCAGTAAGTATCACATCCATTCCTCAGAGCAGGAGACAGAGGTCCAGGTGGGGTTAGAATGGATGCCTTTTTTTTTTTTAAGATTTTATTTATTTATTTATTTGACAGAGAGAGAGAGAGAGAGAGATCACAAGCAGGCAGAGAGGCAGGCAGAGAGAGAGGGGGAAGCAGGCTCCCTGCTGAGCAGAGAGCCCGATGTGGGTCTCGATCCCAGGACCCTGGGATCATGACCTGAGCCGAAGGCAGAGGCTTTAACCCACTGAGCCACCCAGGCGCCCCAACTTTTTTTTTAAGATTTTATTTATTTATTTACTAGAGAGGGAGAGAGAGAGAGACCATGAGCAGAGGAAGGGCAGAGGGAGAAGCAGACTCCCCACCAAGCAGGGAGACTGATGCAGGGCTCGATCCTAGGACTCCCGAGATCATGACCCAAGCCAAAGGCAGATGCCCAACTAACTGAGCCACCCAGGTGCCCCAGAATGGACTTCTTCTAATTTATGGATTTCCAATTGTGTGTGCTTTGGGCTGGGAGCACAGAGATTATCTTCCTTTCCCCCAACTCAAGGTTCCAAATTCCTGATTTTCTTGGGGGGCTTGGCCTGAGAGTCCCAGAGGTTCGTGGCTGGATAGGTGAGGGGCTCATGGGAAGTTGACAGGATATGTGGGGGGAGAGTAGGGAACAGTTTTAAAGGCTTTTCTTTCCGGAGTCTGAGCCTACTGACTTGGAAGACCTACCCAGCCCCACCTCTACCAGCCCCGCTTCCAATTTCCTTTGCTTTTTACGAGGAGGTAACTACTCCTAAAATTGCACCACGAAATGGGTGGAATGCCCAGGTCTGTTCCTTTAACCAGTATTTCCTGAGGCGCCTATTATGTTCCAGGCCCAGTTCTAGGCATGGGGGTTGAGAGACAAAGAAAGCAGTGAAGGTCCCTGTTCTCAGGATGCTTTCACATGAATGAGAAGCTAAGCAACAAGCAAGTAAATGAATGATTGTCTCGTGTAACTTACATGGAGAGTAGTCAAATCAGGTAAGGAGAGGGTGTGGGGGGCTATTTTAGACAAGATGGCCAGGGAAGGGTTTTGGCGTCGAGACCCCAAGCAAGGTGAGGCAGCTGGGGGAGAGAGGAACAGTCAGGTGGTGGGAAAAGCAAGTGCAAGAGCCCGGAGACGGTTTAGAAGGTTCAGCCAACAGGCCAGTATGGCTAAAACAGAGGCCCTCAAGTGTGGAGGGAGGGAGAAGTACATGGAGATGGCGGGATGTTCGTTACAGCCGCTCGCCTGGTCTTGACCAACTGAAGGACCTTCTATCCTTGGATGAAGGAGCGGCCTCCAAACCGGAAGCATCTTGGAGGCATCGCCTCCGCCGCTGATGGCAGACGGGGGGGCCTTCCCTCTCGCCTCACACTTCTAGAATTCCTCCGGGGGTCTCTGAAGGGAAAAAGCAACAAGAATTCCGCACAGACCCTGCAGCTGTGCCAGTTACAAGGAAGCCACGGCGACCAGAGGGCCCCCCACTTAACCAAATGGTGATTTTGAGTAGAAACGGATTTGCAGTTTTCTTTGTCACTGGCCTAAGCCAGATGGTGATGGTGCCAAAATCTTACATTATTTACGAGGCTGTGCAGGGCTGGAGAAAGGACTGGCCTGGGTGTTCCAGGTCTAGGCCACGCAGGCGGGTCGCGCTGCCTTTCCCAGCCCACGTCCCGGTTTGTAAAGCAAAGGGAGGCGGGACGTGTGGAACAGAAGATTTTTGGGGAGGTGCTTTCCGGGGCTAATGGCCGTGAATTTAGCATCCGCATGTCTGAAGGAAGGAGGATAGCTGCATTTTGAAGATGAAATGAAAACAGCGATGAGGCCTGTGATCCACGAAGCCCGCCCTTCAGGCCCCTGGGTGACAGCACTGCGGAAGGGGAGGGTTGTCACAGGAGAAAGAAGGCCGGGGCCCAGCATCAAGCTGCCGCGTCTGTGACCCAGACTGACCATCGCGTGGAAGGCCAAGCCGGGGAGGCCCTGGCACGGGGCCAGAGCTGTCACCGTCTGGGTATCTGGGCCCAGCGAGACCCCGAGGTCAGCTGTCTCCCCAGAGTGGAGAGCGCCCAATTCACACTGTCTCAGCTGCCAGTTGCTGCCAAGTCACAGCAAAGAATACAAGGCACCCGAGACGGCCCTCGTTGCCCACATCTGCTCCTCCGGCCAATGTCAAGGCCGGGAGGGGCCGTGGCGCGCGGGACTTGCCATCAGCAAATGCTGGCTGGGGCTTTTAACCTTTTTTTTTTTTTTTTTGACCATGCCCCCTCCCCCCCTCCCCGCCGCCCCCCGGGCATCTGGTGGAGCCCATGGACCCCTTCTCGGAGTAATGTGTTCAGCTGCGTCAATTAGGATTACGGAGGAGCCAGTCCTATTGAGACGCAGTTCCCCAAATATTTTAAAACAACTTCGTGATGCGGTAATGTCTGTGCTTCTTTATAGATGCATTGACAACAAGATTTAGCGGCGGATCCAATAACTGCTATCATCTGGTCCTGGTGAGGCGCGTAAGCGATCTGGAGAGATTCCTGCGGGGACTCTGATGTGCCGTGGAGAGCGCTGTGGTTTCTCCGAGCGGCGGTCGTAGAGCGGCTGGTGCTCCTGCGGGCTGCTGCCTCCGTTCAGGATGGAAGGAAGTGCTCGATTTCAGTTAGAGCTTACTAAAACCGAAGATGTCCTTTTTTCCTCCCATCCCAGTCGATGGACCCTTGAATCCTCTGCTCAGACCCCTTGGTCTGGTAGGCAGTGGCTGCTAGAGGAGGGGGGGGGCAGCAAGGGGGGCTGTCCTTCTTTCCCTGTCTGTCAGTGGGGCAGGTAGGACTAGATTGGATTGGCTAAGCTGAGCAAAGTGCTGTCGCGTGTCATGTAGTGTCCCCCCCACCCCCATCCCGGTGGTAAGAATGGCTCCCACAGAGCCAAGAGACTTCAGGTGGCTGTCCCTAAAAGATCCGACCCGGCACCAAAATGAAACCGATTTGCCCTTCCAGGCCTGAGAGCTGTCTGAGGTCCCGTTTCTGCCCTGATGTGATGTGATTCCCCATGATTAAAATGTGGTCCCTGCCCTCAAGGAACTTCTGAACCGGCGAGCCTCTCAGAGGTTGGTGCCGAGCGAGGGGGCAGGAGGGGGTGGGGGACATCTCTATACGGTTCCTCACCAGGCATTCCGTCATTTCACAGGCAGGGCATCGATTTTACTTTTCGACTTGTAATTTCCACCTCCTGGATTCCATTATCACTCGCTCGATATCCGACAACTCGCCATTTCTCTGGCCACCGCTCCGAGACTCATGCATTGCTGAGCATAAGCAGAGGACATTGCCTAAAACGCATTACTACCTGGAAGTAATGATTGGGTTTTACACAGCCAAGACCTTGATGGTTCTGTATATAAAGCAATCATTCCACCTGCTTCCTCCCCAGTCACGTGGACTCCCCGGCAGGAACTGAGAATTAACCCCCTGTGCTCAGGTCCCCAGCCCGGACTGCCCCAGCCTCTCCTTCCGATCTCCTTCCCTGATGTGGGAATCCCCCCTGCTTTTGGAGGCTGCTGCTCCTGCCTTGTGCTTCCATGTGCTGCCGGGAACGGATTCTTTGGAGAATACCCCGAATCTGTCCATCCGCAGCTGCTGGGAGCATTTCCTATTAACACAATGAGAAGGGGCGCCTGGGTGGCTCAGTGGGTTAAAGCCTCTGCCTTCAGCTCAGGTCATGATCTCAGGGTCCTGGGATCGAGCCCCACATCGGGCTCTCGGCTCAGCAGGGAGCCTGCTTCCCCCCCTCTCTCTGCCTGCCTCTGCCTACTTGTGATCTCTCTGTCAAATAAATAAATTTAAAAAATCTTAAAAAAAACACAAAACACAATGAGAAGGTATGAGGCAGTGACACGAGTTTTAGGCCAGCGATTCTTCGAGTGTGGACCCCGGCCCCATGACATCGGTGTCACCCGGAAGCCTTTTAGAAAAGCGAATTCTCTTTGAGACACTGATTCCATTTCTCTTCGATGATGGCAGTGATTCTTTCTCAATGTATATCAGAACATCAAGTCGAACGCCGGAAATATATGCAACTTGTTATTTGTCAATTACATCTCCATAAAGATGGAAAAAAAAAAAGAAAGAAAGAAAAGTGATTTCTTGGCCCCAGGTTGGACCCACTAAGTTGGAAACTCAGGGCGGGGCGGGCCTTTGGGGTTCTCTAGGGGGTTCTAATGTGCTAACGGGTGAGAACCACTGCTTTAGGCTAGGAGTTAGAGCACGTGGACTGAGACCAGCCTTGACAGCACCCGGACCTAAATGTTTACTTTTTTGGGGGGCCTCGCTCACCTCTTCTGTAAGATGGGGGCAACAATACTCACCTCCCTTGGTTCACAAGGGCCATGACTCACACAGGGAACGGGAGAGCCGTTTGCAAAGCCAAGGCAAGGCCTGCTGTTTTTATTAGCCACTCTACTGCAGGTTGTTTGTGGGTGGTGGTGGGGCGGTTAGGAATTTTAAGCTGAGGGACTTCAACTCTATCCAGGTTGAAGGAACATGGGGATCATTGTTTTCCACTGCAGAGACTCCGGGGCTCAGCAGCACCCCTCCCCCACCCCATGTTTTGCCTGCCTGAGTCCAGGTCACCATCCCCCACTGACCGGCTTCCTGGGGAACTGAGTCCCCCACCTGAAAGTCACAGGCATTTGAATCCCCCTCAGGCCTCTCGCCAGCTACTCTAGTTAACAAGGTTTCAGGCCAATTAAAATTCCGGGGTCTGAGCCACCCGGAGGAGAGGGGGGCGGGGGGTGAGAAGTAGGGGGTAAGGGGAGGGAGAGGACAGGGCAGGAGCCCTGGAGCGACGACCCAAACAAGCAAGGCCGCTTTCATCCGCAGCTGCCCCCACTCTGGATATAAAAACAAAGATGGCACCCGGACTCTGGGCAGGTAAGTGGCAGATGGGGACGAGTTTACTGTCCCAGTTTAGCGGGCCAGGTGGTCTGTCAACTTCAGATCAAACCAAACAGAAGGCAGGAGAGGGAAAAGCTGGCAGAGAAGGCTGGTGAGCCCAGCAGGCCGCCCTCCCCGCCGAACCAGGCTTGGACCTGTCGGTAGCCCTCTCTTTGGGCAGGACCAGAAAGAATACCTCTGTCATCCTATTGCGCTGACCGTGGGAGATCTGAGATCCCAGTCGGATCCCAGCTTTCCTTAGATGAACTTAGCATACCAGTTAATCTTCTCAACAATCCTATGAAGGGGTGCCGTGATTATCCCCATTTTCCAAAAGAGGAAGTTGAGGCACGGAAAATTATGTAAGGTGCCCACGTAAGAGAGCCAGGACCCACAGCCGGCCGTCTGGCTCCGGAGCTCATGCTCTTAACGGTGATGCTAAATGATCCCCTTTCCCTGGAAGGACCTTGGGGACAGGAGGACACCAATGTCATCTAACCTGGCTGAGGGATTTAGCGGTTTCTTGGGAGCTGGGACATTTTCCTGTGAAGACTCTCATCTTAAAACAATGTTCTGCCCCCCGGGGAAGGACTTTTTAAGTTTGGATGTGATGGAAGGAATCAGAAAATAGAAAATAAAGGTTAACTGCACAGATAATCAAAAACGCTTAACACAAAGAGAAAAACACTAAACCACACTCCAATCAAATTATAAAGAGAAACCAGACTGAGGACAAAATATATGATTGATGTAGTTATTTTATGAAAGCGCTCCCATGAATTGATAAGAAAATATTGATAAACGCGCAGAGCATACAGGTAACTAAAAAAGGGAAATATAAGATATAAATTTAATTTATATATTTCTATTAAGTAGATGTAATATAAAAATATAAAACAATTTTATGTGCAGTTACCAAAAACATTTAACACGCTGTGCCAATAACCAGTGCTTGAGAGGTCAGAAGAGTAAAACTCCACAGGCATGTAGCTTGTGGTGGTTTAAAAAGGGGCAGTGGAAAAAAAAAATTAAAAGGTTCAATGATAAATTCTGGCCCCTTTGTCTGGGTGATCTTCATCCTGGAATTTATCCAATTTATCCAATACCAAGTCTACTTTTGTGTATTGGTTTAATCCCAGGGTAATTATTGCCGGGAGTGATGGACATTTACAAAAAACACACATGCCAATAAGCACACAAAAAAGATGCTCAGCGTCATTAGCCATGAGGGACACACAGAGGAAAACCACAACGAGGTACCTCTTGGCACCCACGGGATGGCTATAATTTAATTTAGGAAACTAACAAGTGCCGGCCAGGATGTGGAAAAGTTGGGCTTGTGCGAATGTAACTTGTGTAGCTGGCGAGGAAGACTGGCAGGCCCTCAGAAAGTCAGAGGGTTGGGCGCCTGGGTGGCTCAGTCGGTTGAGCGTCTGCCTTCAGCTCAGGTCATGATCCTGGAGTCCCGGGATCGAGTCCCGCATCGGGCTCTCTGCCCAGCAGGGAGTCTGCTTCTCTCTCTGCCCTTCACCCTGCTTGTGCTCTCCCTCTCTCTCTCTCAAATAAGTGAATAAAATCTTAAAAAAAAAAAAAAAAAGTCAGAGGGTTGCCATACGACTTGGCAATTTCACGCTGAGTCGCGTACCCAAGGGAATTGGAAAGGTACGTCCGCACAACAACGGGGACTGGAATGTTCCTAGCAGCCCTCTTCATAAGAGCCCCCGTGGGTGGAAATGACCCACATGAATGAACAAACAGAGCGAGGTCTCTCGGCACCGCATAATAGTATCCCGCCATCAATAGGAGGGAAGGAGTGGCAACTGCCACATCACGGATGGACCTTGAAAACGTGAGGCCGAGTGAAAGAAGGCAGACACACAAGGCCACATAGTGTACGATTCCACTGGTATAAGAGGTCCGCAAGACACACGTCTACAGACACAGCACAAGGAGCTTAGTGCTTGTCGGGGGCGGGGCGGGGCGGGGCGGGGGGAGGGGAGACGGAGGGGCTGGACGGGCACTGGATTTCTGCTGCGGAGAGAAAACGTTCCAGCGCCGGCCAGTGCTGATATCTGCATGACACTGTAAATATACTTAATGCCACTGAATTGTATGTTTCGAAATGCTTCACATGGTCAATTTTATGTTTTGTGGATTTTCCCTCAATAGAAATAATTACGACTCACTCCCCCGGCTATGGATCCCCCGCTATGGCAGGAAGACCACCTAATTACTTTTGATGCTTCTACCCAACCTTTGGGGATTGACGCAGGTATTAATGTCCTCAGTTTACCTGCACCCAGGCATCCGGCGACCTGTGCCCTGCCCCGGGTCGCGCAGTGCTGAATTGGGGTACTGGATCCAAGTCTTTACTTGCAAGGTGTGGGGCTCTTTTTTTTGTTTGTTTTTAAGATTTATGTATCTATTGGGGTGCCTGGGGGGCTCAGTCGTTAAGTGTCTGCCTTGGGCTCAGGTCATGATCCCAGGGTCCTGGGATCGAGCCCTGCGTCACGCTCCCTGCTCAGCGGGAAGCCTGCTTCTCCCTCTCTCACTCCCCCTGCTCGTGTTCCCTCTCTCGCTGCCTCTCTCTCTGTCAAATAAATAAAATCTTAAAAAAAAAAAGATTTATTTATCTGTTTGAAGTGGGGAGGGGCAGAGGGAGAGAGAGTCTTAAGCAGACTCCACGCTGAGCATGGAGCCCAACATGGAGCCTTGTCCGACGACCCTGAGATGACAACCCAAGCCGAAACCGAGAGTCAGATGCTTAACTGACCACACCGCCCAGGCGCCCCGTGGGGGGCCCTTCCGAAGGGGTTCCCATCTCTCTCTTCTAGGTAGCATCAGGGGTTCCCAAGGACATCCCCATTCTGAAGCCAGCATGGAAGCCCAGTCCCATGTAGGGAGCACTGACTGGTACGCGCGCACGTGTGCTATTTCTGCCCCAGGCTCCCCCCTCCACTCCTCCAAGTCTCAACATGCTGACTTCATCACAGACCAGCTGGGGAGCCTGGAAGTTTCCAGCCTCAGATGCCAGGTCAGGAGCAGCCAGAATAGGGGACCTGGGAAGACTCTGGATTCACGTAGAACCGTGGTCAACTTCTGCAGCAGACGCTCCGGTGCCCCACCCAAATCCTCTCGGCACCCACCAGTCGAGAACGTTCTCCAAGGGCGTGGGACCCCCACCTGAGGGCTTCACAGAAATGCCCGTGGCAATGCCCAGGCAATGATGGGTAGGAACTTGAGGATAAATACTCCAGCTTTCCCACTCCCCGGGTCAGGTAACACTGGTGTCTCAGAGAAACCCCGTGGGACTGACTCCCAGTGTCTCACTCTGGTGACTTGCTCCCAGCGCCTCTCTCACGGGCTGTGTCCCTTTCCCACCATACTGCCCCACTCCCAAATCAGTCGCTTGGCCCCAAATCCTTGTCTCAGGCTCAGCTTCTGGAAGAGCCCAGCCTAACACACCTTCCCTTGGTCATTCGTGCTGTATGACCTTGAGCAATCCCTCGACCTCCCAGGTGCTTTCCGGGGTGAACAGGCTGACCCAGGGGAGGAGCTCAATTACATCTAGATTATCCATCTGGCCAGGAAAGATTGAGGGGGGAGGATTCGTTGTTACACATCCCACGTCTACACCTCTGAGGGATTTAATGTCAGCCAGATCACAATAGCAGCGGGGAATGTTCTCACCCAAATCTGACCACTTAAGGGTGGGAGCCTGCTGTAGTCTAGAAGATTGACCAGGAAGCCGGGTCTCCCTTCTCCCCCGCCCCCATCCCAGCCCCCAGGGCAACCTCTTGGTCAGTCCAGGGGCTTGGTGGGCGGGTATGGATGGATATGGCTATCTAGCGGGCCTGTTTGGGGATCCCAGGTGTCCTTGTGGCCAAGATCACCCAAATGACGGTGACTTTGATGGTCCTTGCCTGGGTTCCTGCTGGGCTGCCCAGAATGCTCCAGAACAAAGATGACAGGTCTGGGGGCTCTGGCTGGACCTCCAGGTTGGCAGGTGTCCTCCCTCGGCGAGGCTGGCGCCTTGGGTCTGGAGCGCATCTCGTCACCTCTTTCTTCCTCTCCAGGCCAACTGCAGGCCCGGCTGTGGGCTTGCTCTTTGTACACACAGCTGACGGACCTCTTTCTCAATGTGTGTGTGTCTGTGTGTGTGTTTACGTGGTGGGGGGGGGTTTGTGTGTGAATGAGAGAGAGGCAAATAAAATACCTCACGAGGGTGGGTCCCTGCTCTGTGCGATCAGGCTGCCGGCCTGCCACCAGCCCTGGGGACTCTGGGCAAAGCCCCGGCCCCCCGAGGGGCACGGCTGTCTGCAGGGTGGGGGGTGTCTCTGTGTCCGTGCCCTTGGCCTCTAGGCCTCTGAGTGACTCTCCTGGGCGTCTGGCTGGATTTGGCGAGCTCTGTAGCTGCTGAGGCTGCCGGGGCTGCCTCCCGCCTCTCTGGCACATTCTTTTTCTCAGACAAACAGATTCCTTTGCTCCCTGAACAGCCGAGCGGGAGGAGCAGCTGTAAAAACAAACACACGGCAGCTGACTGGAGGGCTGTGGGCTGTTTTCTGGGGTCTGCCTGGGCCTAGAACTCCCGGCCACAGTGGGTGCCCTGGCTTGAACCCAGGGCGGGGAGGGTGGGCCTGTGCCTTGGCTGCCTGGGTGTGGGCCAGCCCCGCTCCCGGGGTTTTCTTCACAAAGGCGGTCCTCAGACGGCTCTTGGCAGGCTCGCTCTGTTCTCCGAGCCCCCTGACGGGCTGTGACTGTCTCCAGCCAAACCTGGAGAGAAAATATTTAGAGAAAGGCCTTTCCTCAGCAGAATCGGCTCTCGGAGCCTTGGGAGTGGTCCTGGGCCTCCCTCCTGAGACACCCCGGAGTGCCCTGAGTCGGCGAAGCCGGCCATGGGGGGGGGCAGGGGTGTGTCGTGGACCCTCCCTGAGGCTGGGGGCCGTGAGGACAGCTCATTATACCTCTGGCTGTGTTTCCTGGGTGGCCTGGAACCACATGCATACTGGAACTGGGGAAATCTCCTCAGAGGGAAGGAAACGGACCCAGGCAGCGGTGGTGGTCCACGGCCCTCCAGAACATTCTCTCCTCTCCCTTCCTGGTGCAGAACACCCAGGCCTGGGTGTTGTACCTGGTGTGGGGTTGTCAGGCCCCACCCAACGGCTCTCAGCTCTGCGATCAGCGCACAACTTCCTGCCCCGCGCAGCTCTGCCGGAGCCCGGCGTGGGGTAAGCGGAAGCACGCCCGCCATGCTTGTTCAGCCGGGAATCCCGCCCGAGTGTGCAGGCTTCCCAATATGAGGCGGAGCCTCCCAGGGCTAGGTCTGCGGGGTCGTCTTTACGTTTCATTGACCGCATGGTATTCTGCTCGGGCTGTCCTAGCGAGACCACAGCCTGGGTGGGCTGAGCCACACAAATGTCCCATCCCACACTTCTGGAGGCTGGAGGTGGGGATCAAGGTGTCCCTTGGCAGCGTCGGTTTCTTCCGAGGCCTCTCTCCTTGGCTTGTAGATGACTGCCTCTTCTCTGTGCCCTCGCATCCTCTTCTCTCTGTGCCTGTCGGTGTCCTAATCTCCTCTTTTGTAAGGACACCCGTCACATTGGATTGGGGTCTCCTGCAATGACCTCATTTTACCTACCTCACCTCTGGAAAGGCCCTATCTCAAATATAGGCGTGTTCTGAAGTCCTGGGGGATGGGGCTTCAGTGGATGACTTTTAGGAGGACACAGTGCAGCCCATAACAACCAGACTCCTCCTGACCCCTCTGAAAAGGAGAGGGGCGACGTCCTCCCGCTAAATTTGGCTCCACTTTCTCAGCGATCCGGGCTACATCAGTGAGGCCCAGGGCCACCGACGCAGCCTAGCACAAGGCCAGAATGTCAGAGCCAGAAGGCCTCACGGGCCATCCGATCCCCAGATGCACACCCCTCATGTGACGGGCGAGGGGTCAGGCCCAGAGAGAGGAGGGGTCTGGTCTGTCACCCATCCCAGCTCGGATGGGAGGGAACTTGCATTTCTCTCCTGCAGTTTCTCCAGTCTGGCTCTCCCAGGTTGCGGCCTAGCGACGCTGCTCCCATAGCTTTCCTCCCAGAAGTGGAGGACCTGGGCCCCCCCCCCCCCACATCTGCACGATGAGGATTGGGTTGGATTCTCCGAGAAACAGACACTGAGATGGAGTTTAGCCGCGGGATGTTTCCGCAGAAGGGCCCTTGGGAGGCACCTGAGGAAGGTGACAATGGAATTAGGGGCGGGCAGAGGGAAGAGCAGACCAACGGCCTCAGCTTAGCCCACAGGGAGCTCTGTAGCCTGAGCCCATCAGAACGGTCCCTAGGTGATACCCTGCCACCCTCAGTCACGGGGTGTGGGCTGTCCCGGGGGGGTGTGGCCTCGGCCAGGGGGCTCTGAGTAGCTGAGTCAGCCCCTGAAAAGGGACCTGGATGGTGTGTCACAGCGCCCACCATGGGGGATGGTGATGTCACTTACAAGTGCTTTGAAAACGGACTCTTCATTTTTTTTAAAGATTTATTTTATTTTATTTTTATTTTTTTCTAAAGCAGTTGTTTGGGGACAATCTGCTTTTTAAAAAAAGATTTATTTATTTATTTGAGAGAGGGCGAGCGAGCGTGCGTGCTCGCACACAAATCGGGGGAGAGGCAGAGAGAGAATCCAAGCCGACTCCGTGCTGAGCACGGAATCTGACGCGGGGCTCCATCCCACGACCTTGAGATCATGACCTGAGCTGAGATCAAGAGTCAGATGCTTAACTGCTTTAGCCACCCAGGTGCCCCTTGACTGTGCTCTTTTTTTTTTTTTAAAGATTATTTATTTGTTTATTTATTTGACAGAGAGGAGAGAGATCACAAGTAGGCAGAGAGGCAGGCAGAGAGAGAGAGGGGGAAGCAGGCTCCCCGCCGAGCAGAGAGCCCGGTGCGGGGCTCGATCCCAGGACCCTGGGATCATGACCTGAGCTGAAGGCAGAGGCTTAACCCACTGAGCCACCCAGGTGCCCCGAAAGCTGACTCTTGACCAGCGATCTCCCCAGTGGCCCACGGTTGCCTGGCACCCAGTAGGTGCTCTCTGATTACCCGTGGGTGGTGGCACATCTGGGGTCCCACCCGCAGGCCTCCTGAAGGAGTGGGCTCCGTTTCCAAGTTGCCAAGAGAAGGGCCCTTTTGCAGATTCTTGGGGCCGACGAGGGAGACGCCTTCATTCCCCGTGGAGCAGGGATCATTTGGGGCAGTTTTTTCCAGTGGGTTTCCAGTGGGTCTCGGGGTTCCCAGGGCACCCGGGAGCAGCAGGAAATGCTCACCGTGGAAACCGTTGTTCAGCTTTGGTCAAATTAGACCGTGTTTCAACCCACAGGGAGGAAATCGGGGAGGAAGTCAGGCATTGTCCGGAGAGAAAAGGATTTCCTCTATCCCTTCGGGTTCTCCTTTATGTTGAGAGGGAAGTCCCAACCAGACAGGAAGAGGAAGAGGGAGAGGCTGTCCCTTCTGCTTTGGGAGGACGATGGGAGGACGACGGGAGCTGGAGCTGGGGAAGCCTTCCGAAGGGGTTCTGGTCACCCCCTCGGGGATCTGGCCAGAGGGAGGGCTGTTTGAGAAGTGAAGGGCACATCTCTGGCAGCGGCGTGTTGGCCTCTGGTTGTGTTGGGGGCTCTGGGAGGAGAGTTCGGAGGCTGTACCCCATAGTCACATTAATATTAAAAAGAACTCGGAGAGGCAGCACTGGGCGTGGAGCCGAGCTGCCCTTGTCGCTTGGGGGCTGGCGATGGCCCTCGAGGTTCTGCCAGTGGAAGGCAGCTGTGTTGAGGGCCAGGGGGCCCAGACCGAGGTCTAGACGGGGGATGTCACAGTCTTCAAGGATTCCATGGCCCCAGTGACTGCTGAGGGGAGGCAGAGCTGGCTGGGGTGACGGGTCCCCGACTGCACCCAGATGATCAGACCAGGAGTTCCCTGGGCTCACGCGTAAGTCAGGGAGGGGGCCCATCTGCACCTCCGCAATCGCCATTGCAGAGGCCTGGAAGCTTCCCCGGGGGGTGTGGGGTCCCGTGCAGGGGCACCCTAGGACCTGACTCCTCTCTCTGCACGAGGCCCCAGGAGCCCTTCATCCTTCAGAAGTTATTCAGAAGTGTAGTCTCGGGACCAGCAGCCCTTGAGTTACCTGGAAGCTTGGTAGGAATGCCGAGTCTCGGGCCCCACCCCAGCCGTGCCGGGTCGGCATACTGCCTGCGAACAATCTCCCCAGGGGATTTGTGCGCGCCATAAAATGTGGGAGGTGGTGGCGTCAGTTCGGTTCCCCTCCCCCATTCGCCTGACACGGTTGTGTGGGCGAGTGGGGGGCAAGGGGCGTTGGAGGGCTGGAAATCTGAGAGCACCCGGGCATCTGCCTAAAGGGACCACTTACACAATTTGCTCGAGATCCACTCCACGGGACGGAAATCTCACCGCCCCACCCCATCTTCCTGTGCTGAGAAAGACGGAGTCCACAAGAGACAAAGCATCTTCCTTCGCTCCGCTGACCGCAGGGCGAGTTGCTTTCGTGAGTCTACTGTGTGCACATGAAGGTGGTCGCCTGGAGGGGGCGGCCGCTCAGCCAGTTGGTGACAGAGGTGCTTTAGAACCCATGGGCTTTGACCTTGATTTTTCCCTGCCGTTTACTCCAAGTGCGCTCCCCAGGCCAGGGCCAGTCCGCACGCTGGCACTTGTCCGCGGTGAGCTAAGTCCAGAAATTGGGAGCGAGCCTTTAGAAACTCGACAGAGCATATTTGTGTCTGCTAGAAAATCCAATGGTAAAAGTTTGGGCTTGTGTTTTGTAGCTCGTATTTCTTTGTCTTTCTTTCTTTTCTTTTCTTTTTTTTTTTTTAACGGTTTTATTTATTTGTCAGAGAGCGAGAGAGAGCACAAGCAAGGGGAGCAGCAGGCTCCCCGCTGAGCAGGGGGCCCGATGCGAGACTCGATCCCAGGACCCCGGGATCATGACCTGAGCCGAAGGCAGATGCTTCACCGACTGAGCCCCCCAGGAGTCCCTTTTATTTCTTTTTTATTTCATTTTTCTAGCCAGTCATATTTAATGTACTGGACAAAAGTATCCATCCATGATGGATTGAAATTAATTAACAAACCAACACAAACACGACCGGTCCTACAGCCGCAGATAGTTTGAGAGTCCCCACGTGACGCCGTGCCATCTCAAGTCAAGAGGGGAGGTTTGGAAAAATCGGGGCAACATCAGAGGTTCGCCCTGGCCTGGGCAAAACGCAGGCGCACTCAAGCCTGAGGGGGCCAGGCTAGAACCTGGAAGGGGTGCGTCATCGTTGCTTTCTGTTTGAGAGTTCCCCAGAGGCCTCATTACTGCAGGGAAGCGCTGGGTAGGTATTCGCGGGGGCCTCAGGCTAAGTTGATTCCAGGACCCCTCACCTGGACCTGGGTCACCCGCAAGTGGGGCAGCGGCGCGGTCCCTCCCCGCTGGAGAAATCGCGGATCTTCGCCCGGCCGCCGGATCTGTAGGATGACACGGTCTTGCGGGTGAACGTGCCAGTCCCGGCAGCGCCCTTGTCCTCCCCACCAAACCTGGCGTGTTCTGGTCTGGCCGAGGAACAAGCGCTTTCTTTTTATGAGCCTGCAAACCTCCAGCCTCCCAGCCTCCCAGCCTCCCAGCTGGCCGGGCGCCAGGGGCCGGGCCTGACACACAGGCCCACATCCCCACCCGTACCCACGGCCCCGGCTGCTCCCGATTCAGGCGCGTCTGAGTCGCCGCGCCTCCGTGAAAGACTTGCAAGAGAATAAAGCAACAGGCTCTCCTAGGGGCCTGCTGATCGCCATCTAGCACCACGTCTGCGTTTGGGCCCCCTTTTTCCCCAAGCCATGAATGCCTCTAATCCGGCCAAGCAGGCTGTGGGTGTCTAACTGTGAGCTGCTAAAGCAGGGGGAGGAGGTCCATCCCACGTGCAACCCCACCTGCTGGCCCCCCTCCGCGCCCCCCAGACATCGCTGTCTGTGCGCTCGATAAAGGAGGGTGGGAGAGGCAGGCTTTTCCATCCTCGGGCGGCTGCCCGCGCATTTGTCCGGAATCATCAGACCACCCGGCTCCCTGAGACGTGCTCGGGGGCCGGGGCGCAGCCGTCCACCTGCAGGAACGGGGGCGTCTGGAGGCGGCCCTGTCAGATTAGCCCCGCGGCCGGCCGGCCCCTGTTTAATGAGAGTGTGGCGCCTGGTGCGCGGCTAAAGCCCTGCTTGTTTAGACAGCGTCGCTGGCTGTGCCACGCGTCGCCGGCACCAGGCCGGGAGGGGCAGTCCCCTCACCTCCCCGCAGAAGCCCGTTCCTTTATTCTTTTAGAACCAAGCCCTGGCCTGCCCTGGCTAAGGTCAAAAGGATCTCGGCCAAGGCCTGCTGGGGCCCCGGGAGCCTTCTTTCCCGCGGGGCTGGGGCCGGCCAAGAGGGCCCCAGGCACTGGGGTACACCTGGGGATGCAGGTGACAAGGCAGCGGGGGCCTCAGCCAGTCTGCCTGCTTCCCCGACAGACCTCCCGGGAGCTGAGTGCCGGCCACAGCACTCCCGCTGCCCTGGGCTTTCACGTCTGATTGCTTTTCAGCGTGGCTGCAAAGGAAAGTCGCAGGAGCCATTTGGCGGGCACTGGCTGGGCCCCTTGTTAGCGGAACGGTGGGGGACTGAGTGGTTTTCCTGAGGTCCTGATTTCTGAATCAGGTCTGAAAGCCTCAGCCCTTGTCCCCTCCTAGCAGGGGCCTTCAACCTTGGCCCTCCCTGCCCCCAGCCTGCCCCCCGCCGCTGCCCTTTCCCTGATGTTCAGAATTCACTCTGCAGCCGGAGTGAACTTTTAGATTTTTATCTTCTAAACTTTTAATTTTGAAGTGATCCGGGCTTGCAAAGCTGTAAAAATAGTGCCAAGAGTTCCTGTATTCCTTTACCCAGATTCCCCAAGTATCTTACCGATTGGCAAGTTGCACACTCTACACACACACACACACACACACACACACACACACTTTTCTCCCTGAATCTTTTGAGATCAAGTTACAAACCTGATGCTCCTTTGCCCCTAAATATTTCAGTTGTCTTCCCCGAAAATGCGCATTGAAGGACATTCTCGTAAAATAACTGCGGTATAGATCGAAATCAGGAAATGAACATTGATACAATCCTATGACCTGATTGACAGCTCTTATGCAAATGCTCATTACTTGTCCCACTAATGTCCTTCATAAGAAAAGAAATAAAATATTTTTCTGGCCCAGGATTTAATCTCGAGTCACACATTGTATTCGGTTATTGTGTCTCTTTAATCTCCTTTAATCGGGCATGGTCCCTTTGTCTTTGTCTTTTGTGACAGGAGCACTTCTGAAAAGTACAGGCTGATACTCTTTTTATAGAGTGTCCCTTAGTTTTGCTTTTTTAATTTTTTTTTAAAAGATTTTATTTATGTATTTGTCAGAGAGAGAGAGATCACAAGCAGGCAGAGGCAGAGGGAGAAGCAGGCTCCCCGCTGAGCAAGGAGCCCGATGCGGGACTCGATCCCAGGACCCTGGGATCATGACCCGAGCCGAAGGCAGCTGCTTAACCAACTGCTTAACCAACCCAGGCGTCCCCCTTAGTTTGGCTTTGTCTGATGTTGCCTGTGACCGGGTTCAGGTGCTGCCCGTTTAGCAGAAACCGCCCCAAGGGCATGCGTGTCCTTCTCAGGACATCGGGTTGGGAGGCTCACGGTGTCCATCTGATCCGTGGCTAGTGTGTTCCCTATGATCACTTGGTCACAGTGCTGTCTGCTAGGTCTCTCCACGATGTGACTGTTTTTCTCGTAATTAAGAGGCATCTTACGGGCAGTGCAATCTTTTAAAAACTAGAAATCTGATTTGGTCACCTCCCGTCCCTAAGTTGGGGGATTCCCTAGGATTCCCCAGTTGGAATCCTGACTTGGTGTCCCCAGAACCTCTGTGATCTGTGATCTGGTTGAGCACTGTGCTGTCACCTCCTATCCCCTTTCTGGGAACCACAGGCACGCTAGCCTTCCTGCTGTTGCCAGGACACACCATCAAGTTCATTCCCGCCCCCCGAGGCTCCACCTTCACGAGAGCCGTTCCTTTGGCCTGGAATGCTTTTCCATCCAGTCAGTACGTGTCTATTTCTTTGTGCCTTTCAGATTTGGCCTTCAGGTCCCCTGAGGGAGGCCTTCCCTGCCCGCCCACCTGAAGTTGCCCTCCCCCCACCCCCCTCCGCCGCCACCGTCGTTCCCCCGAAGCGTCCTGTCTGGGGTCTTATCGTGGGACTTACTACCATCTGCCATCTGTTGACGCGCTGTTGTCTGTCTCCCCTGGCAGAAGAGAGCAGGGAGCCCGTGTACCTGGTTCCGCGCTGCGCCTGTGCCCCCAGCACAGAGCCTGGCCCACCGCTGTGGGGTGAACGTTGGTCAAGAATTTGCTGGATGCACGCATGACAAAGTACTGCTCAGTAGCGCGTGGCAAGCTGGGGCTCTAACCCCGAAGTCTTGGAGTTCTGCCAGATCGTCTATGCTGGCTACAGTGCGACTCCGCTGGGCTCGGGCACAATGGGGCAGATGGCAACGGGGTAGCTTAGGGCTCCCCGCATGGTGCCCTTAAGGGGGAGCTGCAGAAGGCGTGCTGAGATGGGGTAGGGAGGTGGACGGATCTCTGAGCCCTGAAGTACCGATCCCTCCCTCCCTCCCTTCCTTCCCCTTCACGTGAGGGGGGCATAGGGTAGGGGGCGGGGAATCCGACATAAATATACTTACATTCAAAGCACAAAGGCAGACCAGACGGAAGTCCTGCAGATGTTGGCAGCCGCAGGACCGCAAGGATGGCCAGACCCGCTAGGTCACCAGAAGGGAGGTGGATGGGCTTGTTTCTAGCTGAGGAGACGCTACCCGGTGACCAGGAAGCCTGCGGGGGGCGGGGAGTCAGGCAGATGTCTTCCGATGCCGGCTCCCCTGTGCCCCGGCCGGAGGGTTCCGGTCGTCACCCCCAGCTCCTTCACAAGGAGGGCATGGCGCCCCTCTGGGGGTTTGCAGCTGGCCACCGCACTAGCAGGAGAGGGCACTGCTTAAGCCCAGGGGCGGTTTTGGGGGAGAGCTGTAAGGCGGCTTTCCCCGCAAACAACGCTCCCCCCCCCCCCCGCCGCCCCAGGGATCCCCGAGTTGGGGCTGCGCTGCTGAGGGTGTGCGCCGGGACAAAGGTCTCCTCGGTGTCACCACCGGCAAAATGACGCTGCGGTCTCTCGCACATTCCCCTCCTTCCTGTCTGTCTCAGGGAGCGTCCTGGTCCGCTCAGGCTGCAACGATGGAGCGCCACAGAAGGGGCAGCTCGAGCAGCACGCCCTCATTTCCTCATGGCCCTGGAGGCCGGAAGCCGCAGATGGAAGGGCCGCTGGAGCGGCTTCCTCCTGAGTTGCCTCTCCTTGGCTTGTCCGTGGCCGCCTTCTCGCCGTGTCCCCGCGTGGCCTTCCCTCTGTGCGCACGTAGAAAGAGCAAGCTCTCTGGTGTGTCTTCCTGCAAGGATGGCTGTCCCGTGGACTCAGGGCCTCACCCTCAGGACCTCGGTTCCCCTTAGTTGCCGCCCTGAAGGCTTATGGGAGAGGCACATGGGGGTCAGGGCTGCAACGTGGCAGTCTGGAGAGGGCACAGTTTTGGGGAGGGGCCTTTGGCTCTTGGCAGAGAACCGTGGAGATTCTCCCCCCAGGCAGGTGTCTTGCGAGGGGTCTCATCACTCTCTTAATGCTGCCGGCACTTGGGGATTCATGTCAAGAAATCTCCCTGGAAATGTCTGGGGTGCACCTAGGAAATGCCTTGGTGAAATGAAATCCGGGCCCTCTTGGCCGGGCCCCGGAAGGAGAGGCTCCGGTTGGCAAAATGGGGAGTAAAGGGTGCTGCATGCGGGCCCTGGGGCTGGGGTTCTGGCCTGAGATCCCTTTTCTCCCCCGTCCTTGTGTGTATAAGTGTACGTGTGTGCACACAAGTATGCGTGCACTCTCCGATTAGAAGTGCCAGGCCAGGGAGGGGCCACTGGCTTCCTCCACCTGGATCTCCCCTCTCGTGGACACTGGAACCACCGACGTCTGCCCCCTTTGGCCCTCCAGCCCAGGCGTGGCCCGGGACCCCTGCTTTGTTCTCAGGAGCCCCCTGAAACGAGATTGGAACTTTCTAGAAACCTCTGTGGCAGTAGGGAACTCACATACACTGGCATGAGGGCTTGTGGGACAGAGTGGGTGCCTGTCACAACGATCTCTTACTGTATAACAAAGCATCCCCAAACCTAGTGGCTTAAAATAATGACAATGTCAGTTTTGCTCACGAATATACAATGTAGGCAGGGGTCGGCAGGGACCGCTCATCTCGGCTCCACTTGGTGTCAGCTGGGGTGGTCTGAAGCTAAGGGCTGGATGATCTGACGGCTCCCTCACTCAGCCGTCTGCTGTTAACGCTGGCTGCAGACTGAGACGTCAACCGCTCTTATCAGAACATCTATACGTGGCCTGTCCAGTTGGCCCTTGGTTTCCTCAAAACATGGCGGCTGGGTTCCAAGGGCAAGCACCCCCATGGGAGACGACCAAATGGAAGTCTCATGTCTTTTACCACCCAGCCTTGGAAGTCACCCGCTGTCACTATGCCAGATTCTATTTGTTAGGAAGCAGTCACTAGGGCCAGCTTTCTTCATGGATAAGGGATGGGAATCCACCTCTCAATGGGAAGAAGATCGAAGACTCCTTGAAAATCACCACGGTGGTTCACGGCTCCCTTCCCATTCATGCAGGACTTGGGACCTCGGGCTCTGCCCTTGGCAATGCCTCGTCTTTCTCCTCACAGGATCACCATCATACCACCTAGCACCTTCGTGGGAGCCAGACTAGGAGAGAGCGCCATGCTTTCTCTCATCGACGCCAGACCAAGACTCTGCCCCGGGGGATAATTCGGTGCCCCTTCGCACAGGGGAAAAAATGGATTTCCTACCGGAACAGTATTTGGTCACAAGTCACAAAGAGATGTAAAAAAAGACAGAGGTGTATTCCTTTCTCATCAGCAGATTACGCCTGATGTGGGATTTCTTTTCTTTTTTTTTAAAGATTTTATTTATTTATTTGACGGAGAGAGAGATCACAAGTAGGCAGAGAGGCAGGCAGAGGGAGAGGGGGAAGCAGGCTCCCCGCTGAGCAGAGAGCCCGATGCGGGGCTCGATCCCAGGACCCCGAGATCACGACCCGAGCCGAAGGCAGAGGCTCCAACCCACTGCGCCACGAAGCCCCCCCTGATGTGGGATTTCTGCTGTAGGAAGTCCTTAGGGACCCAAGCTTCTCCTATGCTGCCGCTCTGCCAGGCATGGCCCCCCCAACCCCAGGTCACCTCATGGTCCAAGCTGATGGCTGCCGTGACATTCTGGCCAATGAAGAGGAGAGAGGGATCCAGGAAAAGCAGTAGAGGGTTCCCAGAAACTGAATTGGGGTACTTCCGATTACATCTGAACTGGCCCACACTTATTCACATGGTCACTCCTGGCCGCGAGGGGCTGGGACATGGAATCTTTATTCTGGTCGTCCATGTGCCCCGCTACAACTGCTGATTCTGTTAGCAGGGAAAAGGGGGGCGGGGAAGGACCCTGTAGGTAAAGAAACAGACTCCGCCAAACTTATTAATTAAAACACTTTATGCACAGACAGATTTACTCGCTAATTTACCTCCCCTGGCTGTCGAAAAATTAATGGGCTACAAAAGTGGCAAAACGTCTTCCACTTTCTGTGGCTCTTTTCCTCACATCGGTTTTCTTTGGCAACTTCCCAAGGCAGACAATTTGGTGGGGGAAGCATACTGAAGGGCTTACAAATTATCTAATAAAATGAATCATTGTGTGTGGTAAGTAAGAAAGTTACACCACGCTTTATTTGGTTTTAGATTTTCGGCCGATCGCAACCGTATGTGTGCATTACAAAAATACCCCACGAGAGTGGTCAGTGCCAGCCAGGGGCGTGTTTTAAATTTCCATATAAGGCTGCTATTTACTTTGGTCGAAGCTTGTGGAAACTTGCGTCAACTGGGAGGGGTATTTCTATTTATTCCAGCAGTATTTTGGACCCTCTAACAGATGGGTGCCCTGGGAAGCTGCCCAGCTAGCTCGGTGTCCGAGGACACTAAGAGGGACTTTGCAACTTAGAGAAGACTTGGGCTCTGCCCCAAAGGTATGACCTTGGCCTTACGATTCTTAACACGGGAACTGTGCCTCTATATACTATGGCGACCATGATCTTCATCTAAGAGACTGGATTAATTTCCTGTGGCTGCCTTAACAAAGTACCATACACAGGGCGGCTTCAAGAACAGAAGTGTGCTGTTTCACAGTTCCGGGGGGGCCGGCAGTCCGCAACTGAGGTGTGGGTGGGGCCGTGCTCTCTCTAACTCCTGGTACTTCCCTGGCTTGTGGTAGCAGAATTCCAGTCTTTCAATGGCACGTTCTCCGCATGCATGTCTGTGTCCCAATTTCCCCTCTTTACTGGCATACCAGTCATATTGGAGTAGAGTCCACCCTCCTCCAATATGGCTTCATCTTAATTCATGACATTGACAATGACCTTATTTCCAAACGTGGTCATATTCTGGGGCACTAGGGGTTAAGACTTCAACATATGAATTCGGGGGCCGGAGGGGGGGGGGACACCATTCTACCCATAACAAAGACATCCGCATACAGGATGATCGTGTGTGTGTGTGTGTGTGTGTGTGTGTGTGTGCGCGTGTGTGTGTGTGTTTTCATTGCACACTCTGGCTTAAAGCTTCCGGTTTTTATTTTTATTTTTTGGTGGTCCTGGGGAGAGTGGTTTCCACCAATGATAGCACGATGGCTGATGGGAAAGTGGTTCACACGGAGGACTTTGGTCCTTTCCCAACAAAGACAGTATGACGAGAGTCTAGGGAGACTCTAGATCTATTACCACCTCTTGGAATAAGCATCTACCCGGAGGTAGTTTGAGTCTGAGCTGGTTACAGCATACCGGGATGTTTGCGGCTATATTCAATGCTTTTGGGTCTAATAACAAAAAGCCCGCTCAGTGTGGTGTAAATAACAGGGAGATTGTCACCTGCTGTGATCCCGAAACCCAGAGGCCAGATGACTCCGACTCCCGGGTTGGTTAACTCGGGGCTCGTTGACGTCATCCAAGACCCAGGCCCGCCTACCTTTTCGCAGGTTGCTCTCGGTCCTCTGTCCTGCCTCCCTGTGTTCACAGGAGGGCTCCACCGGTTCTAGGGGCCCCACTCCCACACACGTCCAAAGGCCTGACCAGCGAATGCCTCCAGTCCCTTTAAGAGAGGCCCCGCAGACTTGCTCTCAGGGGCCATTGGTCGGAACTGTGTCACTGGGGGAGGAAATGGAGTTGCCGCCGCTGGCTCTGACTTAATCCAGCTTCGCTCTGTGCAGTCGGGAGGGGCCCCGTTGCCCTTGATGCGCACTGACTGCGCTTTCCTTAAGCAGAATCAGGGTAATGATGGCAAGGAAGAAGGGGCTGGGGAAACGACTGGGAAAACAACTCACAAAGTCCACCGCACGGGCCCTGGATCGAGGGGAAGGACAGGCGGCTGGCTGTGGCCGGGTAGAGGTGGGGTGGCGCGCGGCAGCTGGGGGGCGAGCAGGAGCGCCGCGCAGAGCCGTCAGTCGATACCTTCTTAGAATAACAGTCCTCATCAGGCACTGGGTCTGACTTGAAGCTGACAAATGATTTTCCTTCACAATAAAAGTACAAACAGAATCCTAATTAATGAATTTGCCAATAGCTATTGCCTATTTTATGGGCCTCAGCCCAGATTCAGTCTGTGGACAGGATGAGTGAGTGCGTGTATGTGGATTGGGCCCTAAATCACCCAGGGCGCAGGACAAGGGCAGTGTGGTCGGGATCTTCCTACAGCAGCCCTTCCAGAGGGGGCTGAGATGGCCAGGGCCACTACGACAGCCAGGAGAACTGCAGGAGCTAGGACAGCCATGGCACGCGCGGGAGACCGGTGACAGCGGACGTTGGCCCCAGCTCCGGCTTGCGGAGGCCGCTGCTATTTGTGGCTGAGAGGACTAACAGTTTCCTTAAGAGGTCATTGGCGCAGTCTCTCGTCGCCCCTGGGTGGGTATTTCTCCTCTTGCCATTTCTACCCAGGGAGAGGCCGCGGCGCCATCAATGAGCTATCTGTCTTTGAAGAAATGCCGGGGAGGGGTCATTCTTGGTTGCGTGAGCGGCGCGCCCGTGTTCTTCATTCAGTGACGCTGTGCTGGCCACCGTGGAGGGGCAGGAAGGACCACAGTGGATGAAAGGGTCCAAGTCTTGTTCTTGGGGGCTCAAGGATCTCGCCTGGGTGCCGGTCAGGGGGACCGGGGTGGAGGAAGAACTTTCTGCCGGTGCTTTGTTTATCGTGGAAGCCCACAGAAGGGGAGGTTATCCAAACGGCAGTTTTGATAAGACTGTGGGACAACGGATGTCAGACACCCAAGTGAGCGTGAGACGCGCGCCCTCGTGAGACGTGCGTCCTGAGAAAAGTGCTGACGTTAGTGATAGCACGGGTCACTTGCGTTTTGAAAAAGCTTCCCAGGTTAATTCTGATATAATCATCCCTTCGTCTTTACCCAGCCCCACCTCTCACACCGCCTCAGTAACAATTGCCAAATTGCACGAAAATAACTAATAACCTCTCACGCGCTTAAAGACAGTTGAGCGTCTCCGCTTTCTGCAGCCCTCCGCCTCCTGTTACCTTTCATCCGCCTGCACGGGCCTGTTTTCCAACTATGGTTAATGATTAATAATTTGTTTAGCATTAACCGAGCTTTCCAATTGTTTGGCTCCATATTTTCCCAGCCATTCACTATAGTTCTTCAAAACCAGTTCTTTGCCTTCACGCAACATCGATAAATTAATTTCCTTTATTTTTGTCCTTGATGTGGCTGAGACGGTGCAGGGTTTTGTTTGCAGTACCTGGCCCTCAGTATTTCTCTTGCCTTCCCAGGAGGGAGATTAACTGTGCAGGTTGGCACGCAGGGGGACCGCCCTTAGACGAACCCTCGAGAAGTGAGCTGACTCAGATGACGTTCCCATCTTCGGGAGCGGGTGCTGTTGAAAGGGCTTCCCATCTCTGTCTATGTCAGTGCCATTTAAATGCCTCGTTTCCTTCAGAATCTTTGAACGACTATCACTTAATCCTGTCCACTTACAAAAGTAGGTTTCCACGTTCTTTACTAACTTTGTCTTTTGTGGCGGTTCTTCATCGGGGAGTTCAACATGGCCGCCATCACTATGGCTCTCCTAAGAGTCCTCTCTGACTGCTCTCATTTCCCCTTGCTACACTGGGCTGGAAGTGGCCTCATGGGGCCAGAAGTTTGAGTCCCATCAATGCCCTGCGGACACCATGGTCCCATGTGTTGGCTGGTCCCTCTGGCAAGGCGGGTCTCAGTGACCTGGCGCTTACAGCTGCTAGTTACTCTGGGACTCTGTTTCCTCATCTTTAAAAATGTTCTTTTCAGGATGGAACCGATAATACTTCTAAGTATCTAGGGGTGTGACTGGCATATCACAGGGGCTAAAAACATACCATTTCCATTCCATTTCCGAGCACGGCTCCCCACTTTCAACTGCCAGAGTCTGCATCTCCCAGTTCGAGGGCTTTCTCCTGTCACCAGAATTCTCTCTGGCTGTGTGAAGGACCTGGAAGGGCCAAGCAATAAGAAGTTCCTGGAATAGCCCACAAACAAGGACTGAGAGGAGTCGGCGTGCAAGGACCCTGTTCCCTGCCCTCGGGTGGGAGAACTCTGAGATGGGTGCTTGATACTGCTTCCCAGAAGTCTCCAGAAGGATTGAGTTCCAGTTGCATGTTGTGCTAACTTGCTTGAAAACTCGCCCTTTCTAGCCCATTTCCCGTCTCCCCCATATCTCTTACTAGTTGCACCGTTTCCCCCATTCAAGGGAGACACGTGAATGTTATTCCACCATATCCAGTGATCATCGCTAACAAATATTTATTGAGCCCCTTTAGTGGGAGTACTACTCTGTGTGGACACCCCGGGCATAAGCGTCTTTGCTTTAGTGGTGTTTCTTCTCTCATCCCTCATGCCCTCCTCACCTCACACCAGTCTACCCACTTCCCTGCTGACATCTTGCAGAAGGGACTTCTAATGACTCTTCATCTCTCCCTATCTTTGCTCAAAACCCATCCGCTGCTCCCCGCTGGCTGCTGGATAAAGTTGGAGCAACACAGCTGGGTAGGGAAAGACCTGAATCTCCTCATCTCAGTGTTAATGACCCAACTTCTCCATCCTTCACCGCTTCCTAGAGTCACTGCGGCTTACCATGGCTGTGTCTTGGCTCATATTAAATTCTACCCGTACCTTAGGGCTTAAGCTACATCCCACTTCCTTCGCTGCAGCCTGGACCCACTGGGAAGGAGGCCCTCCTCTGATTCACGATTGGAAACACTGAGCCAGACTCGTTTATTTGGTAAAGCATCATGTCCCAGGCACCATGCTTGATGCCACTGGGTAAATATTGATGAACGAAATAAGTGTGGCCCCTGCCCTCACTGAGCTCACAGGACAGTAGAGGAGGAGATGAAGATCAAATAATCACAGAGATGTGGAAATTAGAAATCATCTCAAGGACGATGAGGATTCGACAAGTCGTTATCAGAAAGCCAAACAAGGTGGGAGCTCATTTAGATGGGAGGTGGGTGGGTGTTCAGGTGAGACCCTCTGAGACAGGAGATATGAGTAGGAATTAGCTAGAACAAGGGTCGAAAGTAGTCTAAGTAGAATGAGTCTCTCACGAGAAGACGATTAACTTAGGAAGCGCTAAAAAAGGCCAGAGGGTTAGACTTGGTGAACAAAGAAGAGGTGTAAAGGGATGTGGGGCAGGAATGGTTGTCAAGGGCCCGATTGTATGAGTCTCAGAGTCTCATAGACCACACCAGTCGGGTCTCTGCTGCGATAATGCTGCTTAACAAACAGCCCCTATGTCTTTGTGGCTTACGACATCAAACATTTATTTCCCACTCCGAGGTCTTCCGATTGGCTGCAGTCCAGAGGGGTTCAGCTGTGGCTCTGAAGGCCAAGGCTGGGCTCCTGGCTTTGGGTTGGGCTCAGGGCTCACATTTCTCTCATCCTGGGACCAAGACCAGAGGAGGAACAGGTACCTAGGGCAGGCTCTACGGCTGAGGATAGACTCGAGAGGGCAACTGGACACAATGCCTCTCAAGGCCAAGGTTTGAAACTGGCCCATGTTACTTCTGTCCACACTGCAGTGGTCAAAGACAGTCGCAGGGCCTAAGTCGGGGGACTGGTCTGCTAAGACGCATACGGTCAGACGGCTGAGGGCGTGGGGGTAGGATTCTGTCTCGGAGAGAAAAGTTGGTGGTACAATAATCCTGCCCGACACCAACTGGAAACGTTTGTGCCTTCCTTTCGTCCTCCTTCAATGCTTCCTCTCACTTTAAAAAGTGCATTTCCGTACACGTCTATGTACACAGAAACCTAGAATTTTTGTGAATGTTTTAACACGAATGGTATCATGTTGGCCGTGTTGTTCTGTGGCCGCCTTGAATTTTATTTCGGTTTCTTTTTTAAAGAGATTTACTTATTTATTTTAGTGTGGAGGGGCAGAGGGAGAGGGAGAGAATCCTAAGCAGACTCCTTGCTGAGCACGACCCTGAGATCATGACCTGAGCTGAAATCAAGAGTTGGACGCTTAACCTACTGAGCCACCCAGGCGCCCCCCTGAATTTTATTTCTTTAACGAAGACTATCTTGAGCTCCAAGCCAACACTGGGAAGGTCACGCCGTAATATTAAACCCTTATTTTGGCATTGGTTAGAAGGTGTGAGTGTGGTCCCAGATAATAAGATCCGTATACCCACGATAATATTTCCAATCCTGCATGCTTTTCCGGAACCCTGACACTCCCTGATCAAGAGATAAAGTATTTCCCCTCCCCTTGAACTCAGGGGTGGTCGTTGGGACTGTGGCACCATGTGACTCCTGAGGGTGAGCCGTGAAGGGGCTTTTCAGCACCCATCTGGGTCTCTCTTGGGACACTCACCTTTGACACCAGCATGCCATGCTGTGAGGAAGCCCAGGCTACAGGCGGAGGCTGATGTGCAGAGGACCCATGGCCCCTGGTCCTCAGCTTTGGCTAAGCTCCAAGCTAACCACCAGCCCCAACTTGCCAGCCATAAGAGCCGTGTCAGCCAGCCACGTGGGAGGTGACCGCCCCGGTCCCCGGTCAACTCTGCGGTACAGAGACGAGTCTTCCCCGCCCCCAGACCTGCTCAAACTACAGATTCAGGAGCTGAAGGAATGATCGTCATGTGTTTTGAGCCCCTGGATTTCAGCGTGGCTTATCATGCAGCAAGAGATGCTTAGAACCTGGACGCCTGGGCGGCTGAGTCGCTTAAGCGTCTGCCTTCCTCTCAGGTCATGATCTCGGGGTCCTGGGACCGAGTCCCGCATCGGGCTCCCTGCTTAGCGGGAAGCCTGCTTCTCCCTCTCTCCCCAACCCCCTGCTTGTGCTTTCTCTCGCTCTCTCGCTCTCTCTCAAATAAATAAATATAATCTTAAAAAAAAAAAAAAAAGGAGCTGCCTAGAACCTCGACTTTCTGGAACCGGTTACAGGTGGAAAAGGAAGCGGCGACCAGGCTGAGTCCCCATGTGTGAATTCAGAAGACCCTGGTCTCCCTTGAGGAGGGGCCTGCACCCCCACAGCCTAGGGCTGGGGAGCCTGAGTGGGGCGCTGCAGTGACCCCAGCTGTGAACATTGTCGCGGGGGAGCTCAGCACGGCCAGCCTGGCTTGGACGAGTACAAGGAATAGGAGAGGCAGTCCCCAGGGAAAGCGGTGGGTATGGTTGTAAACACGCAGCGGGTGAGGAGGATCGGGGATGGGCTACAGCCGGTGGCAAGAGCGCGAGATGAAGAGGTGGGGGCCCCGGGTCCAGATCCCCGACTCTGACAAACCACCCGTGTGGCTTCCTATGTCACCGTGCTTCCTTGGGCCCCCGCGCCGAGGGTGCTGAATAAAATACAAGCATCCTAGAGTAAGAGCTGGATTTCAGATAAACAAATGAGTAATTTTTATTTCAAGTATGTCCCAAATATCCCAGGGGACATACTTACACTAAAAACTAGGCATTATTTCTCTGAAACTCAATGTTAACTTGGCAGCCTGTATTTTTATTTGGTAAATCCAACCGCCCTACCCGGTGGCCACATTTATAAAACTGGGGGCTTAGCGTGGCCTCCAAGGCAGCCACGCCTCGAGGCAAAGCCGGCTGTGGATCCACGCCCCGCCTGGGTGTGAGCCCAGCTCCGCGCGCGGGGGAGCTCCCAGCCCCATCTGTAAAATGGGAATAATAATGGCCATTCCCTCCCAGGTGGGTCACAAGGGTTGAGTGAGATCGTCTGTGCAAAACGCTTAAGTGCCGGGCCCACAGCATGTGCAAAATCAAAGGGAGGCGATCTTATTACTTTTGCTGGTGCCCTAGTGCTACGGGTCACAGGCGAGCGCAGGCAGAAGGCATCTTTGGAAACTTCATGCGGAAGGCTGCGCGCGTGTGCGCATGCGTACGAGGCACATCTAGGTAAAGAAAGAAGGTTCCAGCCCCACCCTCCAGGGCACCTCGTGTTCAGCCAGCAGCTGGAGAACGCATCCCACTACCCACTGTGTTCAACTCCCACAGTTAATAACATTGTAGAATGAGGGTTGTGGATACATTCTCCCTTCCTCGGCATCTTTGCGGGCAGGTTTTTAATTTTAAGCCGGAGAAAACCCATCAGGTATTTGAGGCTCCTGGGGGCAGCTAATGCTTCCTGTCAAATGCTCACCCTGGGGCGCTTTGTTACCCTGACACCTCCCGAACTCGGAGTCAGCAGCAAATTGCAGGACAAAATTCTTATGCTGCAAGTTTATTGCATATTCATAGATTTTAGGCCATTAGGCGACATTAGTTTTTTTTTTTTAAGTTTTTATTGAAGTGTAACCTACATTCAGAGAAGCGCGCATACCCTCGGTGTACGCTTGATAAATTCTTACAAGCAGAAAGCACCCGCCGAGGAGCACCCAGGTCAGGACACGGAACATCGTCAGCCCGCAAGGAACTGCCCCCGCCATGCCCTCTCCCCAGCGCCGCTTCCCCCCTGGGGGAGCTTTCCGGACTTCTACACACGCAGCTTCGCCTATGTCTGAAACTTACATAAATGGAATCAAACATATGTCCTCTTTTGGGTCTGGCCTCTTTTGCTCAACAGTAAGATGGTGAGATGTATCCACTTTGTTGCAAGTGGTTGCAGCTTTTGGTCCTCATTGTCGTTGTCGTTAGCGTGTACTTTTCCATCCCACCCGGGGCTGGGCTCCCGGTGGGTTCGCCTGGCTGTCGGCATTTTAGAGCGTGGCGGGGAGTCGATGAGGCTGAATGGCCTTTCATAATATCATATCGCCTGGGTGATTCAGTCGGCTGAGCCTCCGACTCTTGATTGCAGCTCCGGTCATGATCTCGGGGCTGTGAGATCGAGCCCCGCGTTGGGCTCCGTGCTGGTGCGTGGAGCCTGTTTAAGAGTCTCTCTCCCTCTCCTTCCCCCCATCCCTGCTCTCTCTCTCCCTCTCTCTCTCTCAAAAAGAAAAAAAAAAAAAGAGAGAAACCTAAGGCTGAACATATCAAAGAAACGGTTGTGGGAGAAATTAACAAAGTGGCAATGAGAAAGGGAAATTTTGATTTTAACCTGTGAGCTCCCTCTGTCCGAAGCTCCCCCTCGCTCTTCCTGGTGGAAACAGGTGCCTAAGGCATGGACTGGACACTGCCCACGAACCCCCTGGGGATCTTGCTCAGTTGTAGCTTCTGATTCAGGAGGTCATGGTGGAAGCTGAGATTCTGTACAAGCTCTGGGTGGTGTGGCTGCGGCCACTCATCCCAGTGATCGATCATGCTCAGACTGTCGGGGCATCTGCTGGCAGGCATGGGGGGCTGGAGAAATGGGGGAAGACCTTCTGGCAGCGGGTCAGTGGGATGAGAAAGCAGTGCAAAAGCTGGGCTCTGGAATCTAGGAGAACAGTGCTCACACCCTGGCTTAGCGTTACTAGTTGTGTGATCTTGGGCAGGATACCTAAGGCCCCTGAGCCTCAGTTTCCCCATTTGTGGAATAATGGAATAATAGTGCCCACACGGCAGGGTGTCGTGGGGAGTACCTGGTGGGAACCGGGCACGGACTGGGCCGCTGATAAATGTTGGTTATCATTACTCCTGATGTGATCTCAAATAATTTTTTAGGTGTGCAAGGCAAAAACACATACGATCATGCCAGTGTACGCGTGTACAAAAAGTTATGGCTTATATCAAGGAGTTTGCAGTCCAGTAATGCAGGCCAAAGACGTGTTCTTCCAATAAATACAGTATTTGCCACAAGTGATGTGTGTGTGTAAGATATTGTGGGGAAACCGAGGACGGGGCAAGAATCTCTCCAGAGGGGACCAGAGAAGACCTTACAGAGGAAGGAAAAATGGGTTTTGAGGGGTGAGCAGGAGCCCACCAGGCAGATAAGGCTAAGAGTAGGCCGGGGGAAAGGTGTGGCCATTCTGTTACGGGAGGATCGCATGTGCAAAGGCACAGAGGCACAGAGGGGGCCCGATTGTACGTGAACTGCTGTGGGGTTGGGAGAGCAGGCAGGGAACCTGACCCAGACGGTCTTGACCGCTACACCAATGGGCTGTTTCATGCCCCCAGCAAAACTGTAAGAAAGGCCGTGCGTGAGTCCCCTGGTCTTCTTTTCTGGGCCTTTCTTCCTCGTTCAAGGAGACCCCACCCCTACTTCTAGCTTTGGTGTGCCTAACGTGCTGACAACTCTTCCTCGCCCCTGACGAGGCGTGTTCTTAGGAACCTATCTGAGATGTACCCCGGGACTCAACCGGGGGTTCCCGGACTGGAAGGCAAGATTGGATTTAGAAGAGGGGGCCCAGAGCATGGGTGGGCGCCTGCCTGCTTAGACCACTTCCTGCAAGCTCCAGGGTGGGCTTGGGCGGGCCCCACACCTTTGCTGCCCACCCACCCCAGCGGGACACCCCAGGCCTGAGCCCAGAACGTGACTCTCAGTGGCCCCACAGGGACCGGCGAGACGCCGGTGCTTCTGAGCCCAGGCAGAGCAGCGCTCCTTCTGCCCACCCGTCACCTCGGCCAGCGAGTGTGCTGGCCCGAGCCGGGAGGCCGAGGACACTGTTGGGTCTGGCTCCTGCGAGTGGGCTTTGGGCCAAGGCTTTCCGTCCAGCCAGCGACTGCTGGTGGTTACGCTGTGACACGGAAAGCCCAGTGGGCATTCGGGAAGGAGGACAGGCAAGGCCTCTGGACCCGGAGCCAGGGCCAAGCCAGCTCCCCCTGCCTGTCCTTGGTGCCTCCCAGGACAGGGGACACAGGGCAGGGGAGGCGTGGCTAGACACCCTCTCCTCGGGACATTCATACCGTCTTGACTTTGAAGTAGCAGAAATCTTTTGCGAAACAAAATTGTACTTATCGGCAACCGCAGTCCTCAGATCGGCTGATGGGGTGCAAGGTGGAGGCCCGCGCCCAAATTTGGCCTCCCCCGGGACCCCTTGGGCAACCCCCAACCCCGCTTTCAGCCCAACCCTTCACTCTGCCGCTGAGAAAGCCGATGCCCATTTGGGCTGGGGGAGGTCACAGAGAGGCAGAGGTGGCAGGAATCCGGGTCAGCGGTCTCTTGGAGCCGCCTCGGGGGACCAAAGCTCTCCGCCCAGTGCTCTGTGCAGAAGAGAGGCAGGTTCGGTCTCTTGAGCCCAAGGGGGCCCCTGGTCCTGAAGGAGGGGGCGTCGGAGCTAGAGGAGGGCTGGGCGCTGGCTGCATGGCCACGGGGCTGCTGGGCAGTGGGTGCAGGGGGCCACTCTCTGTGCCTCTCCCTGCTGGCCACAGAGCCCCTTCCTTCCAGCCCCCCCCCCCCTCCTTCGGCAGCGCTCCGCTCCTCCCCCATCTTCCCCGGCCATTAGACGGGAAGCTGCTACATTAATGTCCCTTCTTCATTCTGAGCAGGCCAGTGCTATCACTGCCAGGTTTTCTCCCCCTCCTAATGATTTGTCCTGGCAGCAGAAATATTACAGCGATGATTTCATGTAGAATTTCATTTGCCGGGTTTTTTTTTTTAATCCCTTGAAGAAGGGGCTGAGCGATTAATGGGTCTTTGCGAGATCAAAGCTCTACGTGGCAAAGAGCGAATAATAATCGTAGCTAACATTGATTGGGGACTTCGCATGTTGCCCGGCACTGTCTCACCGTCACAGCACCTCCGGGAGGTAGGCACTGTCATCATTCCCATGACTGACGAACAGAGGGACCGTGCCGTGGCCAGTGGTCGCGTAGCCCACAGTGGCGGCACCAGGATTGGAAACGGAGGTGGCGTGGCTGTTCTCGGTCACCTGGCTGTGTCCCCTCATGAAGATGCGGGGGAAAGCCGGGGATCAGAAGGCCAAGCAGCCCAACACGAGTAGCTCTGGGCGCCCGGCCCACCTCGTGCACAGCCACCAGGCAGGTCAGGCCGAATCCTCATCACCAGGGAGCCTGAGGGTTTCCGGTTCCGCCAGGCTCGCTGAGTGGGGACCGGGCACGGTTAACGTCCCCCTGGGTGGTGTGGCATGGCTCACGCCCCCCCCCGCCAGAAGCCCAGACCCCTCCCTCACCCTTCCTCTGCCTGAGCAAATCGCTTTGTGCCTCAGTGTCCTCATAGCCTTTCACGAGCTATAAAATTGGCTGCCATTTGGAAAGCACGTGCTATGTGCCAGGAACTCTCCAGAAAAATCTGTTTATTCTTCACGGCAACCCAGAAACGTATGTCTTATGAGTCCCTTTTAAAGATGGGGCGTCTGAGGCTCAGAGTCCACTACGTCGGCAAAAGGCCCCCAGCCAGCGGCTGCTGGTTCCAGCGAGACCTGCTTAGACGCCAGAGCTCACGCAATTTTCCATCTCGAGCTCACTTTCTTGAAGAGAAATGTCTATGCATGCCAGGCGCTTCTTCGCAATCGTCTCTTCGTGAAGCACCCTGCGATGTCCTGGACCTCATCCCCATTTTATGCATAATGAAATAGGTTCAGAAAGCTTTTGTAGGTTGTTCAAGGTCACACAGCTCAGTGGTGTTTGGTCCGGTTTTCAAACCTGGTTCTGTCTACCGCCGAGCCCCCCCCCCCTTTCTGTGACGTCATATGTGCACAACGACGGTCACCTAAACACAACCGTTTTTGAAGGGAGGTCATCTGGCTCTTTGTTGTCTCCCGAAGAGCAGAGAAAAGGGAACGTTTTAGAGCCATTGTTGAGAGAAAGCAGGCAAGACACTTGGGATAACCTCTTGATTATGATAGTTTTAAGGCTCCAGAGCAAGAAGCCGGTCTGTGTCGCCTGTCCTGGGTGTGACCGCAGGGAAGGGAGGGGCCCCTGAGAGCAAGGGGTCATTCCGCAGGAGGATCTCCCGCCTCCGTCAGTGCGAGAGGTTCTCCTCACTGCGCCCTCTCCTCCATGGGGCAGAAGGCAGGTCTCACGGAACATTCTAGGGCCTGGCATGTCGGGACCCTTTCAGCTCAGGGCGAGAGACATGAGGCCAGAGGACCTGGATTGGGGAGAAGGCTTGGCAATTTGTTGGGGTTTCCCCGAGACCCCCTCACCCTTCTGGACCTAGATTTACACGGGAAGGAGCCCCCACTTCATCTCTCCCTCCCACACTCATGTCTACATGGCAGAGGGGAGTTTAGGACGTGGTGGGGGGAAGGAGGAGGAACAGGAAGACTGATCGTTCAGGAATCCCGCTTGGCTTTTGTGGCTGCCGGTTCCACTTTATGGATTAATATTTACCCAAATCGCCAGGCTCGGATGATCGATCTGAAAGACCGCTCAGCGCATTTTGGGGCTTCGTCCTGCAGAACGTGCCCGGGAACCTCTTGTCGCTTCTGGTTCTGGTCCCGCCCTGCACGGGGCTCTGGACCCTGCGGCGTGAGCCTTTTAAATTTGGATCTCCCCCTTCCCTAAACTCGCCACGCCGCCGGCCCCCAGTTCCCTTGGGGAATCTTCAGTCCTCATGGCTTTATCTGCTGCTTCTCCGATACTGCTCGACGGTGAGGCCTCTTTGGTGGCAGCCAGTATAATTCGGTTCAGCAGATATTTGCTGGGCCTGACCATCCCAGGCACCACTTGAGATCCGGGAGGCAAAAGTGGCTTGCAGCCGGCAACCTGGGTCTGAGGCCCGAGCCTCCTGTCACTGGCCGAGCAGCTCCGGCCCAGGCAACTCGTGCTCCTCAACCCCGAGTACGAGGAGGCTGCCCTGTGTGCCCTTTCCCTGCGTGCTCGCCCAGGCAGCCCTTACCAGGCCCCCATTAGGTCGAGTTACTGCCCATTTTACTGATGACAAAACCGAGGCCTTGAGACTTGCCCATTTATCCTAGACCCAGCTAGCCTGGCGGAGTTGAGATTTGCACTCCCGTGGGTTCGATTTCAACATCTGTATTTCTACAACATGCCGCGGACTCGCTTGGGCCTGCCGATGTCTCGGAGCCTCAGTTTCCCCAGATGTGAAACGGGAGCAATTTTATTAACGACCTTAGACCCACGTTGTGAGAATTAAGTGAGGGCTTTGGAAAATGCCACCCGGTGTTGTGTTTTTATGGTTACGATTACGAAGTGGGGTCTCTCGGGGTCCCAGGAAACTGCTGTGCTCTGCGGCGTGATAACTGATCATATGACCTTATTGCAACCTCAGGAAAGCCCTTCCGGAGTAGGCACCTGTGACCGTTGCAGCGAGCGGGGCTGGCCGGGCCCCTCCCCACTCTGGCCTCCTGCCATGAGCCTGGGACCCCCACAGCTGTCCATTACTGCTGTGCTTGGCCCCATGAGGGCGTCCCGGGGAGGAGGAGAGTCAGACGAACCACAGAAAGTGCGAGGAGACCCTTCAAGACGATTTGGTGAAACTCCAACCCCATCACGATACACAAGTGGAAGCTAAGGCCCAGACAGGGACAGGAGCTTGCCCAAGATCACACGGCTGGTTAGCGACAGAGGTGGGGCGCCCAGGCAGCTGTTAGGACTCTCCCGGTGGGGCTCAAGATCTGTGGATCGCGTTTACTTCTCAGCCTCTCCAGCACGTTAGCTCCAGGCCCCGGCACGGGAGCTGGGAAGGACCCCGGGAAGGTACCTGTGGGGGGTGGCGGGGGGAGAAAGGGGAGGCAGCAAGGTCAGGAGGGCATGGGGAGGGAGGGAGGTCCAGGCACTGTCTTCTGAAAACCACTGGATCTGGGAGCCGATGATAGAATCTGGGGGCTCCCCAAACTGGCCAAGGGCCCCAGGAAGCCCACCTGTAGCAAGTCAGGAGTCTGGCCCCGGAATCTGTTTATAAATGAGCTCCCTGGGTTCCCGAAGCGCTCCTCGGGCCTGAGCCCCCCCCTTGGACAGAGGAGCACCTCTGGGATGAGCAGGTCCCGCTGTCCCCAGCGACGGGGTTGGTCCCGGCCCCTTCCCCTGCCTCCGTGTGTCTGGTTGACCAGCGTCCTCTGTGCTCACCGCCACCGCGGACCCCATAACAAACACACACGGGGCCCAGGCCTGGAAGATCTATTAGTGGCACTCCTGTCACCGCCCGCAGAGCGGGAGGAGAGGCAGCCAAATGCTGTGCTAATTATTCTAGCTTCCAGCAGGGTCTCGGAGGTCCCAGCCATGGTAAATCTTAACTTTCATGCTATGGTGCACCGGGATGCAATTTACTTCAAAGAGAGCATAAATCCCCACTGCGGCGTGTATCAGAGGAGTCTTACATAAAAGTGGCCCATGTGCTTCCCACCCTGGCTGCCTTCGCTGCCCCCACTCCCCTCCCTCCCTCCCTCTCTCCTTGTAAGTTTGAAAAAGGCAGCCCGCGCTTGGCTACACATCTCGCACGCAAAAACATTTATACACACGTCTGCTCCCAGCCTTATAAATCACCAGGCTTGGCGACTTGGCAGTGGGAACACAGGCGAGCTCTATTTTTACCAGCACAGGCCGCAGACAGCCCCGGGGGCCCCTCCTTCCTTACGGTGACACCTACTGGAGCCAGCTTCGGCCCAAAGCAGCTTTTCCGCTCTGGACCCATTTCTCAGGCTTTGGAAGCTGGTCACGGACCCCGGCCTGGTCCTTCCCTCCATGCCCGTCTCTCAGCAGCAACCCCCTCCCGGGCCTCTAGGGAATTCCTCCAGGAACAAAGCCTCCCCCCACCCCCAGGAGGCCCCGCCCCCGCGTCCCTGTCCCCAAGCAGGCTTGTCCCAGAGGGGCAGGCGGGCATCGCTGATGTCATGGTGAACTTCCACACAGGCTAGCACGCCTCATTAGGGTGTCAAGGGATCATGGGAATCGGGGAGGGGGCTGCCTAGCCGTCTCCCCCCGGTTCCCCAAAGCGAGGCCCCCTTCCCCTCCCTCCCACGCAACTCCCTGGTGGCGGGGGGGGGGGGGGTGCAGGGGGACTGTCCAGTTGTGTTTCGAGCAATTACTTCCCCGTGAAAGACATCTGTTATCTCTGCTGACACACACACGGGACGGGCGGCCCGTGCGGTCGATGTGCAGGCCTTGTGAATCCTGGCATTGTCGTCCCGGCCCCGGCTGCGAGCCAGGCGGAGTGGCAGGGGGTGCGGCGAGACAGAGGCCAGCCTGTCTCCTGTCCCCTGACCCCTCCCCCGGGGCCTCCTCCCCCAGACCTCTCCGGAGGCGGCCGTGTCAGGTCCAATGCTCCTAATGTCATTGTCGCGGACCCATTCGTGGTTCCTCAAGGCTGTTATTCTCGTGGCTTCTCTCCCCTTGCAGCTGCTGCCGGTAGCCAGGCGGGCTCAGGCTGCTGAGACGGGGGTCCCAGCAGCCCGGGGCGGAGGTGGGGGCGCTCTGCAGGCGGCTGCGGGTGAGCACGACCCTCCCTCCCGGCGGGCCCAGAGCTGCCCAGAGGCCCAGGGCGCCTGGCGGAGCCGGCTGAACGCCCCCCTGCCCCATCGGTCACACGCTGGTGACCCTCGGCCCGTCACGGGCCCTCTGAGCCTCGGTTCCCCACTCCCCATGAAGCCCTGTCCCTCCTGGGCAAGAGGCTCCCTGCCAGCCGGGACTTGGGATCCCTCTCCCGTTAGCCACGTCGACGCTGTATAAACGTCGGGCCCCGGGCAAGCTACCAGGTGCGTCCTGGGGCCGGGAGTGGAAAACAAGCACCTCGGACCTTGTCTGGACAAGAACTCGGGCCACCATTTCAGCTATGCTATGGTTTTCTATTTCAACATCTCCTTCCTCAGGATGGAAGCTGTGGGAAGGAGTCATCCCCTCACCCAACCTGCATTCAGGCTTTGAGGGTGGGAACAGAAGACAGAAGTGAAATGGCTTCCTGCCTCCCACTAACCAGGGTCCCCCAACGCCTGGCCCACGGAGAAGACTGCTTCCTCCAGGCTGGCCTCCAGCCTCGCTCTCCCCCCCTACTCTGCACAATGGCCGCCATATTATCTGCACCCGGAATGGGGCTGTCACGTGGCTCATCCTTTTCCATCGACTTTGGAAGAAAAATGTCAGGGAGAGGGTCTGGGAGATCTTCACGGACCCTCAGAAATGAGAGAAAAGAATCAGGCACTGAAGAAAGACAAACCGCCGTCCTCTCCCTCCCCTCCCCTCCCCTCTCCAACCCCTCTCCAATCCCAAGCATGGCTCTAAGGCCACTGATCCTGACGGAGAAAGGCTGCCCTGGTGTCCCAGCGTCACGGAACCCCTGGCTGAAGGTGGAGGTGGGGGCCGTCGGGAAGTCAGCCCCGGGGGGCTCTGAAACATGGTAGCAAATTCTTCGATACTTTTCCAACCCGGCCCTTCCCCTTGTACCTGGGCGGGCTTGTGACGGCTTCAGCCCAAAAAGCACACTACAAGAGTGACACCGTGTGACTTCTAGGACTGGATCCGAAAAGGCCACACGAGTTCTGTCTTCTCGGCTGCAACACCCGCGCTTGGCGCTCCCCGCCACTATGTGGGAGGGCCGAGTGCTGGCTGCCGTCGGGAGGACACCCAGGCCACGCGGAGAGGCTGCACGCGGATGGGACGATCCGCAGTCCGGGCTGAGCCCAGCCTTCGAGTCATTTTAGCCCGAGCGAAAGAGCTTCTGGATGATTCTAGCCCCCGGCTCTTGGGTCACCCCTTGACCGTTCAGGTCTCCCCAAGTGAGACCCTAGACATGGTGGAGTAGAGTCAAGCCACCCCAGCTCTGCCCCGCCTGGATTTCTGACCCACTGAATCCAGGAGCTTATTAAAATGTTTGTTGTTTATACCACGAGGGGTGGGTGGTTTGTTGAACGGAAAGCGATAACGGGAATAGCCTTCTCGGCCCGGGGTCCTGCCTGACGTCCAGCCTAATGTATGAAGACACGGACACGTGTTTTCCATAAAGGAAGCAGGAAGTTTTCTGGAAGCCCGAGAATGGCACTGGGCCAATTCTGTGTGGATGGCACACACGAATCTGCTGTGTGGACGGCACGCTTAGCCCTTGGGCTGCAGAATTATGCCCGGTCCCAGAGGCAGGCCTGGCGGTGTCACCTCCGGGTTCGCCTCCGTGTTTGAGTGAGACCCAGGAGTCCGTGACTTCCTCGGGGCTGTTCAAGTCTCATTTCATTTCCTGTGTGGCCCCGGAGCTTTCTGGCTGCCATTGGGAGAAAGGAAGCTCTCCTGACCCTCTTCTTCTCCCCCGGTTTGTAACTTGGGCCTAGGGAGGACGGTCCTCGGGCAGAAGGGGAAATGAGAGCATGCGAACACACGAAAAGTGAGAGCAAACACACAGCTTTTTGTGGCTTATCTATCAAACGGCAGAGGACGAATTCCCACCGGGGCACCAGAAATGTCACCTGGCCCTGTGATGTACGGGCCTTAGCAGCCACTCTCTAATTTCACGAAGGGGTGGCGGTGGTGACACTTGGCTGCCTGTAACCGGAATCAGCCTGCGGGGCTCTGCTTCCTTCAATTTGCAAGGAAATCAGACCTGCTTTCTCCACCCTTTGCAATCCTCAAAAGAGTGACGATGCATTCAATGTTGAAGTGCATCGTGGGCATTTAAACAGTTGCTGGATTGAGGGGCGCCTGGGTGGCTCAGTGGGTTAAGCGTCTGCCTTCGGCTCAGGTCGTGATCCCGGGGTCCCGGGATCGAGCCCCGCATCGGGCTCCCTGCTCAGTGGGAGACCTGCTTCTCCCTCTCCCACTCCCCCTGCTTGTGTTCCCACTTTCGATGTCTCTCTCTGTGTCAAATAAATAAAATCTTAAAAACAAAAAAAAAAAAACAGACACACACACACACACAAAACAGTTGTTGGATTGTATCATCACGCAACACGATAGTCTGGCTCAATTTTACATATAAAACTCAGTTGGTGGCAAATTCCCGTTTGCTACCTGGTCCCTGACCATGGCACGCTTTGTGTTTGATCCCCAAAGTGCTCGGGAGCCTGGAATGGTGACTCGTTTGCCACAGAGCAAAAGATCCCAACCCTGACTCGAAAACACAAATCTTCTTAAGCTGGTTTTGGCTCGCTGTCCATCGTAACTAGGCAGTTCTCATCTTCAAAGGGACACCTCTTGGCTAAGCGGTAAACTTGACCATGAGCAAGAACCCCGTAAGCCACTAAAGTTTGATTCCTGGGGATCAAGATTTAGAAATGAGACTCCGGAGAGGAGGAGAGGGACAATTCAAGTTCCCAGAAGGACGGCAAGGTCTTAGGGAGGAGGAGAAGCCTAAGTAAACAGGTTTCCGTCTCAGTGGCCCAGGGCGGGGGGTGGGGGTGGGGGGGGTTTGGGCTTGTAAATAACTAATGTCCTTCTGGTACCCATCCACCTGTCTTCCAGCTGTCTGGGACTGTCTGCTGGAGCAAGTGACATCACGGTGACCAGAAACCACCTCCCCTTTGTCTGGAGCAGTTATGATGTCATTCTCTCTGGCAGAGAAACAGGATGTTGGCAGCTAGGACTCCTCTGGGTCCTCCTGAAGTGATAATTGCCTTAGATTTTGTTATAAAGTACAGCTGCTAATTATCTTGTTAAATCACAGCCATATACTTTTTGGATTTTTTTTTTTTTTTCCTTTGCAATCCATTTAAACAGTCTGGGAGATTAAATAGAGCCACATACCCTAAACAAAAACAAAAACACAACCCAGACGCACACACAAAAATCTCTGCTTCTTTCAGACGCCGTAAAAATAATTTAAAAAAAAAAAAAGGAAAAGGGCGCAGATAGTACATAATTAGATCTCTTCCATTAAAAAGTCATCATTTCAACATCCTTATATAAATATCTGCATCCCATTGCATATTTTAAGCTATTGCATAATAAGCCCCCAAGTGAAAAACAGCAAAACTCATTTCCTGACCACAAAAGGAGAAAGGAGTCACTATGTGCTCGGAGTTCCAAGGAGAACTGGATTACATTCCTCCCACACAGGCTGGAGGGAGATGGAGTTCAGTGCTCCGGGGGAGAGAATTATGACAACACTTAACCGCTGTGACCCACGCCGCTCTGCGCCGCTTCGCGCCTGTCCATGCCATTGGCCATTAGGCGCGCGCAGCTCCCACTGAGGTCAGAGGGAGGAAGAGGAGGCCCCGGCCCCCTCCGTTTGGAAACCCTGCCCTGGGTTCCAGCATCAACAGGTGAAGGAACATCAGGCGCGGCCTGAGCATCTCTGCCATTTCTCTTGATTGGCCATTTCAGGCTTCTGATCTGTGTGGTTCTGCTGGAAGTTTGCCACGCGGGGCCAGAGGAAGAAGCCAGGTGTGGGTACCGCCTTCATACGTATCCATGCCAAAGGCACCTACTACCATCTTCCTTCTCCTTTGCCTTCGTGAGGGATGTGCCTGGCTTGTCCCCTACTCTCTGGTGCTGCAAAGCAGCTATGTTGGACAGCCTCAGTCATGCCCTGTCATGGGCCATACAAGAGTTTCTCCGGGGTGAAGACCCGAGGGATTTCTAGGTCATTCGTAAGGTTTGCACAGATTTCCCTCCTCTAAGCATCACCGGGTACTCCTCCAGAATGGCAGTATCACCTTGCAGTCCCACCAGCAGTGCACGAGGGTCCCCATCTCCCCACATCTTCTACAGCACTGGGTTTTATTCACCTTCGTAATTTTTGCCAATGTCTTAGTCTCTAATAACTCATGGGGGTTGATTATCTCTTCGTCTTCATTCGGAGTTCCCTATCAATGAATTGCTTACCTATATTACTGGGCCTTTCTCCCTCCCCCTCCCCTGCTTTTCCCTGTTTTATTTTTTAAAATAATCCTCTAAGAGTTTCTTATCTGTTTTGTTAACAGCAAACACAGACAAATAGCTTAAAGAAGACCACACACGAAGGCGACTTATGATAATCTGTAACTTGATTATTGTTTATGTTTTCCCCTTAAAAACCTGGTTCACTTCTTTTCACACTAAAAAACAATAAAAAAAAATCAAGCAGAATGGTTTTGGAGCAAATGAGCAAAAAAAAAAAAAAAGACGTAACTTTCAGTTCCTTGTCTACTTTTGTCAGAGACGGGAGGAGCAGGAAGAGAAGTTGAAGGATGGAAAGCTAGATTAAAAGGACAAAAAGAAAAAGCAGAAAAGTCTAAAGGGGAATCCAGAAAGGGAAAGAGACAATGATTAGGGAAGGAGCCAGACAGAGACAGCAAGAGGGAGGAGTAGAAATGAAGAGGAGGGGGAAGACGGGGAGGAGAGAGGGGAAAATGTAGAAAACGACAAAATAAAAGAGATGCACGAGGATGGACATCCAGAGAGAGAAAACTTCGTTTGGGTGGGTTTTGAGCCTGTTCTCAACCCCTCTGCCGTGCCAACTTATCTCACCATCTCCTTGGCCTTGGACTCCTTCTAGATCTTCTCTCTAACGTGCTCTGGTGCGATGAATTCAGAGGAACCCATTTCTCGCCCAGGAGCTGTTACGGGCTGGATCTGACTAGGTCGACGCAATGTTCAGGGCTCTGACGCCACTGTTTCCGCTTCCTTCTGTCTCCCGTCTAGTGCTTTCCCAGTTCTGGCCTGTGTGTCAGTCTCCAGCAGCTGTCGGAAAGGATCTCGCTCCCTAACCAGACTGCGAACTTCCCGCGGGCAGAGTCCACCCCTTGGCTGGCCGCCCTCCCTCTCCCCGGGGCTTGCGCCGCAGCCCGCCATCCACGTCCATGAACACTTGCAGAGCGGATGAGCCAAGGTGTCCTGCCATCGGTCTTCTCAGCACACATCACACTGCGTGAACCTGCCAGCAGCCAAACTCTCAACTTCTCCGGGATGTTTCTCCTGCAATGGCTTCTGAGAGCACCAACCTTTCGGCTAACTATGCAGGGCCCCGTTGTCTTGCTGTACCCACATCGAGTCTGTGGAATGCCGATGGGAAGGCAACTGGTGCGGAGTCCATGTTTCATGTGGACGCGTTTCAAACCTCACAAATAATCCGGGCGAGGGAGAGTGTGGTCCCCTCGAGCAGGGGGGTGTGCGTTTGGAAGGCAGTCCACATTCCAGCAGAGCATTTGTTCTGAGCTATGTCACGGGTACCTCTGCCAAGGGAAATAAGGCAATTTTATGCTTTTGATAAGATGTGCACAGGATGCCTGCCCGGAGGGTCTCGAGGCTTGGTGGAACCTTGGCCAAGGATGGAAGACCTGGAAAAGCACAAGACGTTTCCCTGGTGTTTGTTGAGTGGCATGGGTGGGGAGCACTTGTGTTTCTCCCCAAGTGTGGGATCACATGTCACGGTCGCACATTCTGGAAACTGGGGGGGAGGGGAAGAGGGGAACTCCATAGAGCTCACAGCAGTGGCCCCTGACACTTCCCAAATCAAGTCGCTTTCTCACGTGAGTCCAACAGTGTATCACAAACATCAGGCTGGCCTCTAATGAGCACTGCGTGGTAGCCTAGACATTTAACGGTAGGCAACATCTCTTCTGGCAAGTCCTGATAGATGCTTTTTCCGGCTACCTTTTTTTTTTTTTTTTTAAGATTTCATTTATTTATTTGACAGAGAGAGACACAGCGAGAGAAGGAACACAAGCAGGGAGAGTAAGAGAGGGAGAAGCAGGCTTCCCGCTGAGTGGGGAGCCCGATGCGGGGCTCGATCCCAGGACCCCCAGATCATAACCTGAGCTGAAGGCAGATGCTTAACCGACTGCGCCACTTAGGTGCCCTGGATCAGGAGAGTTTAATCGTTCAGTTCTTCTCCCCTTCGCTTCCCCCATCCCCATTCTGGATTTCTTTTTTCTTCCAGCAAAAAGTTGAAATGACACTCAACAACAGGGACAGGATTTTCGTCTTAGGAGGGGCATGAAGGAAGGGCAGGGTCCCACCGGGAGTGAAAACGCCATCCATCTGCCAATTGCTAAGTGTCAATAGGGTCTTGTCTTGTCCCCAATACCGTGGGGTAGGGGTTGGTGTCACCTAAGATGTGCCTTCTGTGCTCCGAGATCTGACAGTCTGGGAGGGAAGGCCTTCGCCTCAGAGAGCCGTGGTGGAACAGAAGGCAAGACAGAACCCTATAGTATCTGTTTCAGGACATCTCGACCCGCGGCTGTGGGAGTTGACTTGGGCACAGCGGGGTAAGGAAGGCCTCCTGCAGGAGCTGTGAGGTGTGCAGGACGGGTTTGCTGGAAGCGTTGAAATGGGTCGGGGGAGAGTCTGGATGACTTCTGACACTAGACCAAGCAGCTTGAACTTTGCCCCTCTCTGGGCCCCTGGAGACCACCATGATGTGAAGAAGCCCAGTCTGGCCAACTGGAGGGTGAGAGGCCGTGTGGAGGGGACCTGGGGCCTTCCAGCCAACAGCCGGCACCAAGTTCTAGACATGTGAATGAGGTCCCTTTGGACCCTTCAATCCGAGTGGCCCCATCATGTGGCAGCAGCAGCGTGAACGAGCCCCGGGGAGACCAGCAGATGAACCATGAGAGATACTAAATTGTTGTTCCAAGCTGCTAAGTTCTGGGGTGCTTTGTTACACAGCAGATCTAACTGAATCAGAACCTTTAGGAGTGTCTAGCACCCATTCCCTCTTTGTCCTGAAATAACATGCTGATTTCATTCAGAGAACAGTCCCTCCACTACTCTAGTGGTCTCCGTGGGGCTGACAGTCATTGTGTCCCCAGGCTGCCATCCTCCTAACCGGTCACCCGGAGCATTCTATTCTAGAGTCACAGTAGTTGGTTCAGGGATGCCCCGATGGAGTAAACTGGGCCAATTAGCAGCTTCCCTGAGATTTGTTACGTGAATGCTAGAGGAGACTTTCTTGTCCACTGGGATCTCAAGCTGTAAAGACCACCAAGTCTCCAGGCCAACAAGTCCAACTCGCCGCTACACACAAAACCAGGACCGAAAAATGGAGAGAGAGGGACAGAACCCTGGCAACATCATTTCAGCCTTCGGAAACAGTCGAACTGGAATTAGGTGAAATCCCAGACTTCCTAGTTAGGAGGCAAAAGGGAATTTGAGTTGGGTTTTGGTCTCTCACCTAATAACTATGGTAGCCACACCCACTTCCCGGGGGAGTTAGTAGTGCTTGTGTAACCTGCCTTATTCTCCTTTCTTGGCCTTGCCCATGGCGCTCGTGGCAGATCGCATTCTGGCTCCCAATTCGTTACTCCATCCTGTTAAGAGGATTATACAACCATGCCAACGGGACTTGGCAGGCCCTCCCGTTAGAGTAGGCCGAGTTTACTGCCCTGTGTCATTCAGGGTGCTTTGCTGTGACTTGTTTTGGCCAATGGGAACTAGCGGAAGTGATGTGAACAGAGGCTTAAATATGCTCGTGTGGTTTGCACTGGCTTCTTGCTCTCCCGCTGGCTCTTGGGAGAACATGGCTGGTAGCTGCTGGTCTCAGAAGGCAGAGTTAGGTGGAGCAGTGCTGAAACCAACCTGCCTCCGGGAGCCAAGTTCAGCTGAGGAAAAATGAGTTAGTATTACTGGAAGCCAGCCAGACTTGGGGATTGCTTGTTATGCGGCAGTATTGGGGGAGATCTGACCGATACGAGGCGCGAGCCAGGGGAGCCAACTATATTAACTAGATTTCCTGTTTCCCTTCCCCCTTTCTTCGGACCTCTGTTTTCCCATAACACTTGGTACGGGTGTCTCTTCTGGAACTCATCCTGGTGTATGGGGTCAGTTGTGTCTCTCTCCAGGTCTCCAGATAGCCCGAGAGACCCCCAAGGGCCTGGTACAGTGCCCAGCACGTCACAGATGCTTACCTGGGCTTGATCGACGAGCGGAATGCGTGTCTCAGTTGCTCCTTTTGCTTGTCAATGAGGCTAGGGTTGGGGTCCCCCCATGCAATATCTTTATAAACTTCCACATAAAGGCCAACCTTGAAGGGAGAAGCAAAACAGCAGTGAGCCCCAATACTAGATTCTGAACAGAAAATGTGATGCTGTGTTTTACCTTCTCGGGCAAGTTACTTAACTCTTCTCGAATATCAGTTTCCTTACCTGTAAGTTAGCTCTATCGCCCAGGAGTGTAGCGAGGAGTAAAGAACAATCAACAATAACAAAAAATAATAGTAATAACGAACACCCACAGCTCTTACTGTGCTCTAGGCGCCTTACGCACATTATCTCTTTTCACTCAGGCAACCGTCCTATGAGGTAGGAATCTTGTTCTAGTTTATCAAGGAGGAAACAGGGGCACAGAGAGCCTGAGTAACCCGTCCAAAGTTACGCAGCTGTAAGTAGTGCCACTGGGATCTGGACCCAGGCAGTCGGGCTCCCGTCTTTGTTCGCAAAGCCCGAAAGTACAAGTACCTCGTGGGGCAGTAACAGATTTCTCAGAAACAAGACCCGCGCACCGGCCACTAAAGGCTATTTTCAAATATCCCAATGTAATATCACAAAGGTTTAATCAAGTCATATCTGTGTGATGAAAAACATGGGCTTGAAAAATGGTGCCTGTGATGTGTCCGGCTGTCGTAATGATGGAGCTGAATCTCCCGCACTGCCGATCCGATTGTCTCTAGAAATCATCACTCATGAAGGCACTGGGAGAAAAATGAATCGACCCCAGAGGCCACATGGAGAGGCAGCTCCTGGGGGAGCCACTCTAGGACAGAGCAGAACTGGGCCCCGGGCAGCCGGGGAAGCCAAGGAGAATTATATTTAACATGAAACATAAACACCATCTCAAAGGCGAACGGTGCGGAAAAATATAAATTTGATCATTGTCTGGTGAGTCAGAAATCCAGTGGCCTTCGAATCCACAGCCACACACTTTGAACTCTGCAGCACCGCAGACGATGAAACAGAGTTCTTCATTAGAGAATGCTTTGTAAGAGCGGGGAAATGGTCACGGTCCTGTATCTGGCTGGGGCGGCCAGCGAACAGAGGGCGGTCACACAGGAGCAGAGAGCCGCGGGGGTTCGTGTCTGTGAACGTGGCCGCATGACGCGCTCTGGGCCTTCGAAACGCAGCCACCAACCTATCACGAGTCACTCTGCACTGGGAGGCTGCCTGTTGGGCCGAACCTCAGATGATCAAGCCTCGGCTCCGGCTACTCGGATTTCCCCTTCTTCCCAGGGCTTCGGAGTTCTCCAGAAGCAGCTTATGTATATGTGGACTGGGTAGGAAGCGAAGGCGGCCCTCCTCCAGCCGACCATTCATTGGGTCTTTGGCCCAAATGTCTCGGGGCAGCTGGTCCCCCGCTGCTCAGCCCAGCCTAGGGAGAGCTTCCGGAAGGTGTAGGCTCCGCTGCAGCCTGCCGGATCACCGCCTCTGGGGGGGCTACTTGGTCTGTGTCGGGGGTTTGGCAAAAGACGTGGCTTGGTCTCCATCTCTCCCGGGGGCTGCCGCACACGCGGGTCGGAAAGAGTCGCCTCGGCAGTCTGGGGAGAGGGAGGCAGGGAGTCGGCCTTCTGGCCCTTCTCAGCCTCATCCAGAGAGCTCAAGACCGGCGTGAGAGCTCACGTTGCACCGTTAAGCCGGTCAGTCAGCGGACATTGATTGAACATATGCCATGAATTAGTTACCATAACGCGCAATGTCAGTGTTCCTTACATAGATTTTAACCATTTTTCCCCCCTTGCCTGTCCCCACACCTTCAGTGTGCTTTGTCCAGCCAGCACCGGGGGCTCGTTTGCCAGAGCCACGCTGCCTGCCCATCGCCCCTGCTCCCCCAGACTCGAAGCCTACCTTAACCAAAGCCTGGCAACGAGGGAGCGCGCGGGCCCGGTTCCCTCACCCTCCGGACGCTCTGAGGGGTGCCTCACGCTCCAGAGACCCCTGCAGGAGCAGGCTGACCCACCCTCGGCCGGGAGCCTTGCAGGAAGTCACATCGTACTGGGCGTCTCCCTTCCCTGTCTTGCCTTTCCCGCTCCCTCTCATCTGACCTCCCCTGGGAATGTGGGTCCTTAATCAGTCGCTTGCTCATGACTCCTCTTCTCCGAAAGTGCTTCTGGGGGACCTTGGTCTAAACCACTCTCCCTTCTGGACAAGAAAGATGGGCAAGGTCCCTGCCTCCACGATGGCCTCGTGCCTGGACACGTTTCCGGTCCAGACAGCGGACGCCAAAGTGGGCGTGAAGGAGGTGGCCCACCGCCGTGTGACAAGGAGTGTCCGGTGCTCCCGGTGGAAGTTGCGTTCGTCTCCCTCTGTAATACGTTCTATTCCTGCGCCCGCTTCGTCACGAAGATCATGCCAGGACGTGGCGGAAAAGAAAACGCAGCCATGTGAACCCAGCTGCGGAATGAGTGCGCGATATGTTCCCACTGACAGGCGACTGAGGCCAAAAAGTTTGAACAGCAGCGGTGGCCGGCCCGGTGGGGGACCCAGCGAGCGCCGTGATTAAGGCACCTTCAAGGTCCTTTCCGTTCCAAACGGGCCCCGCCTCTCCGGCTTTCCCCACCGGCTTTGTCTTTTTGCCCCTTCATCATTTCTGTGGCTTTTCTTTGGGCCTTCTCCAAGTTCCACAGACCTGGCATTAATTGTAAGGCCCAATATTCCTATAATTGCAGGGTAAGTATTTTTGTGCGGATCACAAGCCTGACCTCCTTTGTTATTTAGTTTGAGCTGGATTCTCCGTGGACAGAGGGAGGCATGAAATGAGTAAATATTTAATTCAGGAGAAGCCTGCGGCTTGAAAATGTTTTCCCATTTGGTCAGGCCTGGCCCACAGATGGAAGCTGCTCTCCGTGCAGCTCCGGGGCGCGCCCTGCGAGGAAGGCCCGGCCTTGCCCCAGAACTCGGTGCTCCTCCCGGCAGCGCCGCGGAGAGGCCTCGGAGCGCGTGGGCCCGTGGCAGCCCAGGAAATGACCGCACGGCAAATCGAAATCAACGAGCAGCCTGCTCCTGGTCTTTGAGGATGGGCTCAGTGAGTGAGTTTTCCAGCAGCTTCGTCCTCCGGGTGACCGGTGGCTCCGATCAGAGGGCGCGTGAGCGGGCTGGGGGCCCTAGCGCCCTCTGTCATCGCGGGGCAGAGATGCTGTTTTCTAAAATCATGCGGTTCGCCTGGCCCTCAGTTGTAACACGCTCGTGCCCATGGACATCTTAGCATTTAGGCTACAAAAAATAGAAATGAACAGAGATAGAGAAACCAATATATAACCAAAGGTATGAATGAATACTGTTGCAATTTACAGACTGCGTGAGCACAGTAAGTTCCGGGATGTCAGGGAACTTGTTTTAAATGACTTCTGTTAGTTTCCAGATAGGGAAGGAAGCTTGGAAATATTATTAAATGATAGCAATGACGATAAAGATATTTGAGCGCTTACAATATATGAAGTGATTTAAAGAATTTTATGCGAAGTCCTTATTCAATAGGATTATCTCCAAGCAAAAATGCCTGTATTCTCTATAGGTTTACACTTGCACAAATTTCAAGAAGTGAAGATTTATCCTTCTGTCTTCCATCCGTCTGTCCATCCATCTATCCATCCATCCGTGCATTTAACCAACCTTCCATCCATCCATCCATCCATTTATCCATGTAACATGGGCCAGACTCCGAGCAAACCACAGGAGATACGCAAAAGAGTAAGATGTTCTTGCACTCAGAGTGTTCAGGGTCTCGTGGAACAACTTTGAATTATGCCTTCAATTCAAACCCAAGTAAATTGTGGTTGCATACAGGAATTATGTGCTTAAACTTAACCCAGGGCTGAGCTCTCCTACAGGAAAGAAGATCTCAGAGGAGAGACAACTGCAGGCAAGGAGCCCCACCCGTGTTGCCTGATTTCCTCTCCCCGAATTTCTGCCTTTTCCCCGGTGACGTTTATATGTGTTTCCATGATGGTGGCTGGACCCCAAGAACTCACCATTCCTCTTTCTCTCCAGCCCTACTCTGGACACAGATCTTTCTCTTTCCCCACTGGCCAAGTGGGCAGACTGCCACAAAGTCTAAGGAAGTAAAAAAAGTAGCCTAAAATATAAATGTTTCAAAAGGCATAAAACTATCTGCTTCTGAAGTAAGAATTCCATCTCTCAAGAATTCTAGTAAGATTCTCTGAGCTTCTCAACACACGGCATCTCTTTATTCTGAGGTCATATCACTCTAGGTGCTTTCTGCATGGTCTCTGCCTACAGGTGAGCTGCCTGCCTTCCTTCCCTTCCAGCTCCTGGTTTGCTTGTCCTCACAGTCTCCTTGCTTAGTCACATGCCTCAGTGAGCTCTTGCTGTGTAAGAAGCAGGCACGCAATCTCAGTGACGTGATCATAAGCATTTATTTCTCCTCCGTATGTGAGTTGGCTGGCGTCACTCTGTTCGTGTAGACTAGATCAGCTGGGCTGAACTCTAAGCTACAAATTGGGTCCAGATTTACTCTGCATGTTTCTTGGACCTTGGAAGATCTGGGAGCCTGTTCTTCCACTGGCAAGAGCAGAGACAAGAAAGCAAGCAGAGACAAGCGAGGCATCTGAAGGTCTGAAGCTCAGAATGGACACAGCGTTATTTCCAGCTAGAATCCTTTGACCAAAGCAAGTCATGTGGCCAAGCCCAAGGTCAAGTTAGGGGAAGTAGAAAGAACTGCGAATTTACAAGACAAAGGCTGTGGATTCAGGGGAAGGGGATGAACTGGTTCCAATAATTTAGTTGACCACAACGGTAAACAGCAAACTTCCAAAGTGTCCCCCGAAACTAATAAAGCACTCTGTGTTAACTAACTTGAATTTAAACAAAAAAAGAAAGAACTTTTCCAAAGTCAATATGTAGTATAGATTTTTTCTAATCCTCACTACAACTCCAAGGACAGGTGATTTAGTGTATCCTGTTTTACTTTATTATTATTATTTTTTTATTGTTCATCTTTATAGAGGTATAATGGGCATACAAGACTGTAAGATATTTCAAGGGCACAGTGTAGTGATTTGATAGAAACATTGTAAAAGGGTTCTCCCCGTCGAGTTAATTAACGAGTATGTCCAACTTGAAAGGCAACCACTGAGGTGGAGAGTAACTAAGTCACTTGGCCAAAGTCCCCCAGCCCATCTGCATGGCTGCATAGCTGTCTTTCCTCCACCCAGCATCATGATCCAGGAGTAAGACCCTTATCCATGAAGCCTCATTCCGGAACATTCCGGAATGTTTTCCCATTTCAGATGGCTTCACCCCCATGGGTATTTCTGATTTTCAGCCTGGGAGCAGACTGGCTTCTGATCTCACTTACACACTTGAGCTGATTAACATCCGCCGAACCCAAAGCAAGCTTGGCCATCCAGGGCTCGGTTGTTTTTACTTTATTCTCTCCTGTAGAATTTCGTGTAGCTCCCCCAAGAGGAATGGTTTGCAGAGCTCCAACATTATTATCCATAATGTATAAAGCCCTCAAACATATATTGATTGACATTAATACAACATGTAGTAAAATGGAGGGTCATTCTCTCACATGGGTAGGAATGTTCTGGGTATAAATTACCTTTATAACTATCAGGCGGCAAATGCCCGTTAACATTACAGTGGCCTTTCATCAGCCTGCAGGCTACGTAGCTTGCAGTCTTCATTTCTATTTGAGGCCCTTGTGTTTTATCTACACGTTTTGTATAAAACATTGCCTTTTCAGTTGATTTTTACTTGTTTATTAGTGAGGGGAAAACGGCTTTTAGCACTGGCTTTGGATCTTCCATGAGCAATTGTATTGTTATACAGGAGAAGTAGTGCCCCTTCCTTAGAAAATACTGGTCTCTATTTTCGTCACACTATCCATGCATGTATTTTAAGTGGTGAAATGCCTGCACAAGATCCTTAACTTAATCATATCCGTAAAGTCCTTTCTGCCAGATGAGGTGACATTCACAGGTTTGTGGACGACACCTGGGATATTTGGCGGGGGTGAGTGGGGGGGCTGTACTGTAGCCTACGGCAGACATTAGCGAATGTGACGCAGTTTGAAACTTGAGACCAGGATGTGAGTGAGTGTGAGTGATCTTGCTGGTGAGGTCCCACGGAAGAAAACAGAGACTTCCCAGCCAACAGCCTGGCAACCGCCAGACTCGTGAGTGGCGCCATCTTGGACCAGCCCAGCCTCAACTAAGCAACCAGATGACTGCACCTGCGTAAGCGACCATAGGCAAGGCCAATGGAATCACCCAGGTGCGCCCAGCCCAAGTTGTTGATCCACAGAGTTGTGACCAATTAAGTGGTGGTTGTTTTAAGCCACAAACTTTTTGAATGGTTTGTTAAACAGCAATAGATAACTATGACATTTAACCCCCAAATCTCTACTGGCTGTCTAAATCTCCTCCTAGCATAATCAAGCACATAAAATATTCCATCAATTCTATCTTCTAAGAGACAGCACTTTTGGAATCTTCTGTCTTCCTCTAGCCTGGACTGTTTTTTCCCTGTACTCTTGTTTTACAACTGTCTTCCTGAATTTCTCTTTACCGTCACCCCGGGATCCTTTCTTTTCCCCTCTATAGTAGATTTCCTATTTCCTAGATCCCATGTCTTTTTCTTGGTTTACTCCTTTGTTTGGTGGAGCACATCCTCCATTAGCTTCCAGAAAAAGGGTGCACAGAATACACGTTTTTAAGGATCTTCATGGTTGCAAATGTCTTTGTACTTTTCTCATGTTTAGTTTTCATATTTTTTTTCTGAGTATAGGATCTGTGTAGGAAATCATTTACTCTTACCATTTGGAAGGCATTTCTCTATCACCTTTTAGCTTCCAGTTGCTATTGAGAACTCCTGTATAAATCCGATTCCTCAATTTTTAATGTAATCCAGGTTTTTTTCTCTTTGGAAACCTTTAGGGTGGTCTCTTTGTTCTAAGTTCTAAAGGTTAACAATGGTGTGTGCCTTTGTGTAGATTCATTTCCATTGGGTTGGACACTTAGGAGCCCCTTTCGATCTGGAAATTTGTATTTCTCGGTTCTAAGAAATTTTCCTGAATTATTTACTTTGAAGATATCGTCCCGTTCATTTTCGCTCCTCTTTTTCTAGGAAGGCTCTTATTCAGATGCTGGACCTCCTGGGCAAGTCCTTTAGCTTTCTTATGGCTTCTCTCCTAATTTCCATCTCTTTGTCTTTTTCTCGCTGCTTTGGGAAACTTTTCTCATTCATCTTCCAACAGTCCTATTGACTTTTTAATTTCTTCTATTGGATTTTTAATGCTCAAGAGCTTTTTTGTTTTGTTTTGGGGTTTTCCAAATATTCCTGGTTAATACCATCCTGGTTTTGCTTCAGGGATACAAAATTATACGGCAGCTAGAGTGCAGACTGAACCAGATTGCTTGGGTTTAGAGCCAACCTACTCATTGTATAAACTTAGGCAACGTCTTTAACCTCTTTGGGCCTCGTTTTTCTCATCTTTAAAATGGGACTAATAATTATACCTACGTTACAGGGCTATTGCAAGGATTAAATGAGTTCATTAATGTGAAGAGGTTAGAATAGTATCTGTATACAGCAAACACTCAATAAATTTAGCTATTAACACCATATTATTTCTCTGACAATATTTGCAATGATTTTGTTTTTAGACCCCGCCCCCACAATGCATTGTGTTTTTTTCTGGCAAGGTTTTTACCGATTGGCTCTTTCAAGTTACAAACCTCCTGCTAGTGTCTTCTGACCCTTGGCTATTGGTTTATGTTTCAGAGTAGGTCTCAGACCTTTCTTCTTGAGCTGGCCACAGTCCTCAGAGTAAGATACTCTAGTTTCCTAACCTAGGCGGGTGGATGAGTGTGCCTGCCATCATTGTGAAAGCTAGTGAGGAAGAGAATGGTTATCCCTGATATTCAGAACGTTGACTTGACTTAACCCGTTTTCCAGATGGTATCAGACCTTCAGCTCAACTCTACCTGGTAACCCCCTGCTGAGAGGTCTTCATTTTTATGCTCCCATCCCATGGGAACACCAGGATCCTGGTCTGCAGAAAGTTAGGGGGGAACCTGGAGTGGTCTTCTAAACAGACTTTCCAACCCACTCTGTCTTCAGCCTCATTCTTACCTCTACTTCTAGAGCCATCTACTATCACCCATTTCTGGATATTTGGGCAAATTTATGGTGCACTTGAGTTGTTAGGCTCTCCCTCACCCCAGTGCCTGCTTGGTATTTACTTTCTCGGGTCTGCTAAGTTAGTTACTACGCATTCACCTGCTTCTAAAATGCGTTGCTTTGACACCTGTCCTATTTTCTCTGCCTCTGCGGGTTTGTCTTTTAAAAATTCATTTTCTGATGTTTAGTGATGCTTCAAAGGAAGAAGGCAAATGTGTGTGTTCAGTCCACCTTCTTTCAGCAGAAGTCTCCACCGAACTTAGATTTTAGATGCAAACGTCTGTAAGAAATTCTACCGTGAATGCCTTTGGTCAGTTTGGTCCTTTGCTTAGCTGTCTTACCTCCATTAGATAGTAAACCTAGTTCATTCTCTAATATAGTTATTGCTATCCCGAAGTAGTACGTTGCTGATGATCTCCAACATACTCATGTAGAAGTTAATGGAAGGAAGAAAGGAATGAAAGATGGAAGGAAGGAAGGCAGGAAGGCTGTAGGATCCCAAAGTGGGAAAAATTATTCCAGATAAATAGAAGAAACGGTGATCACTTGATGAATTAGTTGGGCCTCGAGCAGTGCACTGATGCCTTACTTCTCGCAACTCTGAGTGGCTAGCACATTAAGAGAGTCAGCTGTCCCACCAAATCCCACTTTTACCTCCTCGATTTCTGATGGTTTGCTGGGAAGTGAATTTCTCCAAAGCCTAGCTTCCTATGGCTATATTAATGTGAAATGTAATAATACATAAGTGTAAACTAGTTTATGTGATTCCCAAATGAATGAGTAGGGGGAAGGTAATTTATTATCAATTTGCATCAAATTTCAGTTAATGTAAAAAATGCAAAGCTTATTTTAATATACTTATTTCTGGGAAAGGCTTTCCATTAAATAGAGTGTCAAGTGGGGGTGACGATGTGCCTGGGGAAGACTCTTTATGATTTTGATGTCCGGGCTCCCAGGGAGAAACCACAGGCTTTTGGAAGGCTTTTTGGTCGGGCCCCAGGTTCGATGTGCAGTAGCGAGTTGAGTGTTTCAACTTCCCCGCTGGCTGGTGAAAATATCATGATGGATGAGGAAAATAGGCGCAGTGATCTCTTCTTGGATGACATGAGGTCCAGGACAAAGACTGACAGAAGGGGTCAGGCTTGGGGGCAGGCAGAATGTGTAGCCTCGATCTACAGCAGAAGTTGGCAAACCGTGGCCCGATGGCCAAGTCCTGTTTACCACCTGTTTTTATCAATTAAGGGTTATCGGAACCTGGCCACACCCACTCCTTTACTCACTGTCCACGACTGTTGTTATGCTAGGATGGCGGAGTTAAGCCGTTGGAACAAAAGCCATATGGCCTGCAAAGCCCCAAACAATTACTATCTGGCCCTTTACAGATAAAAGTTTGCAGACCTCTGGTCCACAGGATGGCTCTGTGAGTTCGGCTGCAAGCGACAGAGTGTTCCCCAAACCTGTTGATGTGTACAATAAGACACCCCAAACCTTGGTGGCTTAAAATAGTAATGATCACTTATTTATCTCAGAAATCCGTAATTCAAGCCGAGCTTGGTGGGGAAGGCTCATTTCTGTTCCACGTGGCAACAGCTGGCACAGCTCAGCTCGGGAATGGTGGGGCCGCTTTCAAGATGACTCCCTCAAATGGCTGGCAAGTTGGTGCTGGCTGCCAAGGGGGAGCACAGCCAGGCTGGGGACCCGGGCCCTCGTTTCCCGTCCATGTAGGGCCTCTCTACAGGCTGCTCAGAGTTCCCTGCAGCTTCCAGTCTGCCTTCTAAGGGCAGATATCCCAGGAGACAGGAAGGAGACTATGGTCTGTTTCTTAAAATCTGGGCCTAGAAATGGGCACAGACTTCCACCATATCCTATGGATCAAGTAGTCACAGAGCCCAGATTCAAGAGGAGGTTACACAGGAAGGGATGTCGAAAAATGGGGGTGGGGGCCATGTTTAAAACTGCCATATAGAATCGCTATCTAACAGTGGCCCCGGCAATGCAGACTTTTATTTAATCCCCCGTGCCAAGAGGTCTGGAACTGGATGTTTATAAGGTTGGTCAAGCTGTCCAATAATTTTATCAAGGGCTACACTTCTTCATTTTTCTGCTCTGCAATCTTTAGCATGTTTCTTTCAACCCTTAAATCTGTCACCTCATGGTCACAAGATGGCAGTTACAGCACTGAGCTTTATGTCCCCACATAATAGCGTCCCCAGCAGGACAGAACAGAGTGAGTAGAAAAGAAACCTCCCTGAAACACTTGCTCTTATATTAGGAAGTCTCCAGCAGAGTTCCGATCAGGCCTTCTTTTTCGGCATTGGGTCATAGGATCATTTCTTCCCCAATCACTAGCCAAGAGGATTGGGATTCCCATGTTTGGTGTAGGACAACTGTCCTCTGAGGCTGGGGCAGAGAGCCCCCTTTCCCGTTCCCTTGCTGCCTGCTAGCCAACATGAGCTTCTGTTGGCAGGGACTCAGGGAAGGGAGGCTGTTGGGCAGGCAACCAATAGTGTCCGCCATGTTGGATACTGTTCTGCTAATGGACGTCTTGGAGCTGTGGGGCGCCAGGGCTGAGGCCAGGGCTCCAGGGAACGTGCTGGAGCCGGAGCCTGGAAGCGGGGGCCTTTGCTGATGTGGTTGACTTTCCACTCTGGGTCCAACCTTCAACCAGAGACCATCTAGGTGAAAGCCATTCAGGTCGTGAGTTTCCATTCTCACGGCGAAACTCCTTCATTAACACAGCTCCAGTGAGGGTTTTGAAACCCAAGTATCTTAGCTAGTTGAGACATTTCGTGAGGCTCTGAAAGCCAAGCAATTTAGGACAGGTTTCCTTTATCCTGGCCCACGGAGAGGTGCCAGACTCCCCTGGAGATGCTTGTTAAAAACACAGATTCCTGCGGGGACCTGGCTGGCTCAGTTGGTAGAGCATGTGACTCTTGATCTCGGGGTCATGAGTTCGAGCCCCACATGGGGCATGGAGCCTACTTAAAAACAAAACAAAACAAAAACCACACAAAACCACAGACTCCCAGGCCCCATGCCCAGAGATTCTGATGTAAGCGCCTGGGATGAAGCAGCTGAGGGCAGAGATGGGCTTCTTTAGTGAGTGCTCGCAAGTAATTCTGAGGCCCAGCCAGGTTTGGGAACCCCTGGTTTATGATTCTAGATGCGATTAAAGCCATCTGAAGATGATAAGAAACAGCTGGGAAAGAGTTTTTAGTTAACGCAGAAAATCCCTGCAAGGACACTGTTAATTCCTGCGGTGTTTGGTTCCCCGGGGGATGAGGGGGCTAGGAACCTTCTTAGACCCTGACATTTTGGGGGAGACCCACTGTTCTCTGTCTCCCAAGAAGTGGGGACACTCTGGGGTGTTTCCCGGAACCTCTCAAAGGAGTGCTTCTGAGGTTACCCTGTCCCCAGGGCACTCATGGGGTACCCGAGCAGCCTAGCAGTGTGGGAGCCCCCCGGGGCCTTGGTGTGTCAGCATTACGTTGCCGCAGTAACAGCCTACCGTAAATGTAGAGACTTAAAACAACACGACGTTGTTCTCTTACAATTCTGAAGGTTAGAAGTCTGAAATGGGTCTCACTGGGCCAACATCAAGGTGTTGGCAGGGCTCCGTTCCCTTCTGGGGGCCTGGGAAAGAATCCATTTCCTTGCTTTTTCCACTTTCTAGAAGTTTCCCACATTCCTTGGCTCATGGCCCCATTTCTCCATCTCCAAAGCCAGCAACGGCAGGCTCCTGACCCCCTCACCTGCTCCCTCTTCTCCTTTTAAGGACTCTTGTGATCACATGGAGCTCACCACGTGATCCAGAATAATCTCCCCATCTCAAGGTGCTTTACTTAATCCCACCTGCCGTATGAGGTAACATATTCACAGGTTCTGGGGATCAGGACGAGGACATCTTGGGGGCCATTATTCTGCCCGCCACCCTTGGCAATAAGGCACTGTGAACAGTCGTAAAAGAAGTGACTTGAACTTTTATGAGTTCAAGAGCCATTCTCTCAGCCAAATTGGCCTTCCTCCCTTGGGAGACAAGAGTTTTCCGGGAATGTTCTGCTCAGAGCACTGTTGCTTCGGGAGTCACACCAGTTCCCCAGAGGGTTTCTCCTTCAAGGCAATTCCCCTTTCCTGTGGTTGGGCAAAAGCACCCGAGCACATGGTGTGAGAGCAGGGACTTCCCTGATGGAAAGACATTTACTAAATGTCTCTTTCTTTCACAAACCTGGAGACAGCCCTTTGAGCATGGGGGCATTTGTTGCTGCTGTCGCTTTTGAGTAATCCACAAGATTTTAAAACATTGCCTTTGTGGCCTGTGGAATTTTCTTCTCTGTGAGGTTCTGCCCTATCACAGCATATCGCATTTCTCTTTTTCAATTTTGTGATTTCTATTTCTTTTGTTGGAGTCGTCTACTGCCTCTGTGCTCCTTGGGGCAGCCCAGAGGGAGCCGGCAGTCCCCCAGCAGCCCAATTCCTAGGGCCCGGTGTCCTGTGGGTTGGGTGGGTTCAAGAGGTAATGTACGCAGAGCTCTTAGCACACCCTAATTCTCAATACGCATGAGCTAATTTTGTGGGGTCCCTTTCCCACCTGTGGGCCAACTGGGTATCCAGCCTCTTTTGCTTACAGAAAGGCCTAAAAAAAGAAAAAAATCTCAATTCTGAAATCCCGTCAGGAAACACGGGGAGATGAGAATGGCAAATAGAGTTTAGTTTATCAAAAACCCGGATGTTCTACAATTTTCAAAGAATTTTTGAAGTAGAAAGAATGTCAGGGCTCAGCTTTGTCTCCAATAAGCTTGAGTACCTCCAGAAAAAAGCCCTTTGAACCATGTCAGTGGCAGAAACATCAGGCTGGGCAGGAAATCGTCTTTTAGAACCAGGCTCGAGTCTAATGGACAGATAATCATTGAGGAAAAGGGCAATCAGTGAAATCAACCCGTGGGGTCTCAACACCACCTTCGATTGTCTCCTTATTTCCTGGCCCCTGGTGTTAGCCAAAGGGACCGAGGGACAACAGTGAGGCCAGACTTTCAGCTGCCGAGGTCTGCCCCTGCCCCCCCACCCCCTCCCCCACCCCACCCCCGGCACTTGGCCTTAGCCGCTTATCTGACCCAAAGCGAAGGTGAACTTTTCCAGGAGACTTTGACTTTGACTCCACACGGTCACTTAAAAGGATAATACAGACCCTACAGAAAATCCAGCCCTAGAGAGCGCCTTTTGATATTTGGGCTATAAAAATTCCATCATTCGTTTCTTCGTTCATTCGGAGATGACTTATTGCACATCTAGTATGTGCTTCAGAAGCTGACCCCGCAACAAGGGTTTGAACGCAAGTAATTTATTTGGGGAGTGATTCCAGGAAGCTTCGGTAGGGGAGCGGGCAAGTGAGGCGGAGAAGAGAAAAGGCGGGCGTGTTATCAAGCGTATTACCACTGTGGGCGACTGGGATTTAATATCACCGGGGATCTTTTGAGGCCAACGTTAAACACAAGTCTCAATTTTCCCATCCGAGGAGGGGCGAGAGTATGCCAATTCCCTTCGGGCATCCTCCGAAGGCTGTTGGGCAAGGCAGTAATTCCCTAGCTCGTCCAGCCTGCTGCGGGAGCAGCCAAGTGGGCTCCAGGGGCTGGAGGAAACATTAGGGCAGAGCTGCGATGCCGATCGTTGGAACTGGAGAGATCTGCCCCGAAGTGGTCAGGGCCAGGGGCACGGGGTGGGGGCGGTTGGGGGGTGGGCATGGGCACCATCTGCTAGACTGAGTCTCAGTCTTAGGCGCTGGGAGCGCGCAGGGAGAGGACACAGCCCCGCCGTCAAGGAGCTCAGGGTGTGCAGAAGACAAAGGTGTGGTTTACGGACTGAATGCGGTATGACGAGCGCCTGGGCAGGAGCAAGCCCAGGATGTTACGGGGACAGGGTGTGAGGGAGGAGGTATAGAAGAGGGGCGGGGGCAAAGCTTCCTGGAAGGGATGAGGCTGATTCAAGGCTCGCTGAATGAGGAGAGGGCGCATGGTAGAGAGAGTCAAGAAACAAATATTCCAGGTACGCGGACTTGCGTGCGCAAACGAATGAAGGTACAAGAGGGCGTTTTGACAAATGTCCTTTATATTTTGTTTTTCATAGCATGCATTCTCTTTTTCTAAGAGGAGCCTTTCTTCAGCTCTACAACACCATCCGCCGTGCCCATTACTGGATGTCTAATGCACTCAACAAATTCTATTATTTTATGCTAGATGTATGGGGCTATCCGTTAATATCTGACAGTTATTACCCAGAAACTAAATGAACCTTGGAGCGAATATTTTCTTTTCCTTAAAAAAATAAAATAAAGCAAAGAGAAAAGGTGAAATGTCAGAAAAAAAGAGCAAAAAATATTTTAGACCATGAATCTTCACAGATGCGTGGCATGCTTTAAAAACAAAAAAACAAAACAAAACATGAAAAGATGTGAATTTGAGATGGGGCTAGGACGCATTCCCAGGACCGGCGTGGATGTCTCCCAGACGCCTGCAAATGGCTTATCAAAGGCTCCAGCTGCGGGCCGGACTCATTTGTCAAAGGCCTGACATCTGATGACGTCATAGCACCAGCAGTCTCCTGGGCCTGGCTTAGAGAAGGTATATTGGGAGGGTGAGGTCGCACCCCGGCCGACCCGCAGAATTCATTTTTGTCACCACGCTCCTTTTCTATGTGTTGGGTGGCTTGATGGCATTGCTGTGGTTGATGGCCGTTGGGGGGTGGTGGGGGATGGGTTCGTAACTCCCTCAAACACCAGATTTTGAAATATGCTAAACACACACACACACACACACACACACACACACAAAACCCCAGGCTAAAAGTGAACCGGCCTTGGGCAAAATGATGAAGCAGGTAAAGTCTGTCCTCAGTCCGCACTTCCCCTTTTCCTGCATTTCTTTGCTGCTTAAGGAGGTTCTGTGGGTCTTGACAGCCGATGTGAAAAGGTTGACCAGATATTTTTTCCTAGGGGACTAGGGAATCGCTGTTACCCCAACACAGATGGATTTACATTGTAAAAGAGAACCGTGTTGTGGGAGCAATGCTTTAACACAAAAGAATGCCTCCATAATGGGGGAAATTTAGGCACAGTGGGAGCTGGATTTGCTGGCTCTTTTCAAATCGCACCAGAGAGATGACTATCTTGCTTGCCAGTCGTGCCGGAGAGCTGGCTGCCACAGATGAGGCCAGATATTAATCCGGGGCGTTACAAGTCTGGATAGTCTTGGAGGGCGGAGAGGAGCTATGTAAGGCGGCAGGGACTTCTGGGGTGCTGATAATGTCTTGATCTGGGTGCTGATTACATGGGCGTGTGCAGGGCGAAAATTCATCCGATAGAAAAACGAATCGCAAGGGGAATGTTTACTTAAAAAAATTAGCTTCGAAGGCTGAGAAAGGAAGTCTTGGTTCTGCGAGTCGCTAGCGCATGCTTGTATCTTGTCGCCTGGTTTGATCGCCTACCAGCCCTCTGAGCTGGGTCCAATAGTGGCATCCTTTCTGTGGCTGTGGACACCGAGTCACAGAGAGGTCTGACCACTTGCCCAAGACCACACAGCCACTCAGCAGCAGAGCAGGGATTCGAACCCAAGTCTTCTAGCTGGAGAGACCATTTGCTCTTTCAGATGAGTAATGCATGGGAGCAGAGGGCCCCTCCCCTGCCGCTGACACCTTAGATGGCTGCAGGAAAACCCTGGTTTGGTCCGGTGTCCCAGCGGCCTCCGAGTTTGTCTGAGAAGAGATGATTGTCAGGACCGGAAGGCCTGGACAGGTGGCAGCTGGGACTGGGGAGCTACGACGGCAAGGTGTAGACTGGGACATTCCAAGGGGTGACCGTTCTCAGGACTTGGAGAGGAACTGATTGTGTGAGCCGGGACTCAGAGTGGCCGTGCGCTCTATGGAATGGCGGACCGCCCCAGGGCGTGAGGCGCTGTGCGCACAACGGGGGCATGCCAAGGGTCTGGTGGTTTTGACCTGAAACGGAAGGGGCCCTGGGAACCTTGAAGCTTCAAGAACCAAAGAGGTGGAAGGATGTTTCTGATCTTCCTGGACCTACAGCTGCGAAGCAAGGAAAGGAGACAAGGAAGGTGTGTCCTTTACAGAGATGGTTATAGGTGCGGCTGTCGTTCCCGCACGGTCTTCCGCCACTTGACCTGCCACTCATCCATCAAATTCGTCTCCATTCCTTCGACTCTGGAGAGACCCTGTGACACCTTTCTTTGATCAAGTCAACATTCTGGAAGTGGATTTGTGTCCATTCCGGATGTGGCCCTTCATTGGTCTGGTGGCTTCCTCTTGCCACCTCTTGAGACACTTGCTCTTGGGACACTCCTCTCAGAGCCCAGCCGCCATGTTATGGGAAGCTGAGCTGCTGGCTGACAGCCGGTGTCGACCACCAGCCATGGGTGTGCGCCATCTTGGACTTCTAGCTCAGTCCCTGCCGCAGACGACTGCGGTTGCAACCGCGTGAGAGACCCCAGTGGGAACCTTCTAGCGGAGTCCAGCCAGCTCCCAGAACCCAAGAGACAATAATAAGTGTTGTTTTCAGTCACCAAGACTTAGGGCTGTCCGTTACACAAGAACAGAACTGAAAAAGAAAAAGACACGAGTCTCAAAGGACTGGAGCACTGGTGGCCTGCCAGGGTCAACCTGCGATGTCAGAAGAAGAAAATTAAAGGAGTCTTTGAGTGGAGTACAACTTAGATTCATAAGAACGCCGGCAAGGCCAGGAGCCTGGAAACAAGTTGCAGGCTTGGCTCTGCCATTGACTAGCCCCTACGGCAAGTCACCACCTTGCTGGGGCTCAGTTTTCTCATCCGTAAAATGGAGATGATTCATTCCCCAAACACAGAATATTGTGTCTGGATCTCCTTTGGGGTTGGCAACGCAAAGATCAACATACCTTAGCCCTAGAGATCCTGTGCTCATTCAAGGATGAAATCAGGCACTGTGAGAAGATTTGCATATAAATGCCTGTAAGTACATGTTAATTACATGCAAATCCCTTAGAGTGGTACCTAGCACATCCTGAGCGCCCGATTTATGTCTGCTGCCACTATTACGGAATTTCTGGAATTTTATTTAATTCTCTGAACAGCATCTGTGCCCAGATTGCAGCTTCAAAAAGCTAACCGGGTACAACTACTTTGGAAAACTGTCTGGCAATAAACTTAATCCAGTGCCTACCCATGACCCAGCGATTTAACTTCTGGGTGTCCACCCTAAAGGAATGGGTTCTCCTATCCACCCAAAGTCATGCACAAGGATGTTCACAGCCTCAGCCCCAAGCTGGAGACAGTCCGAGTGTCCATCGACCAACTGATAAATAAATTGTGGTAAGTTCATTGGATGGAATACCACTCAGTAGTCACGGAGGGTGAACCTCTGTTTCCGGCAACAGCCTGGATGGAGCTGGCCTGGGACGAGCAGAAGGAGCCGTGCACAAAGGAGCACCTGCTTCAGGAGTCCTTCATAAAAACGGGCAGCAAAACTAATCGGAGGGGATGGAGGTGAGAATAGTTGGGAAATGTTGACTCAGAGAGGGCATGGGGGACCCTGCCGGGCTGCTGGAAATGTTCTTTCTCTATCTTGACCCGGGGAGGGGGGGGTGATTATGCAAGCATATACACATGTTAAAATAATCAAGATGTGCCCGTCAGATGGGTACTAGTCACTGTATGTAAGTTCTATCTCAATAAAAATGTAAATACAAAGCGGGGAAATCTCATTGTGGACGTGGCCCCTATTGGGGAGCTTGGCACCAAAGGGGATAAAGGGTGGAGTTTCTAGGTGGGGAGTCTTTGGAAAACAATGTCTTCTCTTCCCTGGGGAGGTAGCAGGCCCCTTAAGCCAAGTGACTTTGGAGGCCACGGGGGAGGGGGGGCGGGGGGGGGGGGAGGTGGCGGGGAACTCTTCCTCTGGGGCTGTCCTGCTCTGTTTGTGGTTTCCTAAGGCTCTAAGGCTGTGCTGGGGCCGGTGTGGGGTTCCCCTCGAATTCCCAAGTTCCCCAAGGCCCGGGGCCCGCCCTTCCGTAAGCAGCGCCTCGGCCTTGAAGTCTGAGAAGCTACATCTGAAAGGCATTCATGAAGCCTCCGGTTAACTTGAAGCGTCAAGTGATTTCAGGAGCCCACAACGGCGGCCACCCCGCCGAGTGGAGACGCAGGGTGGACCAGCGGAGACGAGAGCGCTCGTTGAGTGTGGGCCCCGGGGCCAGCGTGCTGGAAATCCCATTCCTGACAGCCGGGGACGGGACTGCGGGAAGCGCCCGGCTCCTTGAGCGGGGGTGGGGGGCCTTGGATCAGGTGTTGGCAGCAGGGCTGGCTTCCCAGGGGGGTAGAGGGCTGGTTCCCCCAAAGTCCCCTGTTCCTGACCTCCACTCCCCGCTGCCCAAAGCTCAGCTGGTCTCTGTCACTCCCAGCACACTCGGGCTTGGAGAGAGGGGGTTTCCCTGAGCCAGGGACATGTGATTCCCCCCCCCACACCCCCCGCCGGGGACCGAGGCCCCCCTCGGTGCAGACCATCCAAGCCCGCCGCAGCCCGTGCGGCCGAGCGCGGCGGCTTCAGTATAATTAATTTAGAAACCAGGGCGGATTTTATCACCATCTCTGCGGGAGCAGGTTTCCCCGCCGCCCGCGGGCTCCGCCGGGAGAGTATCCCGGCCGCGGGCCCCGGGAGCATCCCCCTCCCCCCACCCCGGGCCCCAGCCCCAGCCCCAGAGCCTGGATAGCCCGGGCCGCCGGGGTCCCCCGCGGCGCGGCGCGGCGCCCAGGAAGCCGCCCGTCGCCGCCCTCCCGCCCGCGCCTTCCGTGCCGGCGCGGCTCCGGGGGACGCGGGGGCGGCCCGGGGGCAGCCGGAGGCCCGGGCACGGCCGCAGGGTAATTGGCGCGCGCCGGGGACCGCGTGGGGCGGGGGAGGGGGACGTCCCTCGGGGCGCCGGTCCCTGCCACGGCCGGGTCACGGAAGCCCCCTCCCCCGCGCCGCGCCCTGCCCGCGGCTCCGCCCGCTCATTAGCGGAGGCCGGGCCGGCGGGTTCGCCTCCTCGGGCCGCCAATTACCCGCCCTGCTGGCTCGGAGCTCGCCGCCGGGCCAGACAAAGGCGCGGGCGGCGGGCGGGCAGGCGCGGGAAGAGGGAAGAGGGAGGAGGGAGGAGGGAGGAGGGCGGGGGGAGGAGGAGAGGGGAGGGGAGGGAGCCCCGGGCGCCCGCGCCTGCAGAGCGGCGGCGGCGGCCAGATCACGGCGCAGGGCCGCGCCGCGCTCCGGCTGCCGACGCGCCCTTCGGGCCGGGCGCCTGGGTCCCGCGCCGCTCGCCCCCCGCGACCGGGCGGGGGCATCGGGTCCCCGGTGGCCCCGGGCGCCAGCCGCCGTCGTCCCGCAGCGCTGTGGTTTTGCAAAGTGCCGGAGCTGGGGTGCCGCGTGCCTCCCTCTCCGTGGTTACCTAAATCTCGCCGTCGGGTGGTGCCTAGCTCCGAGCGGCCCACAGCGGCCGTCCCCATCCTTGCCGTCACCGCCCTCGACCCCCCAGGCCCACAGGGTCCCGAGCCGTCCCCAGGCTATGCCGAGCAGGGAACCTGCGAACCTGGGGGGGCAGGTGCTGTTAGAGTCAGCGTCGCGCCTAGGTGGCCGCGCTTCTGGTCATCTTCTTTGATGATCAGGCGTTTTTTTTTTTGTTTTTTTTTGTTTTTTTTTTTAATATTTGGAAGCACGAGGCTCTCGGAGACGAAATGATTTATTCACAAAGCCACAGATTAGTGGCAGCGGCTAGGGCACAGTTCATGGTCTTTCAACATTTTAAATATCCTGACTTTTGCAAAGAAAAAAAAAAAACACCGAAATCCTGCACTCTGGTATTTTCGGATTCAAAAGCCCACTCCCAGAGTCCTTTCCACCAGCCTCTTTCCATGGGAGAGAAGGCAAAGGGTCCGCGGACCTCCTGACCAGCCACGAGATTCTGAGGGTTGGTTTCTCTAGTTTGCATCTGGAAAACCATAGGTTAAAAAAATTGATTATCCAAATCCCTGATCACTATGCCAAATAGGAGGTTTGAACTTCCAGAATCGCTGCTCAAGAGGAGCCAGGTTTGGGGGGCTGAGTCTGAGGAGGCCACCCTGCCCTAGGCAGGGGCTGGGAGCCTTTCTGGGGTGACGCGGGGGCCTCCCGTTACTCTTCCCTGCTGTCTGTCCACGGGGCGATGGGGGTCTTTAAAATGCCTCCTTCCCCGCGGCGCTCGCCCGTGCGGGGACAGTCTGGGGAGGGGTCAGGGAGCTCGCGCCTCAGAGCACGCCTTTGGGATGAGATGTAGGCTGCCTCAAATGAAGACAAATGTCCCTCAATAAAGCGCCGCTCCCAAGGGCCTTCCTTGCTGTCTGCTGTCAGCCTGGTGGCTTAGGGCTCCTGACGTCAAGGTTTTCCTCCCAGCCCCCCAGGCCACTTAGCTTTTCACGGAGAAGAGCCAGTGGGGGCCTTGGCCTCCTCCTTCTGCTCACAAACGCTGCCCTCACAGACCAGGCGCGCTGGGCCAGAGAGAGAGAGAGAGAGAGAGAGAGAGAGAGAGAGAGAGAGAGCAAGCTTAATCCCGGGGAAGCAAATCACTGTGTCCCTTGTCCCTGCAGGGGTGGGGGTGGGGGGGAGCACCTCCGCGCTCCAGTCCTACAGGCCGTGGTGTTTCTGCAGCGGTGGGGGCAGACGGGGGTCTAGTTCAGGAAGGGACTCTTTCATGTGGGCTCATTCTGGGGGGGAGGAACCTGGGAGAAGCTGTCTCACAAAGCAATCCTCTGTCCCTGCCTTCTCCCCAGGAGGTCCTATGGGACGGGTCCTCCCCACAAGCCGACTTCAGCGAGGCCTCACCAGTTGTTAAAATACGGAAATCCCTCTGTACTCCTCAGTAAACAGCCCTGACACCCCAAGTTCACGGCTCTCAGGGACGCCCCCCACCCCAATCCAGCAATGGAAAGTTTAACAGCAGGTGCCGCGGGGGTGGGGGTTTCAGGACCCGCCCCAGGCTGCTTCTCTTCTGATTGGTCAGTGGGGAAGACAGCCTGCCCCTAGACTGGCTTGGATCAAAAGTATTCCAGTTGGTGACCTATTGGTGGACTTGAGAGACTTCACCCTTAAATATCCCTTCTGTGGAGGTTCCAAATATCTCTCCCATGAGTTCATTGTTTTGCATTCAGCTTTGGCCTCCCCTCCTCCGGTCCCTATTTGCAAATGTTCTTTACATCTTTGTCTTTGCAAAAATCTTGTGCCCTGGGCACGGGACAGCCAGGGAGGAATGGGACCCAAGATGGCTCTTGTGTCCTCCCCAAATATACAAACTCCGGAAGGAAAGCGGAGCGACTTTCAGCTCATCACTGCTTAAGGTTTCTGGAAATGGTGAGTACGAAGCCGGCCCCACCCGCATTTGATGGATTTCCCCTTCGAGCCAGGCAGAGCCCCAAGGTCAGTTCCAGCCCCGAGAGCACCCATTTTAGAAGCCAGCTCAAAATGTCCCCCTGCCCCCCACACCCCTTGGTTCTTAGAGGAGATGGGCCAGCTGGTGGGTAACGGGGTTCGGCTCCTAGAGGCTGCCCCAGATCCTTTGTAGGTTTGAGCTCCAGAACCCTCGATCCCTAGCTGTGTGCCCTTGAGCCCATCGCTGGACTTTGAGAGCCTCAGGTTTCTCATCTGTATCATGAAGATGCATGAAATGAAAGTATCAACCTCATAATGTTGTGAGAATTAAATGAGCTTATATGTATATATGTAATAAGGTAATTGCTCATTTAGTTTTGGTTGTTCCTTTTTCTTTCCCTCCCCCCTCCCTCCCTTTCCTCCCTCTCTCCTTCCTTCGGTCCTTCCTTCCTTCCTTCCTCACTCCTTTTCTCTCCCTCCTCCCTCCCTCCCTCCCTCCTGAGGGAGCCTGGGAACCCCAGAACTGTGATGCCCTGCCATACGGGGAGGGCAGGGGACGCGTGGGCATTGAGCAAGCCGACATTTGACCGGTGCACGGACTGGCCTGCCTACGGTGACACCAGACGACAGAGGGGTTTTCGAACCTCATCAAGCTGCAATTGGCGCCAGCAACAGAGGACGGGTTTCTGCTTATCCCAGACGCCCCCTAGCACGGCCTCCAGCCTGCGGGAGTGCCGTATCTCCATGCCCAACCCCCTGCTTCGCTCCCCTACTAATGCCACCTCGGCCACCATTCTGGCTGCAGTGGTGGCCCCAGGTCACCATGTGCAGAGGCTTCGTTGATTGTCCCCTTAAACCTCGCGTTCTTGCTTCTTGGGAACCTGGGGGAAAAAAGAGGAGTCATCCCAAGGGGGAGAGGGAAGAGGGGGAAGAAGGACTTAACACAACGTTCTGAGGGCCTCCCTTGGAACATTCCAGGTGAGAGAGGCTGATTCTAAGCACGCTGCCCGGAATGGCTCTGCCCAGTTCTCCTATACCGGCATTTTACCGACATTTTACGGATCTCAAGAGAATAAAGAGAATTATCCTTCTGGGGGGGCTTGTAGGAAAATTCTTGGTGGACAGCACGAGTGCCTCAGATCAGGCCTTACTTACTGGAAACTCTACTTATTGGCAAGGTCCTTGGGAAGTTGGGTTCATTTGGAAATTGGAGAATCGGAAATCGGGTTAATTTGTTTGGAGCCCCCAACAAAACAAAACGAAACAAAACAATGACTCTTTCCCTGTCTTACACTCATGCACTGTCTTTATCGAACATCTTCTTCTAGTGCTGGACGTTTCCCGGTTCATTGCTTTAGCTTGATGGGAAGGTCCTGAAGTTCCTTGAGGAATGTCCTGAGTGACTTGTGGCGTTTTAACATTGATGGCTGTCTTGGGAACGTGTCAGGTGTCTGGCTCGAGCAGCTTTCTCCTTCTACGCCAAGGTGGAACCACAGCAGGGCTGGGTAAGCAGTCCTTCATAGGGGGACAGAGTCTCCTTTGTCCCCAACAGTCACCGATGTTTTTCTCCTTACCCAGATCTTATGCAGGATAAGCATTCATTGACGGAAGGGACAGAGACATTCGAGAGAAGGAACGAGCCATTTGGTTTGCCTGGGTTAAGCGTCTGCCTTCAGCTAAGGTCATGATCTCAGGGTCCTGGGATCGAGCCCTGCTTGGGGAAAAAAAAAATCCGCGCTCTCTCTCTCTCTCTCTCCCCCCTCTGCCCCTCCCCTTGCACATTCTTTGTCTCTGTCTCTCTCTCAAATAAATAAAATCTTAAAAAAAAAAAAAAGAGCAATCAAATTTCAGAATCACTTTGGCACAGCCCAGGCCCCAGCCCCCAGGACGTTATCTCCTGGGACCTCAAGAGGAAGAGGAAGGGGGAAAGCGAGGCTTCCTCAAGTGTTCGTTTGTGGGCTGAAGGAACCCTCTAGGAGAGAAAAGTTTGCCAAGCAAATGACTACATAAACAACTTTCCAGGGGGCCTATTTAAAATGCTCAGGGGAATAAATTGTTTTAAAGCATTTAAAAAACACCATTTACATACAATTAATATGTTGATTGCACAGTGTTCTTATTAATTCATTATAGCAAGGATTTCCACATAGCAAAACAGCCTTTCAATACTTAGCTTACTTTCTGATACAGCATGAACTAGGAAATTATCTATATATATTTTAGGTATATATACATTTTATATATATCCACTACATATAATCACACACGCGCACACACACGTCTAAATATGCAAAATTTACAGTCTTTGGTAATTCGAATCTCATTCTTCAGCACCCACACGACGCCTCCCACAAATACACCCTTTGTCACACAAGACGGGACATTGGAGATTTTCTTTTACATTCTTATAACCCCAGAGCTCGGGTTTGTTATTACAGTAAAGGGCCATGACTGAGAGAAGCGTCCAATAATCAAGATTTACTGTGTGAGAAATCTAGATGCCATGGTTTAACAGAAACCTGACTTCTGCTGAGGAGGAGAGAGGAATATTCCAGAGAGTGGAAGGGTGGTGGTTAGAGAAGATCGAGAACAGATGGAGGGTGGGGGGCAACTAAATGAGAGACGTCCAGGAAGCTCTCATTGGGGGTGACCAAGAAGTGGGGACTTGACCTTGAGGGCGCTAGAGAATAATGGGACATTTTCGTTCTTCATTGCGGAGTGACACGGTACCCCGAAACTTGTTGGCTTGGAACGAAACCGATTTTATTCTTTTTCATGAGTCTCCGGATTGTCTAGGGCTCTGCTGGCTGGATCTTCTGCGGGTCTTGCTTGGACTATTTCAAGCGGCTGAAGTCAGGTGACGGATGGGACGGGAATGTCTGTAGGGGCTCCTTTTGCGTGTCTGGCTCTTTGATCGGGGTTGGCCGGGAGGCTGGGGTCTCTCTCCACGTGGCCTCTCTGCATGGCTAACTTGGGCTTCTTTGGTGGTGGCTGGATCCCAGGAGTGAGTGATCCACGGGACCAGTGTGTGTGTGCTTGTCCAGCCTCTGCCCGCATCACTCTTACTTAGCCCCCCTGGGGGTCAGGCACGGGGTCAGAGTGGGAGGGGACTAGACCAGAGGCTGAAAACTCAGAGAAGGAGCTCACCGGGAGCCCCCACATCCCCACCTATCACAAGGACCTACCATTTCTGGACTCTTAGAAGGTCCCATTCTGTATTTCCTAGCCACTTGTCCCTTCCTCCTTCCTGCTCTCCCATCTCCGTGTCAGAGTCCGATGGGGGGGGGGGGGCAGAAGACAGCACAGTGGTCCCTGGTGATGGCGGTTGTGTGGTCACCAACCCGCCACCTCAGCAGCACTTGGGACAAGCCTTCCTCGCTGCTGAACCCACCCCCCTTCCCTCCGGCGTTTGAAGGGTTATACGATATACAGACTGAGCAGGCAAGATGTATTTTTTTTAAGATTCCAAGTCAGATGTTTTAATATTTCACCGAGCCACTGCAGAAAGCCCTTCATTATGGGAGGGAAATGCTTGGAAAATGGCCTTCTAATTAATGTGAAATGAGAGAGTGCCCCTGAGAGCAAGGGAGACTTGGCAACAGCGAGGGCGATGTCAGTATGCCAGCGCTTCCTGGGCGGGGTGATTGGACGGGGCCCCAGCCCAGGATAGATTTGCCTCGCGGAGCCCATTCAGCATAAATCCTGCCACGGGGCCAGGCTGGAGACAGCAAATTGAGAACCTTCCACAGCTCGCTGAGTTACTGCTTCCCAGAAATTGCTGAAGCCATTGATCTCGATCTTTTTAAATCATTAAATGATTCTGGCATTCAGGCATGAAGCGGGGCTGCGCTTGGTGACCTGCAGGAAGCCGGAGCCGGTCCGAGGCCGATCCCGGGCGCCGCTTTTGTTGGGCACGGGCTCAGTCGCGTGGTCGCGTTACAGTGACCTTTACACCGGCGTGCGAGGCACAAAAGGGCTCACTCAGCTAGCCCTCTCTCTCTCCTCTGAGAGTCACAGGAGAATGCCTTTATGGGAGACCTGAAAAGCAGCTCCAAGCCTGCCCCAAGAGCCCCCCCCCCACACCCGTCGTCCCCAAGCCCCGGAGACCCTCATGGGGGTCTGTAGTTCTGTCTTCTTGGGTGATTCCCTCATTGGATGAAGCAATCGGCAGAGCTGTCCGGGAGTAAAAGGAATTAAGAACCCTGCTTCAAACTCGGACCATTGGGTGGGAATAATAACAACAAGAATATTATCTAATATTTATTGAGCACTTACTGTATGCCAGCTCTGTGCCTTTTTTTTTTCCCGTTTGAACCTGACAACAAACCTATGAAGTAGGTACTACTATTATTCCCCTTTTATAGACCAAAGATGATAAGTAACATGTCCCACAGCTAGCTATTTTAAGAAGATTTGTTGCCCTCCTGGCCGCATGGCTTAGTTCCGTGCATCTTATGATATTCAATTTAATCACTATCGATTGAGGGCCTGGATAATTCTAGCACTGGAGGAAGACAGGGCCTAAAGCACAGAGAGAGAATAGAGTCTCTGAGCTTGCAGGCTTTGCAGTCCAGGTCGGGGAGGAGAGCCAAAGCTTTTGCGGAACCATTCTGATTGGTTAACCACGCGAAAGGCGGTCTTTTCGGTCCGGGACTATGTTGGAAGCAATTTGACTACGGGGAAGATCGTAGGTGTTGGTGTCTCTTCAGACCCAGGTTCAAATCTCAACTGTGGGGTGTAGTTTGGGGCAACTCCGAGCATCAGCTTCCTCTTCTGTGAAACGACCGTGATCGAACGGTCCCGGAAGTACCCTCAAGAGTAAAGAGCGACAGAAAGTAGGCTGTCTGGAATGTTCTCAGCAAGTGTGGTCGTTAGGGGAAGAGCATGAGAGATGGCGGGTGCGAAGTAGGGAATGATTTGGGGAAGAACATGGAGGGGAAGGAGGGGAAGGGGAATGTATCCATCGTGGCTGATTTTGTGTCTAGTTGTGTGCACACGCACACACGCACGCGCGCACACACACATTTACGAACGCCAGACAGGAGAGCTGGCAAAGCAGTTAGAGGTTGGGGAGGGTGGTTCTGTGAGAAATGTCAGAGAAGCTGAGTGGTCACCTCAGTCCTTCACTGGGACCCCGGGCCCCACGCATCAGGGTTCTGGCTGGGGTTCACACACCCCAAGCCGCTGGCTTTCAGCTTCACTGAAGATGAGAGCATATTTTAACCACCAGTAAGGCCTAGGCACCCACCCATCAAAAGATGCCTTCCTGAGCTCTGGATCGCACCTGTGGCAGGGTTCTGGAGTTAACCTTGTAGGTGGTGGATGGAGAGGAAGGTCAGAAGGCCGGGGGGCAGGGGGAACCCTCAAGGGGTTTGGGTCCGTGGCGATGAACTAAACTCGACACAGCTTTTCAATATGTTAACTCTAGGTGTGACTTGACCGGTGTGCCTGAATGTCAATTTTGAGCCTAAAGGTTACTTTCAATTTCAGCAGCATTGCCAAAATGTATCCCATGTGCGCCCCCCGGGGGGTTGGGAAGGATGAGGGTTGGTGTAGAGAGAGCCAGCATTGAAATCAGGGTCTCTTGCTTTGTTGTTGGGGAAGTAAATTTCAACCCCTGTTAGTGGGGTAAAAACCCAGTGCTCAGTCCCACCTGCCTGGATCATCAGAGTCCAGCCCCCCGGGCCCCTCCTCTGCCTGCCTTAGGCATCCGGCCCAAGTGGCTAGGCCTGCATGCACCCGTTTTGTTGGGCGACCAGGACTCCGTCTCCTGCTGGAGAACTGGTACCTGCCCCTGAGGATGGATGCCCCTGGGGAACCCCTCGGAGTGCCCGGGCCCTGGGGGGTCTTAGGACATTGCTGCCTTTGTCGGGGGCAGGGCACGGTGAGAGAGGGGCAGGCGGGTGCCTTCCCCAAAGCTTCTGTGAGCCACAGCTGGTCAGAAAATTCCCCCCCAGAGCATCTGGTCTGGGACACGAGCCGGGGCGAGGCTGGCCTCGCTGCCCGTGGGGACCTGGGATGACTACGATGTGGCTGGGTCACAGAGGGCCTTGAATGCCAGGCTGAGGACTTGACACTTGTTTGAGGAGGAACTATGAATCGGTGTCTTTCGGGCTTCAAGCGGCAGAAACCCAAACCAAACGAGCTGGAGCAAGACGTAGGATTTATTGGTGTAGGGGATGGAAATGTCCAGCCAATAGCTTCAGACTAAAGGGCTCAAACAATAATTGTGAGCTCTGTGGCTCCATTCCTTAGCCTGCTTCAAGCCACATGGCGGGCGAGACGGCAGCTACCCTAATGGGAACAGAGTCCTTACCGCCGGGAGAAAAGTCCCACGGAGGGGTCTTGATTGACCAAGCTCGTGTCAAACACGCAGTGACCTTGCCCGGGCCCTGGAGTGCCCTGACTGGCCGGCCAGGGTTCGGTCAGAGTCTCGTGGATGGGGACGGGGTGGGAGGGAGCGGAGGCCCGCTCGGGCCCTTTAACAGAGGTAGCTGGCCACAGGAAAGAAAGGTTCCGTCTCTAGAAGATGAGGGTGCTGGGCAGGAGAAAAGCCATAGTTAGCCGCTTCTGGTTACCCATTGAGCTTTGTTAACTCTTGGTGAAGGGTGGTTACTAAGGCAGCTCCAAGAGCTTGTTTGGAAAGCAAACTTGCCTTTCACATTTCCCCAGGGGCGGGTGGCAGGGGGGTGGGGGAGG
>CM052901.1:72968473-72987014 GCA_028534135.1 Potos flavus
GAGGATCTGAAGGAGGAACATGTCTGCGGCCCGGGCACGGGGTGATCAATGCCCCCTCTGGAATGCGAAGATGAATTCTTAAAAAGAAAAAAAAAAGGCTTTCATCATTACTGCAAAGACCCCAAACAAGGGGGTTTTCTCATCTCAAATGGCAGGATGGGGGCGGAGGAGGGGAGCTGGGGAAACGAGGAGTGGGGTGGGGGCTGGAGTTGGTGACACAGACACTCGACTGTGAAACCTTCGGGGACGCCCACCAGGGCCGCAAGCTCTTTCCTTCTTGAGCAGCCCCCGGGCTCTGGGCCCCAGCCTGCATGTGGTTACTTGTTGTCTGCTAACCAGCCCCAGAGAATGGGGTTGTGTTTGCCTCGCCTCCTGCCCAACGCCACCCCCCCCCCCCCCGCCCTCTCCTCCCCCCAGGCTGCCTGGGCACAAATGGCTTTGTCCAGCCAGGGACAAAAAAGGCCCTTCATTCCCCATCCATGCCTGAGGACAAAAAGCTGAGTGTGGCCCCGTTTGCTCTGGTCGAAGCAAGATGGCGCCAGTGGGGACCGAGAAGGCAGGGAACTGAGGGGCAGGCAGGGATGGCTCCAGGGCACGAGTGGGCACAGGGGACCACATGGAAGGTCTGTGTGACCCAGATCCATGTAGGAAGGAAGAACAGCGTGGCTTGGGGAGAGGGGACTGGTGGCTACATCCGTGATGGGCTCTACCTTAGGCCCACTCCCCTGGAGAGAGCCCCCCCCGGCCTTCCCCCATCTGCAGAAGCTTTCCTTTGCTCAAATAGTATTATTCATGAGGTCAGTGCACTGTGGTAGTTAAGCATGGCCTTGGGGATCACACGGACGTGGTTTCAAAATCTGTGTCACAGCGCCGGCTATGTGACCTTTGCCTTGTCACTTGCCCATTCAGCCTCAGCTTCTCCCTCTGTAAAATGGAAATAATTCTAGCATCTTTAGCATGGTCGGGAGGACCAAATGACACGATCCACATAGAGCGTCGAGCAGAGTCTAGTACTTAGGAAGTGCCCAACAAGTCATGATCATTAGTAAAGTCAGGAGCTATGTTCACAGCGTTAGACATTTTGTGGGGGGAGGGGAATGAGAATTCGGGAAGTTCCACTTTATGAATGAGTTGTGTCCCAAAGTTAACTCGTAAGTCTGGTTTTGGGACCGAAAAACGCAGTTCCCATAGAAACACTCCTAAGAAGAGTCTTGAGGTTCCCAGTCAACCCACAAAAACCGATTCAACTGTCAATGTACCAGAAATAGCTGAGCGGTGGCTTTAAAACATGGCAGAAAATCCTTTCACGCTCTTCCCATTGAGAGATGGCATCTCTGGCCCCTCCCCTTGAGTCCCGTGAGGTTGTGACCGCTTCAGTCCATAGCACATGGTCGAAGTGACGTCACGTGGCTTCAGAGCCTGGGTCCTCAAAGGCCATTGCAGGTCTTCTGCCTTGTTTTCTAGAACGTTCATTCTTGGAGGCGCGAGCTGCCGGGTAAGATGCCTGGCTGCCCGCATGCCGCCATGTTGGAGAGAGAGAGAGAGAGAGAGACATGAGAGATGTCTGACAAGCCCACGGTCCTTCAAGCACTCCTAACCCTTCAAGTCTTCCCAGCTTGAGGCCCCCGTCATCACGGGGCAGGGACAAGCCACCCCTGTTGTGCCACGGTGGAATTCCTCAAGTATGACATCTGGGAGCTTAACAGAATGGCCGTTGTTTTGCTGCCACTGTATTTTGGGGGCAGTGTGTTCCATAGCCATAGCTGTTCAAAGCTCCGTGTCTTTGTAAGAAAGACCACGGCCACCACGGACTGACCGACAATTCTAGAGTGCTCACTGTGCGCACAGCTCCGAGCCAAGTGCACCCTGTGGGTTAACTCATCAAGTACCAAGTGATCTTAGTCATTAGATAGCAATACCACAAACAGGAACTTTTTAAAAAAGATTTATTTATTTATTTGGGGGGGGAGGGGCAGAGAGAGAGAGAATCTCAAGCAGGCTCCCCGTTGCGTAGGGAGCCCGACGCGGGGCTCTATCTCATCAACCCCCCAGATCACGACCTGAGCCAGAATCAAGAGCTGGACGCTGAGCTGACTGGGCCACCCGGGCGCCCCCACGAACAGTAACTTTACACGGAGTAAGTCTCTTATAAGTCAGTGCAGGGGCTTGAGGAAAAACAGATATTAATTAGCTGGGTCAGAGGAGGCACATGGAGACTTTGCAGTGATTACGGATGGCACTTCCAGACAATTTCAAGGGTTGTTAGAGATTGATGGCATTGACTCTTTATTTTATCTAATTTCACTTCAAAACCAACAGCCTCTCTTTTCTCCATTCAGTTGTATCTGGTGCTCAATTTCACATGGCCGTCGCGTGGTTTTTAGCTCAGATGTGGAATGGAGAGAAAGGAAAAGAGGTCCCCCACCCTCCTCCCCCCGTGATTGCCGGACAAGATTTGAGCGAGAGGAAGGTGGAAGGATAGACCTAAAAGTGAGATAGAGACAGCCCGAGACTCATTAACGAAGAGGAATTGAAGGAAGAGAGGTTGCAAGAGACATGGGCTCTTCTTGGCTCGGAAGCCACGGCTGTGTCGTGGCTGGAGAATATGTTATCCGTCCTTGACTTCAGGCTTGGCCGTATGACTTGCTGGGCCAACGGGGCGGGGGGAAAGGGACAGTGTTCTGGACTGAGCCTAAGCCCCAAGAGGCCTCGTGAGTTCCTACTTATTCTCTCGTGCCTCTGCCATCGCCGTGAGGACAACACGCCCCAGCTTGTACTGGTCCTAGGAGGGGGCTGAGAGACTTGTGGAGCCAAGTCTCCCGGCCAGCCCATGAACTTGTGAGTAGGAGTTCACTGTTGGAGGCTGCTACGATTTTAAGATCGTTATACAGCGGCGGTTGACCAATGCACCAATAATCAGGCTTATTTACTCTCTGCCGCAAATGTGAGTGACTGGAGGGCGTTGACTAACGGGGACGTAATGATCCAGTTGACGGCTCTGTCAACTGGACTGAATTATCGGTCCCAGAATTCGCTTCCCTGTCTGTTTCTGGGTCAGGGTTGGCCAGAAGAGAAACTTGTGTGAGATTTGTGAAGGAGCAGCCATTTCTGTGGTCCGACCGTCGGAGCAGGATGGGCACTGCCCCAGCTCGCACGTGTCACCCATCGCCCTCCCACGTCATTGGTGTGGGTGGCAGTGGGCCCGCAGCCCCTCCAGCGCCGCCGGCCTCCCTCCCTGGGCTTCTCTGAGCGCCGGGGCAGCCGGGTGTGCGCGCCGGAGGGCACCCCATGTCTTTGAACTTGGAAGTGGTGAGAGATCCCCGTGGGTCTCCGTTTGTGTTCACACGTCCTGTCTGTCCCCGGTCTCCCCCCCGCCCCCATCTTCCTGACCATCTTTCCTTCCTGCCCTCTGCACGCTGACCTCAGAGCCCTCGCCGGGCACCCACATAGTAGCGTGGAGTGGACGCACCCGGCCCGATCTCCGTAGAAACTCCCCCCTCTCGGGGTCACTCAGGGCACCTCTGCTTCCCCGTCAGCTCTGGCCGATACAACAGTTAGACGGCTGTACACAGAACGCATCCGCGAGCTGTCCCTAACCACAAAAGCACCTGCATCGAAGGAACTGAAAGTCTCACCAAGGGAAAAGACAGAACATCGAGAGTCAGTCGGAGAGCAGCGGGAGGTGGCAGGCTCGGCAGTGCCACGCGGAGCCGTCCCCAGCGGGGCTCCCCCCACCCCACCCCACCGCCCCCGTTACCCTATGGGCCGCTCAGAAGAGTGCACGCCAGGGGGATGAAGATTACTGCTAGAAGCAGGGAGGAATTTGAGATGGATTTTGCCTCCGGCAGCCTTAGGAGAATTGATCTCTCCAGACTTCCGGGAAGGGCTGATCCAAAGTCAAGAACCGACCAGGGACCAGAAAGCAGGAAGGAGAGAGACTTGCTGCCGCCCCTCCCCCTCTCACCTGCCACCTAGATGTAAAACTAATTTTGCTCCTTCCTACCCTCCTGCCACCCAAGAACCTCAAACCCACAGCCTCTGCCGGGGCCGGGCTGTGAACCAGGCAGTCAGCAAACACCTCCGATCTTGGCCTTGTCTCTCGGAGGGGTTTCACTTCTATTTTTTATAATGTCAGCGTTCATGCTGCCTGCCTTTCATAGGGATGCACGTTCGGCTACAGCTAATTTGGAATTTGTTTCTCCAAAAGCATTTAGAATTGTTTTGGCCTAATGCATCAGATTTAAATCCTGGGGCTAATTAATACCGAGGCACGAGAAAGAAATGAGAAAAGTCGGTTAAAATGATGGCTGGAAATTAACCGGAATAAGCTGGCCTTCAGCATGGCCCTTGGCGCCGTCCAGATCAGAAGCTGGGGCCAGGCCTGTTCTGGATGTCTCCTCCTGCCCAGGTGGGGAAGGGACCCAAAGAAATGAGGGGGCATGTGCGAGCGCGGACCCGCGGTGCATGTGCATTGTTGTGCATGTGTCGTATGTGGGTGCTGTGTGCTGTGTGCGTCGTGCGTGTCCCCTGTGTGTCATGTTTGGGTGCGTTAGGCAGGTCACGTGTGCAGTCTGTACCGTATGTGTTGTGTTTATGTGGCTGGTTGTAGGCCTCTCACGTCTGAACGTTTGGGGCCCAAGGGAAAGGACGTGAAAAGTGGTTTAGAAGTGACGACACAGGGCTGGGTGGGGAAGGAAAAGAAAGGGGCCTTAGGCCTGGCACCCGAATCCCAGGCTGGGGCCCACCACTCACTTAGGGTGAGGGCCTCTTTCCTTGGGTCACGAAAGGAGAGGTTCACACACCCTGGCCTGTAGCCTGGGGCTTCTGGGAAAGTCCCACGTACGAAGCCGTAGGAGGAACTGTGGGCAGGAGGAGCCAGGAGACATGCCTAGAGACCCTGCTATGACACTGAACAGGAGTGTGACCTTGGCCGTGTTCCTGGTCCTCTCTGGGCCTCGGTCTGTGTCTTAGCTTGATTTTCCCCAGGAGAGACCTGGAAACAAAGATTCAAGTGCAAATAGGGAGGTCATCTCAGGAAACACCGGCAGGACAGGAGGGAAGTAGGGCTGGGAAGAGAAGGAAATCAGTAAGGAGGAATTGTCACTACCGTGGGCAGCTGGAGCTCGGCCCTCCTGCGACCTCTGGGAGATGGTACGGAACATGCCACAGTGACACCCAGACTAAGGACAGTTCTTGGGGCGCCTGGGTGGCTCAGTGGGTTAAAGCCTCTGCCTTCAGCTCAAGTCATGATCTCAGGGCTCTCTGCTCGGTGGGGAGCCTGCTTCCCCCTCTCTCTCTGCCCGTCTCTCTGCCTACTTGTGATCTCTCTCTCTCTGTCAAATAAATAAATAAAAAGTCTTAAAAAAAAAGAAAGATAAGTTTATTAAAAAAAAAAAAGACAGTTCTTTATTCCTTCCTCCCCACTGGCTGAGTAAATACGTTATCGCTATGTGAGCCAAATGCTGGTCTTGAGGCTGGGGATGCAGAGGAGGGCAGGCAGACAGAGCGGGGTGAGGGGGACGAGCCCAATACCAGTGGGTTTTAGGAGCCTGGGGAGGTTCATGGCATATCAGATACTGGCTGGAAGAGTCAGGGGAGAGGCAAGGACTCTTGGGGGAGGAGCAAGGATTTGCCAGGGGGACAAGGGGGAGAAAGGCACTTGGGGATGCGGCAGAATCGAGGAGCTAAAACTAGTCTAGGGTGGCTAGAATACCGAAAGCAAGCCGGGAAGTGTCAGGAAATGAGGCTGGACATGTACACAGAGAGTGCAGGGCCGTGGGGCCAATGCCAAGGCTCCTTGTGAGACCCTGGAGGCACAGGGGAGTTTTCAAAACTTCACTGGGGAGTGACGGGGTCAGATTTGCCTTTCGGAAAGATCACTGGAAACACAATGGGAGGGAGTGAGATGGGAAGTGGGGTGGGGGGTGGGGGGCTGGGGGGTGAGGGGCTCAGGAGGCAAGTGCCTTAGTGCGGGCAGGCTGCCTTCACAAAACACCACAGGCTGGGTGGCTTGAACAGCAGACATTTACTTTCTCACAGTTTTGGAAGCTGGGAGTCCCAGGTCAGGGTGCTGGCAAGGTTGGTTTCTCCCGAGGCCTCTCCTCAGGTTTAAAGATGGCTGCCCGCTCACCGTATCCTCACGTGGCCTTTCCTCTGCGCACAGAGAAGGGGTGGGGGGGGAGAGAGAGAGAGAGAGAGAGAGAGAGAGAGAACACTAGCAGTCTGGTAGCCTGGCATCTCTTCTTCTAAGGACACTAGTCCCCAGGAATTTAACACACCCAGAGCAAACCCAACTTCCCCATTCTTTGACTGAAAAATTCTGAGGTGCCTTCTATAAATCTCCTCCAAGGGCCCTCAGCAGGGTGGAGCCCCAGTTGTCCACATCCTTTCTTGGCTCTTCCTCAACTCACTCCCACCCCCTCACTTGGAATCAGTCACCCAAGTCCTTGTCTCAGAGTCTGCTCCGGGAGAACAAGACGAACACAGCTTGTCACAGGGTCATCAGAGTACTGGGGTGCTGGGGGACTGTAGAAGGATGAGATTTGTTGGGGGGGAGGTAGGTGGTGAGTTGAGGTAGGGCCATTTTCCAATTGACGGCAAGTCTGGGGAGCCCTCTGGTTGGCTGTCGGTGCAGGTGGCCAGAACCCGGAGTAAGAACAGGAACCTGGGCTTCTGAAAACCACTCTCCCACGGTGAGTGACTTTACTGAGGTTCTAGACCACGCCAGGGGCATGGAGGGTCACGTGAGAGCCACGGCAGCAACTCACCTTGCAAGAATCAAGTTCTCCCTGCTTGTCACCATTTCGGATTCCAATCCAGTCGCCCTCTGCCCCCAGCCAGGCTTTACTTCTTCTCTCTTCTCCCCCCTCCCTGTCCCAACTTCTAGTTCGTTCCTCACACACCAGCCCGTACCCTCTCACTTGATCTTTTCCTTGACTAAGAGAAGCAGGGGACAGAGGCAAAGGGCTAATGGACTGTTTGTGGTGGGGTTATCCAGGAGAAGAACATGAAATTGTTCTGAAGGATGGGCTCCCAAGGGTGAGGGGTAGGGGCAGGATGGTGGGGGAGGACACTGGGCAAGATGGGATCGCATGCCCAGGTCTGGGCTCGGCCTGATCGTGCAGGGGAGTTCTGGAGTGTGAGTTATCCTTCGACTTTAGCCCAACTTGAGGCAAGGGAGCTGGAGTTTATGCTTCCAAACCACTTGGTCTTTGACTAAGTGTCTCCCCGGGGAATAGAAAGACACATCCCAGGCATGCCCAGTTCTGCATGTGTTGCGTAAAGCATCTCCAGAAACCCCAGGCCAGCCAGCTAAGGAGAACTGCAGGTGTGAGGTGTTGGAACTGAGAGCACAGGGAAGATGGGGAGGCCACACAGATGCCACCAAAAGCATCTGAGGGCATCTCAGCCAAGAACGGCCAGTGTGGACCCATGATATCCCTACGGATCTGTTTTTTCTTTTCTTTCCTTTTAAGATTTATTTATTTATTTCAGAGAGAGAGAGAGAGAGCAAGAGTGCAGTGAGGAGGAACAGAGGGAATGGGAGAGGGAAACTCAAGCAGACCCCACACTGAGTGCAGAGCCCAACGTGGGGCTCGATCTCACGACCCACAAAATCACAACCTGAGCTGAAACCAAGAGTTGGATGCTCAACCGACTGCACCACGCAGGTGCCCCATGGATTTGCTTTCTAACAATGTGTAACAAATTGCTGCAAACTCAGAAACTCAAAGCGACTCACATTTATTATCTCAGTTCTATAGGTCTGAAGTTCTGGCACAGTGTGACTGAATTTTCTGCTCAGGGTCTCACTGAGCCAACATCAGGTGCTGACAGGGGCTGTGGTTCTCCTCTGAGGCTTGAGGTTCTCTTCAAGGCTCACTGGAAGTTGACGGAATTTACTTCTTTGGGGTTGTAGGACTGGGGCTCCGTCTTCTTATACGTTGTGGGCTGGGGGTATCACTCTCAGTTTCCAGAGGCCTCTAGTAGTGCCTGGCCATGTGACCTCCCATTGGCAGTTCTTTGGATGTTCACTTTCTTCTAGGCCACTGGGAGCATGTCACTCTGCCTTCCTCTTCTGCAACCAACCCGGAGAAAATCAGCGGCTAAAGGATCACCTGATTAAGTCAGGCCCACCCAGAATGATCTCATTTTTGTCCTATACTGTAACATAATTACTCGAGTGGCATTTCATCCTATTCACGGGTTCTTCCCACGCTCAAAGAAGAGGAGATTATACAAGGGTGAGAGTCACTGGGTGGGGGAGGTATTCAGGGGGTCATTTTAGAATTCTGCCTACTGGCCCCTACATCCTTGCAGATACTCTTAAAGATAATCTAGCAAGGTCAGTAGCATGATAGTAGCTGTTTCAGACCAGTTGTTACCAGACTTATGGGCACTGGAAAATTCCTGGGCCTTGTCCTGGTCTGCTAGTAGCCGTGGTTATACAGTTAGTCAGCCAACAATTGGCACACAGTACTTATACCTCCCTTGTTTCCTGAGAAAACCACCCATGTGAGACTAGCGGAGCGTATCCGGGAGACACGGTTATTCCTCATTACCCCTGTCTGTTGCTCTTTCTGGTGATTCCCCCCCCCCACACACCTTTTAAAGATTTATTTATTTATTTATTTGAGAGGGAGAGAGAGAGCGGATCTCAAGTAGACTCTGCACCAAGAGTGGAGCCTGATACGGGGTTCAATCTCACGACTCTGAGATCACGACCTGAGCTGAAACCAAGAGTTGGATGCTGAACCGACTGAGCCACCCAGGCGCCCCTCTTCCCGATAGTTCCTGAGGGCCGCGGTTTGAGCAGCATGATCCACCATTACCTGAAGCCCATAGATCTTTGTTTTCTACTCCCACTGCTGCCACCACTGCCTGTAGTCCAGTTAGTGCGCCTTTGTACTCCCTTGTAAAACCCCAAAGAAGTGTCAGGAATCCAGTGATATTTAGTCCTTCTTCCCCCCTCTCTGCCTCCACTGTGATTGGCTTTAGGTTAGAGCTGCACCTCCCACCCATGTTAGTGTAATGCTAGCTGCTGTAACAAATAAAACTTTCACATCTCAGTGGCTATCATAACCCAAATTTATTTCTATTTCGCCGAAGAGTCTGAGGCAGATGTTTGTGGTTGGTGGGTGGTTCTCCTTCGTGTGATGATTCTGGAACCCAGGGTTCTTCTATCCTATGGCTCTGCCATCTTGTGGAGACAGTGTTTCTTAAATTCTAGTGAGCATCAGAATCTTCTGGAGGGCTCCAGATTGCCGGGCCCCACACCCACAGCGTCTGACTTAGTAAGTCCGGTATGGGGACAGAGAGTGTGCCTTCTCATGAGTTCCCAAGAGACACAGATGCTGCTGGTCCAGGGGCTACACTGAGAACAACTGCTCTAGGACTCCGGGGTCCGCAGTTTCTAGTCTAAAGGAAGGGGAAAGAAAGAACGCAGCTGTGCATCCTTTCTTAAATGCTTTAGTCTAGAGTGATAAGCAATTTCCTTGGTCATTCAGTAGATGAGAGAATTAGTCACATGGCCAGTCCAGAATACAAGCATAGTTCAGAAACGTAGTCTTGGGCTGCACAACTGGGCATCAATGACAACTCTATACCATTGCAAAGGGAGCGGGGACACGAACGTTAGTGCAACACCTAGCTATCCCCATAGTAACCCCCAAGTTAGAACTGTTTTGAACCAATTGAGTCTTATGGTCCAAAACACTCAAGTAGATGCTGTCGAGGCTCAAAGACAAAATAATTTATTTTGTACCAGGGACCTCCACAGCGACTGCTATGGGATGTGGTCTGACTGTAAGCTGCCAGGCCCAGCTCAATCCTGTGAGATCCCACACTTCCAATCCCTGTTATGAAGGACACATTTTTCTTCACTTTACAGGAAGCTCCATCTGATTTCAGGACACAACCCCGAACCAATGACCAGACCAGATCGACCATGAGACCTAAAAGATACATCGGTATTGGTGCCTACCCCCAGATCACAAGGGCTGCTGGGCTTCCCCACTTCCTGGTGCCATGTTCAGCAACAGTGATGCCATCTCCACAGTCTGGGGCACATGTTTCACTCTCTCTGCCTCCAATTCTTCTCAAGACACTTCCAGCATTTGGCGGCGCTCTGGGGGACGATTATCTCTAGCTACCACCAAACATCCAGCCCATTGTTGGTAATACGCAGCACTTGAATTTTCTCATTTTTGAGAAAATTGAGGAAATGGATCTCCAATGATCCTCCCCTTCCACCTCGTGCCCCAGCATGGCTCCTTCCGGCCGAATGGCACCCATCACTCAGCCGGGTGGTCACCGCACAGAGCACGGAGCACAGCGTTCATGGAAAGCTTGTCGACTTCCTGCGTCTGCAAGGAATTAACCGCCCAGGAATGAAAGAAAGGTATGTTTTCAGTTCCCACACGGGGAAAATATTAAAAACACAAAAAAATAGTCATGCCAGGAGAACAATAAGAGCCACTTCTGACATGAATCCAGAATGTAAAAGGGTTCAATTCATGCTTAGAATTCACGGCACATAATGTCAGATGATGGCAAAACAGTCCTTCATTATTTCATTGAACACACAGTTATTCAGCATCTACTATGTGCGCTGAGTCATAAGGCTCCCTGGAAAGCAACGACCGATAGGTTTAAAGGCCACAGAAACAAAGTGGAAGGGAAATTATTAACAGTGACAATTTGGCTTGCTTCCAGATTACCAACTGATCATTTCAGAGGTTAGTTGCAACTCTGTAGTTTGGCCAGTGAAAATGACTCTAGTTAAAGCCTTGCTCCTGGCATCAGAAAGCCCAGCTTTTGATCTCAGTCCTGTCACTCTCCGGTTGGATGAACTTGGGGCAGGTCAGCTTTCCTTGCCAGCCCTGAGGCTCCCCATCTTGGGGATTCCTATGGCTCTTTTCAGCCCTGACATCCCCTGGATCAGATAGACTCCAGCGAGAAACTTAGAAATGACCTCACCTTTCCTACTTACATCATCCCAACTAAGAACATGCAGATCGAGCCATGATTAATTTTATGGTTGAGACAAGGCCCGTTGGTAGGGTATGGAGGTTTAGTTAAGGCAATTGAAGTTAAGGTGACTGCTCTCTAAATGACCAGAAGCATATAAAAGGGGAATTTTGTGAACACGAAGAAAGGGAAATAATTGGTGACCCAGGGAGAGGAAGGAACAACCTCCGAACCACTGGGGATGATGCCAGGGCTCATACTTATGTAGTTAAAAGAAAACACTTCAAAAGTGGATTACATAATAATTCAAAAACCTATTTTGTGCTGGATGCTTTATAAACATTAGCCCTAATTTTAACCTCATCCCGGCAAAGTAGGTACTAGCATCCCCATTTTACAGATGGTGGAAACTGAGCTGCAGAGAGAGCTAATTTTCCCAAGGACACCCAGCTGGAAGTAACAGCTGTGTCTCGCTGATTCCAGAACCTGCGTCTATTTTTTTCCCTCATACTCTCCACTGCCTCTCTGGTCAATGACTTAACGGTATTCCTAAAGCACAAAAGCAAGAATATTTTTCGGTAAAGATCAACAGAAGGAGCAATTCCAGACAGCAGGCCAAATCTCATGCCAAGAGTTCTAACCTGCTAAAGAGTGAAACTTAGGGCAGTGGCTAGTCTTTATGATTGTAACCTAAAAAAAGGTACAAAAACATAAACTGCTATATTTATCCGTCAGCGATACTTAAGGAAAGAATGTCAGTATCACAGCCAGGGATCTCAGCGAATGGTGGATTTCATATTTACTTATATAAATAAGTTTCAGCTTCCAGTTCTGGCAATACTAGGATCGAGATAACCCCAAAACCCACTTTCCACAGTTATCTAGAAAGAAACACATATTTATTTGAATGAATAGATGTGTATTGGGGAATTGACAGGGGCTGTGAATGAAAAGGGTACTGAAAACTGGGGCAGCAAGCTTGTGAATGATGATGTGACTGCCTCAGGGAGGAGAGAGACATTGTCTCGGTACTCAAGGGTCTTAGACAATTTAATGCCCATTTGGCAGGAGCGGGAGCTAGTGCTTTGGGTCCTGCGAGGCAAGAGTTGGACCTGAGATACACCCATAAAGCTGGAATCCTCAGTGTAAAGGTAGGTTAGAAAAAATCTGCCTGCTGTCCAGGGGGCATTGTCTGTCTCGGTCTAGGCTCTGAGTGGAAAAAAGTATCTCCTAAGAAATTTCAACCCGTATCTCATGAAGGTTGGGAAATGAATATATATTACTTCTGTGGTCCAGGAAGCCCCAAGCGAAGAGATTGTTATAAAAATGATAATGAAACCCTTGGAGAGCTTAGTAGAAACAAAACCCAAAATGTGACAGGACACCACGGGGATTCTTACAGAATTCCCACATATAAAGCTGTGCTTAAGATGAGCTCACAACTCAAAAATACAAAGTAGTTGAAGAAATAATCCTCCATGAATAAGACAGAGCAGGACTGGACACCCAAGAGTATCTGATAATATAACAATCTATTGGAGACTCTGATGGTTAGTTTTATATGGCAGTTTGACTGCGCTAAGGGATACCCAGATAGTCGGCAAACTAGTATTTCTGGGTATGTCTGTGACAGTGTTTCTGGAAGAGATTGGCCTTTGAAACCATAGACTGAATAAAAAAGATTGCTTTTACCAATGTGGGTGGGCATCACCCAATTTGTTGAGGGCCTGAAAAGAACAAAAATGTGGAGGAAGAGGGCAAATTTGCTCTCTGTTTGAGCTGGGACAGCTATCTTTTTTCCCCCTTAGACATTGGCCCTCTTGGGTCTCAGGCCTTTGGACTCAGATCGAACTACATCACCAGATTTCCTTGTCCTCCGGCTTGCAGATGACAGGTCATGGGACTTCTTGGTTCCATGATTATGCAAACTAATTCCTATAATAAATCTCTTTTTATACATATTTCTCTATATCCTATTGGTTTGGTTTCTCTAGAAAACCCTAATATAGAGATCATAAAATTAGCATATTTACAATTATTAAAAATATAGTAAAAAAAACAAACCCAAGGGGGGGGGGACCCAGACACTATGAAAAAGAACATGCATATTTGAAAAAACAATTAAATAGAACTAGAAATAAAAATATAGTCATTGAAATGAAAATCTCAGTGTATGAGTTAAATAGGAATTATTGAACCTGAGAATATCGGTGAATTACCCAGGATGCAGCACAAAGAGATAAAAATAAGAAAGGGAGGTGAAAAGATATGAAGAATAGAATTTAAAAAGTCCCATACACAACCAATAAGAGTTCCAGAAGGAAAGAACAGAGAGAATGTGGGGGAAGAAAGAGTTAATGACATAGTGGGAATTTTCCAGAACTGATGATAGACGGATTCGGAATGCACAGTAAGTCCTCAGCAGGCTACATAAAAGTCAACCTAGCCACTTCATGGTAACATTCTAAAGAAAGAGAGCATCTTAAAAGCAGAGAGGAGAGATAGAGAGCCTAAGGAAAAACATTAAGACTGGCAGCAGATTTCTCACTAGCAATAATAAAAACCAGAAGACAATGGAACGATGGCTTCAAAATGCTGAGTGAAAACAGTTTAGTTAGAATTCTATACACTGTGAAATTATTGATCAGGAATGAAGGTGCAACAGACACTTTCAGGGAAACAAAAGCTGTCTACCACTAAGAGGTTGTCCTTGAAGGGGCGCCTGGGTGGCTCAGTGGGTTGGAGCCTCTGCCTTCGGCTCAGGTCATGATCTCAGGGTCCTGGGATGGCCCCTGTATCAGGCTCTCTGCTCAGCGGGGAGCCTGCTTCCCTCTCTCTCTCTGCCTGCCTCTCTGCCTACTTGTGATCTCTCTGTGTCAAATAAATTAAAAAAAAAAAAAAAAGAGGTTGTCCTTGAAAAGGCTCCCGAAGGATGTACTCCAGAAAAAAGGAAAATGATCCTAGAAAGTAAGTGTGCGATGCAAGCGGCAATGTTAAATAAACAAGATGAGGGGTGTCAATTTGTGAAATAATAGCGACGCTCTCTCATTTGAAGCACCAAGCAAAATAGGACAACGGTACCATAAAAGATTCAGGAAGGTGATTTGGAATAAAAGTACTCTAAGTACTCTCCTGTTCAGCAGGAGAGCAGAGCTATTGATTAACTGAACACTTTATGTCAAGTATGTATTTTATTTTATTTTATTTATTTATTTTTAAAAGATTTTATTTATTTATTTGACAGAGAGAGAGAGAGATCACAAGTAGGCAGAGAGGCAGGCAGAGAGAGAGGGGGAAGCAGGCTCCCTGCTGAGCAGAGAGCCCGATGCGGGGCTCGATCCCAGGACCCTGAGATCATGACCTGAGCCGAAGGCAGGGGCTTTAACACACTGAGCCACCCAGGCGCCCCTCAAGTATGTATTTTAAAACTTTAAGAGTAGCATTAATGGCATAGAAATAGAGTAAATAATTTCTAAACCCTAGAGGGGAAAAAGGGAAATAAAGAGAACCCAGGTAATCTAATAGAGGAAATGGAGGACAAAAGAAGCAGCATAGTACATAGCACAGAATAAGATAGCATACACAGATACACCAAATCCCTCATCGAAACAAATGGACTAAATGCTCTGGTTATGGGATATATGGAAAGTGAAAATGATTTTTTAACTTAGGAAGTATGTGGCTCTGTAAAAAGGTAAGACACCCCCTTCTACCAAGCATATTCATATCAGTTCCGAGCAAAATTCTAGTGACACCAACATAGCGATGGGGTGGGTAGAGAAACTAAAAGGAGAATGCTACAGTACTTCTGTTGCTTCAGGGGAAATGTATCTATTCCAGTTGTATGCTCACATAAAAAGTACTCCAAAGCTTAGTGACTTAAAATAACTGCAATCATTTCATTATCTCTTGTTATTTCTGTGGGTCAGGAGTTCTGGAAGGGCTTGGCTGAGTGGTTCTGGCTTGGAGACTCTCATGTGGTTACAGTCAGCCTGTGGCTGGAGCTGGAGTGGCAGGGAGCCAAAGCCACCGGGGGCCAGTCAGGCGTCTTTCCCTCTTCTCATGGTCTCAGGGCCTCTCCATCCACGTGGGCTATTCAGGCTTATAGCATGGCAGTCTTGGGGGTAGTCGGACTATTTCAATGGTGGTTCAGGGCCCCAGCACAAGTGATCTAACAAACGAGGTAGATGTGGCATCACATTTTTGTCCTAGCCTTGGAAGTCACGGTGTCACTTCCAACACATTCACGTCACATTTGAGTCACAAGTCCACCCAGATTCCAGGGGAGAGGACAGGACTCCTTCGAGATGAGAGGAGTGTTATAGTCCCATCGTGGAACACTACCGCGGGATGCAGAATTGTACGCAGAATGGGGGAACGTTGTTGGAAGCTTCTTTGGAAAATACAATTTGCCACAGTATGGGTGTTGGTAAGCCGAACAAATTGATTAAAGAAGTGAGGATAAATAAACTACAGGTATCACCAGAGGAATAAACTTAAAATGTAGCTTGTAAGCTAGCTGAGAAACATGTGAAATTTTCCATGAAAGTCAGGACAGAAAAGAAAACAAACACAAAAAGAAATTATGGCTACTAGAAAATGGGAAGCAAGGTGGTAAAATGAATTCCTAAAGGTAATTACAATAAATATAAGTGCACCAAACTCACAGATCAGGACCCAGCCTGCTAGTGTTTGCTCTCAGCTATTTTGTATTCTTAAAGAATACAGAATAGCTGCAAGCAAACGAGTGGAAAAAAGATATGCCAGGAAAGGGAAATCCATTAAAGTTGGGGTAGTAATTTTACCATCTGACAAAATAGAATTCAAGGCAATAGACACTGAAGTTAGAAAGGGGGTAATACGTACTGGGAAAAGGAATACCAGTTCCAGAGTATTTAGCAATGATGAACACATGTTTATTTATTCACATAGCAAAACGTATGAGATACCTACAAAATTCTAGGCATTATTCTAGGTTTGAAGGATACATTCCGTACAATTAGCAACATAACCTCAAGTGTTAAAAGCAACAGTGGGGAGAACTAGAAAATAAAAGAGCTAAGCTTGGAAGCATAAGTGGAGATTTTAAGATTTCTGTCTCTGAAAACTGATGGCTCAAGAAGACCAAAAAAAAAAAAAAAAAAAAGCTATCGAAGATCGGAGCCTCACAATTAATGAACTTTAACTAATGGATTCGAATAGAATTTGAGACTCAGCAAGCAGATTACATATTCTTTTTGAATGTGCATGGCACATTTACAAAAAAAAAAAAATAGGATGTCACCTACCAAAAAGGCCACCTAAGTGAATTCCAAAGCCTCGGCATCATATAGGGCTCGCTCCCTTTACCTTTCAGCCCAGAGACTTCTCTGCAAGAACGTTTGGAAGGCAAAGTGGGAGAAGTTTGAATGACTTTTTGACTCTATTCCCTGCAATAGTCTGCCTCCCCCAAACAAACCAAAACCCAAAGAGCAATGACCATGTCCTGGAGCAATGAACTGGACCTTCCCTATTTTTCTAAAGAAGAGCAACTTTTGTTGGCAGAGACTGTCCCTACTTATCTTCAGCTCTGTTTTTGCCCTTGTTCTGCATTTCCTCAGGAGAAACAAAATGGCGCCGGGCCAGGAAAGAGAGTTTGTTCCCCTGCACCCTGAGCAGAGCTTCCGCCCCTACCTGGCTCTCCGAGTGGCTGCTTGGAGTGACAGGAGTGTTTCTGGTGGTAGTGAGGGTTTTCCTTCACACCAAGCTAGACCTTCCCACTCGAGAACAAGATCACGGGATTTGTGAACTGCCTCAGTCAGAGACCACCTCTCAACTGCCAGGCTTTAGGAGGCAATTCTGCCATCAGCTACTAAAGGTGTCACCAGAACTTCACCAACAGAAATCCGAAGTCGCCAAGCCAATGCATCTCAGCTTTCATTAGCAGAGAGTCTGTCTTCGGAAAGCCCTCTTGGGTTCAGCGCCTGCCTCAAAGTGTTGACATCAAAGTTCATCCTTGTCATCAAGTACTTTCCCACTGAGGACAAAATTGTAGACCTAAAATCTATCCCCAGTTCCTTCCTTCATCTCTTTCTTTCTTTTTCTTTCTTTCTTCCTTCCTTCCTTCCTTCCTTCCTTCCTTCCTTCCTTCCTTCCTTCCTTTCTTTCTTTCTTTCTTTCTTTCTTTTCTTCTTCCTTGTTCTTTCTTTCATTCTTTCTTTCACTGCCTTGTTGCAGCATACTAGATGTACCAAAAACTGTAGATATTTAATGGCTACAACAGGACGTGTTTGGGAGATACATACACCTCCGTGAAACTGTCATCACCGAAGGTGCCAGAAACAAACCCACCGCCTCTGAAAGTGTCCTTCCACTGCCTTGCTTTTCTTTTCCTTCTGTGCTAAGAACACTTAATGGAAGATCTACTCTCTCCATTCATTTTTAAGTATACAACACAGTATTGCTAATCGCAGGCCCTGTGTTGTGCCCACTTTCTGTAATTACAAGATTCTCTCCATCTCCGCGCCCCAGACCTACCTGGCAGTGGGGAGGAGGGGGGGCAATTTTCGGGGCCAGGGCCAAGCACTTCTTTTTCTTTTGCCCAAATGTTTATTTTGGAAAAATTTCACAAATATACGCTTGTTTAAAACACTTCAAATAGTAGTACCCACCCCCCACCCCGCCATACCTTTATTCTAAAAAAAAAAGAAAAAAGAAAAGAAAGCCGATCCAAAGCTGAGGCAGACAAATGGAACTTCAGAAATCTACAGGATGATTTTTGTACTTATTCCTGGATAGCAGCCTTTCAGATGTAATTCTCAACTCTCACCCACATATTTAAAAAATAAATGACTCTTTTGATTGGCATTTGGAGTATTGGAACCTGAACCCCGGCTTTATTTTTAAAGCCTGTTCCCATTTGTATTCACAGGCGAGCTTTGCTCTCTGACCCCATGCTTGCCTTTTGACATTTAGGTGTTACCCGAGGTAATAAGTAGCCCAGATTTTAGTCTCTCAAGTGGAGATGGGGTACCTCCAACCTGCTTCCTGGGTTACCACTCAAGGGTTTTCACATGTACAGCTCTGTATTTAACGGTATGTAGTAGTTAATTTGGTTTCACGTTTGCAAACGCCTGTAAAAACGATTGGTTTTTATAGAAGCTTCTTGCGTGCGGACTTTGGCTAATGCATTCATTCCCACGACTGCTGTCTACTTGCAGTGAGCAAAGCATCTGCATTTATGGCCCCCGACCTCCATCCCCGACCTTCCTGGTGGGCATGGGCAAAATTTTCAGGGCCATTTCTCTCCCCTTCCAATTGTTACTTTGAAATTTTTCGAATCGTCAGAAAAATAGAAAAATCGTACAATGAGCACACATACACCCTACATCTCAATTCCCTATTATTTTTGCCACGTTTGCTTTTCTGTCTTTCCCCCCAACCATTCAAAAGTAATTTGGATTGCACTACTGGGTATCTACCCCAAAGATGCAGAGGCAGTACAAAGAAGGGCCACATGTACCCCAATGTTCATAGCAGCAATGGCCATAATCACCAAACTGTGGAAAGAGCCAAGATGCCCTTCAACAGATGA